>JAWNZC010000013.1:1027500-1235000 GCA_035771165.1 Paragorgia papillata
TATGTATTTAGCCGACTAAATTATGCATTTGCTGTATATGGAGAACTACTTCGAACGTCGAGCAATCGTGCACTAGTTTAGTCACTGCATGCTATGTAATTAAAACTTGATATTTATGCAACAGCCAACTGTGACAAGCATTTTTCACAAATTGATACAAAGGAGCGTTTTCTGTCGTTATATTTTTCCAGATGACGTTGTCTGATTACAAGGTTAGACTCAAATAAAAATGCATTTCCTGCAACGAATGCTGCAACATGATGGGGTTATATTAAAAATGTTTTGCGCTCCAAGGTATTTTCTCTTTGGCCCCCACCCCGGCTATAATTAATGACTATATAGTCCCTTTATCGGTGCGGCCTTATATTGTTTAGCAATTATAACTCGTACACTGTGCTCAACCTTGTTGAGACCTACACGTACTGCACGTTTGTTTACCTCAATTTTATTTTGGGGTGGGTCGGACAAAGACATTTGTGTTGATGACGATGATGATGATTGTGATGATTGTGTTGATAATGACGATGATTGCGATAATGATGATGATTGTGATGATGATGATGATTGTGATGATGATGATGATGATGATGATGATGATGATGACGATTGTGATGATGAGTTGTAATGATGACGATTGTGATGATGATGATTGTGATGATGATGAAGATGATGATGATTGTGATGATGATTGTAATGATGATGATTGTGATGATGGTAATAATGACGATGATTGTGATGATGATGACGATGATCAATAATAAATAATGATTGGGTAACGCATTTACTGAAAGCTCACTATAGTTTACATTGTGTTCAATGCATAGTGCATTGCGTAGTGCAGTATTAAATTCTTCTTTATTGTTATAATTCTTTAGGACCAAGATGCTTCATCTGTTTAATTAGACAAGGCAGGAAAGTTTAATTAATGGCATAAATCGCGAACTTATACTACGAAGGAGGAAGGAATGGCGACCACAAGTGAGTAACAAAGTTTGACTCTTTCAAACCTAGTGGCATCCCAATGACGAGTAAAATCGTCTGGATAACTTGTAGTAGTTATAAGCTCGCCGGCATGTAATCGATGCGCTGAGTTGTTTGAAGAAGTACGTTCCGCATTCACCTGACAACAGGCTAGTGTAAGGCAGATTCAAGTCAATTATCTACTCACAATTACAGTAAAAACCCGCTAACAAGAACCTACATATTTTCACCAAATCAGGCTGGGATAGGGTCTTATATATTCTTATATAAATAAATTCTCAATTTCAGCCTGAGGTTCTTAATAGGAGTAGGTTCTTGTTGGCGGGTTTTTACTGTATTCTGTTTTCTTTTCTCGCTCTCTTCGGATTTACCGTCACCATTTTTCGACAAGAAAATAATGCGGAAATAGACAAGAAAAACGAAAACAGTGCGATTCATGGCACAATTATTCATGTTAAGCGGTACATTCGCGTAGGTGGCCACTGACCAAATTCAATGAATGCTCGCCGCTAGCAATTATTTAGTTCGACATGTTGGGCTCGACGTTTGAAACCACGTCGAACTTTGTCGAACTTAATATGTATTAAGTTCGGCACATGATAAGCGCGACGTTTGAACCGGGCCTAAAATACTAAAGGGAATTCAAGGTTGAAGGGGTTACCATTCGATTGATATTATATATTGTTACACCTTTGTCGTCATCACTAAAAGCGCAGCGCTAACTAAGATTCAGATAATTTTGATTTTTAAGTATATGATTAAGCTTTGTGAAAATATAGTGCAAGGGAGACGTCACATATTACTCCATTTACGGCGATCCCTGAGAAAATATTACAAATTTATATATAATATGGTGGGTAGTGAGACCTTCACTGGCGTTGTGTGAGGACTAATTTGGAGCCACCACAGCAGCTACAACGCACTGTTATTAGTGGTATGTTTCATAAATTTGCCAGTTTACTTCGCTCATTTTTGAGCCTAATTCTTTACGTTTGACCACACCAGTTAAGTTTCACGTGAAGTGTCTAGTTTCAGTCGGTAGGTCGTAAAATATGCCTGCGGTTTGATGTATGTTTGGGAGAAGAATGAAGCGTGGAAGGATTTATGTAGGTCTGTGTTCTTTGGATAACCCTCGACGCGTTTCGACCTTCCAGTCTTCTTCAGGAGGGATTTTGAGTCGATGTTGAAATCAGTAATGTTAAGACGAAATTACAGATATTAGAAGGCGCGTGCAACACTGAAGTATAATAGACAAGTTAAAAATAAAAATAAAGTCTTACTGAATGTCTGTGTAGTTTTGGTGTAGTTCGTAACGTACTGGCAATGCATCCGTTGTCGACTTTATAAATTGGTGAATTTCCCGCTCCTCTGTCCCGTGTCGTTTCGTTATAGTATATATATCGTGTGTATCGCGTGGTTTGTGGTTTTAGTTATGTCGCTGTTACGTCAGAAATAAAAGGGTTAAAGGATAAATATTACAAAGTTAAAGGATAAATAAAAAAGTTTCAATAAGGACGAGAATCAATAACAACAACAACTAAGAGGAATATCTAAAGGCCTAGCTTGTTTACATTTAACACAAACTGACTTCCATGTTCTAGGATCTTCACAGTTATAAACTGTTGATAACGCGTACATATAATAAGATTTAAGTTCTTTTTTTTTAAAAAATAGATATTAGTATTCCTTCATAGGAAATAAATAGATATTAGTCTTCCTATATAGGCACGTGTCTTAGAGCTAGGGAGGCACAGGCTCCCAAGGGAAAGGCACAGCATTGAGCTTAAAAACTATATTATAATAATTTTATCGGGCATTGTGGTGTATTTTTCGGGCTAAAACGATGAATTCTGAACCTATCAATTTTAACAGTTCTAAATCACTATTGGTTTGTTGTTTTCAGAATTGTATACTTTTCTTGTCAATACTTCGGAGCAAAGATTGTTTTGATGATAAATGTTGCGTTTTTCTGCCAAGTTACATGTAAGTCACGAGTTATGTAAATATCTAGTGCAATGAAATACGCCGACGCGAAGGTGACACTCTTCAAGACACTGTTTACCATTTATTGTCTTTGATTTTCTTCTAAATGCCCACTATATATATACGTACATGGCTTATTGACTTATATAGCAAAGATTTGTCACCGTATTACGACAAAAGAAGCGAACTCGCTGAAGACGACGGATTAATTTTCGCAGAAGAACGTTTAGTAGTCCTGAAAGCATTAAAGTGTTTATGAAACGAAAATTAAGTTTGTCTTATTTGAAAGAACTTTTGAAATGACAAAGTAAGATCTTTTGCTGTTTTTTGTTTCCTTGCTTCGTTTATGAGATATTCCAGTTTGTTTTATATGTGAAACTAACCAGTGACATCACAACGTGCATAATGACTTACTGGGAAAGGTTATATATCTTTGCTATTACTAAACGGAATCAGTTGAAAATGTATATTTCTGTTGTTGTAAGGGAAAAACGCACACATAATTGCTTTGAAGTGATTCCGTTTGATAACAGAAAAGATATATAACCTTTCCCAGTAAGTCATTATGCACCTTGTGATGTCACTGGTTAGTTTCACATATAAAACAAACTGAAATATCTCATAAACGAAGCAAGGAAACAAAAAACAGCAAAAGATCTTACTTTGTCATTTCAAAAGTTCTTTCAAATAAGACAAACTTAATTTTCGTTTCATAAACACTTTAAGAAAAGAGATGCTAAAACAGATCCATCGGTCCCACATCGGCATTGAAGGAAGGATGTCTTCATGAATGCTGAAGTGAAAGATTGTGTTTCAAAATGCCCGACGTGCCAGACCTATACCAACCGTATCAATGTCGCGAAGAACTCAAACCATACCCGATACCGTCGCATCCCTGGGAAACAATAAGCATCGATCTTTTCGTGCTTGGAAAACAGCAATTCGTCCTGCTTGTGGATCACTGGAGTGGTTTCTTCGAAGTTCACGAACTAATGAGCACTACCTCCGCTAAACTCATAGCAGCCTGCAAGGTTCAGTTTTCACGACATGGAATACCAGAAACTGTTATAACAGACAATGGTCCCCAATTTTCAGCTGCGGAGTTCAACCCGTTTTCAACAGAAATTTTCACCAGAGCTAATTTTAACCCTCGCCTTCGACTCGGGCTAAAGTGAGCCTGAGTCGGGCCAAAAACATATTTATACCCGCGAACTTCAACTCTATTGTTATCTTATACAATATATATGCACAATGGAATATGAATTTCAGTGATGAATTGAAATTTTAACTGGAACGTTCGTGTCAAGTGCCGGAACCAGCAGTATTATAGTCTCCAACAATTTTAACGTGCATTTGATGTTTATTCTATTCAGGGTTCTCAGAAATACAGTATTTTCATATTGCGATTTCGACCAAATTGAGAAACGATTACAAACGAAGTCATGAACGCACTGCAGAGCAGCTCAAGCGACGAGCATGCGCCTGACAACCGAAACCGCTGACTTCAGGGGAAATTCAATTTTTCCATGGCGTCCCTCGCGCTTTCCCGCTGACAAAAGGCGGGGAGACTTTGGGCACAAAATTAGCTTTTCACGCAAGTAACAAGATGGGTATTCCACTGTTTTTAATATGGATCACTCAAAGGGACCCGTCCAGTCATTTAGCGGCTTTTTTTTTTTTGACTAGGGTTTTTGTAGTGGTTAGGTTATCCAGAAGATTGCTAAAATCTTGAGACTTACTTAGCCGCGAAAGTATTGGACGGGTCCCTTTGCATGAGTCAAAAAAGTGGTCTCAAGAATATCGAATGCATTTATTAGTATCTTGCTTAGTTGTTGCTGCCGCAGCGAGCGAGCCTGAAGCGAGCGAGCAAGGCAGCAAATCTAAATGATGTAGTGGGGCTTTTTTCAAATCTTTCATTGGCGCATTGCATTGTGGTCTAATTGCTATAGACCCAAAATGCAGTGCGGAAACAACTAACCAGAATACAATGCGCGAAGTACATGCTTTCTTTTCGTTTGGACTGTCGAGCGAACATGTATGCAGTATGCTAATTGTGAATTTCATGTAAAATTAGACAAATGTCTTTAGTCATCTGCAAGATTAAACAAATGTCTTTAGTCAATTGCAATTTTGTTTCATTACAACAGACATTTGAACTGTCAAATGGCCAATACTGAGGAGCGGGTGCGTATGCATCTTTTCAATTAATATATAGCCTCTCCCAAAGACCTTTAGAGCCCAAACGCTACCAAGATATCCTAAAGACAAGCCGTGAAGTTTAGTCTACATAGTTCTCAATGAGTCAGTTAGTCATTTATTAAACAATTGTTTAATCTGAATCTGATGTGCGAAGACGTGTATGTTTATTTTAAGAAGAAATTTTAGCTTTACATTTATATTCAACATTTTACAGTTGCATTCTATTGCTTTAAAAAATACACAATAAAAATATTGTTTTTACTTCTTGAATTTATCTTTCTTGTGTTTAAAATGCATACAGAAAGTCAGAAACACGCAACCACCAAGCCTTCTCCTCCCACATGTCAGAAAACCCACAACTCTGCCACATTACCAAAGGCAGCATTCACATACCATTTAGGTAACCTAGTTATATTTAACATTAATGTCTTGTAAACTACCTGATTTTTTCGTAGTTCTATACCTCTTACTGTAAACAGCGTGGAGCTTGGCTCCTCACTGACCTATATATATATAACTGGACTGCGGGTGCTGCCCAAAAATGTGTCCCCATTTTCACTTTCAAAATGGCGGCATTTATGCGTCCTTCTGCAAACAGCAGGGAATTTTGTCTGCGCATGCGTCGCGCGAGTTGTCGTTTCAAAATTTCGCCACAGACGACACGACGACGCAAAACACGATGAGCCCGCGATATTTTTTAACAGCGCAGACAAAATTCCCCACAAAGTCAAAGAACGCCTGCGAAAGAGGCTATAGTTCAACAATGGAGGAACAACTAACAAGAAAATGTTATTGATGAGATTGATGTTTACGAGGGAATGTATAGGTTACAAGAAAATAAGAACTTGAAAAGTACAAAGAATTAGCAATATTGAACGCATTTATAGAACCATCGTATATTATGCTGATCAAGAGTCAAGACTGCAAGTTGAGCTAACTGCTAAGTTGTTTAAAAATATTTTTCAGTTTTTCTTTTAAGATTGTGTTTTCTGTTAAGATTATGTTTCGCCAGGAAAACAAATGCTTATGCAATGGTTTAATTTGATCATTTATTTATATTATTTATTTGCATTCGGCCTGTTGACTCAGGCCTTCATCAGTAAGTTCTTATGTTATGAACAAGTTCGATTCAGCAAATAAAAAATAAACGTGGTGTATCCACAAACCTGATCAAATTATGGCATTATTCACCTTGAAAACTTTAATAATATAGAATTATTATTGATTATTCGCTCTGATGAATGTCACAACTTAATTGAAGTTGTCCTCCAGAGTACAAATCAGCCGTTTTGACGTCATGCTGTAAACGCCTTCGCACGTTTAAATTGTGTGTGTTTGCCTGCAGTGGAAATACGTGTACATGTATAGTAAAAACAAAAATATATATAAACTCACAGAAATAAATTCAACAAAATCTTCGTGGCAACTCTTTCCAGATTTCTGCTGCAGGAGGAATGGCAGTACAACCACAGCAAGTTCATCTGTAAGGTTTGAATAACAAAATAACTTCATTTCGTAGCATCTTTATTAACAAATAGATGTCTGACTGGCTGAGATGCTCTTAACTGGTAGTATTGTAGTATATTAAACAGACATTTGGTAGATGTTGTACCATATGCCACATGTGTATGTACAACTTATCACTGAACATGTGTAGTATAAATTTCTGTTCCTTACCCCAATGGAGTGCTCTAGCATCTCTTCATCAGGGTCACTTTCATCCAGAACATTGAGGAATAGTTGCATTTCTTCTCTATTTGTGACTTTTTTTGTCCTTGCTAGGTGGAGTATACCTTTAACCATTTGTGCAAAGTTGGCCTTGAATGTGTCACTGATGCTTGTATTTATTAGTAGTATATCCTCTCAAATTCAGCAATGATCTAAATCAATTTAAAACAAAATATTAGTTGGTTTCAGGTTGCCTTTGACAGGAATGGTTACAAGTTTGTTCAGAACTACTGTGTAGTTGCTAGTAGCACCAATCAATTCTCAAATACCTAGTTCAATATGAACTTGTGAAACTCGGACAAACTTCTAAACATTATTAGTTATACTTCCAACTTGAACCTAAAAATGCATCTCACTCAGAGCAGCTAAGAATAAAAAATTCTGAGGAAGTCCTCTGCAGTACTGCCCACATCTTCCCAAACTCACACCAAAGGCTTCATGAACACGATTGTGCCCCGCAATAACTTCTATCCTTCACCACTCCTGGCTAAGACTGACTGAAATACTGTATAGACCACTTGCACATGACATCAAAACGGTTCATCTGGAGGACAACTTCAAAGTTCCGATGTTCAACAGAGCGAATAATCAATGAAAATACTATACATGTAGTTTATAAACATTTTTCCTCCACCAGGGGAATAAGTGCAAGTGGTCTATAGACACAAGTGAATATATACTGGCATCAACATATTTACCGCTGAATAACAAAACAAAGCAGGATATTCTGTTTGTATTTCTGTCAGTGGCTTTTTGGCATTGATCATTCTTCTCCTGTGTGGGTATGTGAGTGCCATTGCCCTTCTTATTTTCTCGTAGTCAGGAGATCTCTTTTTCCATTCATTCTTTGCAGCATCACAATGTTTCTTCAACGAGTGTTCATCTTCTCCCTCTGGGAAAGAGGGCTCCCAGTTGATACCCCCTCTTAATGATTTGATCACAGTTTCTCCAGTCTTTTGAAGAGATTTTCTCTTTTTATGTATGACAACTTCTGGGTCACCTATATGTTTCCGTTGGTTTCTAAACTTTTCATACAGTTGTGCATACCATGAATCCTAAACATAATTTGGTTGTTTTATAAAAGGTACATTGTATGTGATATAGTGCATGGTATACCTAAGCTGCAGTGCTCTTAAAGTCTATACAAGTATATACCATATATTTCTAAAAGAAATTAAGGTTTAACCAATGTCTGTTTACCCCTATCACAGAACTGATATCAGTCTCTGTAAATGTTCTACAGAACTGTTTAATATAAAATCACAGTACATATTACAGACACTGATATCAGTTCTGTAGCAAGTCTACAGACACTTCACATTCAACTATATTGAGTGAGGTAAGCTGCAAACATTTTTTGAATAACAAATGATGATTGATCATTTACTGTAGAATATAAAGGGTGGGACTAATACTAAATCAAAGTGCATGCTCACATCACCAATTTAATAATCGCAGCCTACTAAGCCTTACCTCGAAGGTTTATCCGCTCTTGACATGATCTATTTTTTGCTAATTTATGTAATTTTAGGCGAACGAAAATTTCTGTGCACTATAGGCCACAAGATTTTCACTCAGACTAAAGCTGTAATAAATTGTTTACCCTTGTCGAAATACTATATATTATAGACTTAGTTTACCACAATACTAGCTAGTTTACCACATATTAATCCTAAGAATTATTAGTTATTAGGCTTAACCTGACCACACTAATTCTATGCTGTAGAGGTTCTTAACTACAGTAGCTTGCATGCGACAATTCCAATCTTGTGTAAACATGTTGGTATTTATCTGAATTAATGTGTTAAAAATAGTAAACAAATAATACTGTATTAAATTTAATGAAATTAAAGTGTTCTATTTGAATCTGATTCTTTTTAGATGTAGACATTGAGTGAAATTTTTCAGAAAATCTTTAAGTTTAATCTTGATATTTCTTGTAAAATAATCAAAAATGATAAATTACTAGGGCTTTAAATATTAGGATCCTCATGAGGATTTTTGAGGGAAGTGCATGATTATATTTAGATATTAAATATGCTAGAGATTTACCAATTTACTCATTGGAAATTTATTTCCCTTTTTGAATGACTGAATTCCTTCAGGTAATTTTACATAACAATTACACCAGCTATTCTTACAGGATCCTGCCAGGATTATTCAAAACTCCTCAAAGATCTTGTGATTCCTGGACAGCATGACCAGTATTATTTAAAATTCCTCAAAGATCCTGCAAGGATTATTTAAAATTCCTTAAGGATCCTTGCAGGATCCTGACCTTACAGGATCCTGCAAGGATTATATGAAATTCCTTAAGGTGGCTCCCTATAGTTTCAATAAATACGTGCTATTTCATACGCTCATTATCTAATGTTATTCACAAGTTTAAAAAATTTGTTAGATAAATACTAAGTAGACCTTACTATAGCAGAACTATGGCAGATATATAATATCTATCAAAAAGTAAAATTATTTGCTGTTACCATGGTAATAATGACGTTGGAACTTTGGTATATTTTCAAATATTGCATAATTGAAGCGGCATGTCTTCAGTTTGCTTCGGTGAAATTTTTTAAAAATTGCTGAGATGATAGATACTGTTGTGGAGAATATCCATGCACAAAATCAGAGAGAGTTGTATGGGCAGATTTTTCGCTATAAAAATTATCGATTTAAAAACGTTCTGTCTTATAAAATTTTTTTTAAATTATGTATACTTTAGAACTTTTTATAAACTACTTATTTACAAAATTTTAGCAAAATTCACCGAAGAAAACGTCTACAAGTCTAACATCTATGTCGACGCGGTCATAGATTTTCGAATCGACAAGATCGCTATTTACGCATGCGTAGCGATACTATTTCTAGTCACCAGTCCCCAATTGAAATTACCGTAGGGGGCCACCTTAAGGATCCTTAAGGATCCTTGCCGGATCCTGACCTTACAGGATCCTTGCAAGATCCTCAAGGATCCTCAAGGATCCTGTAAGGTTTTTCACCAGGGACCTTACACAAAAGCTGCTAAAGAGCACTGCTTGGACAGAGTCAAGACATGCTGTGTACTGTCATGTCACTTTATTGCCTAAAATCTTAATTCCTGAATTTGTTTGTAATAGGGCAGTTGCTACTCAGTTAACTTTATTTTCCTATTTGAGATACATAGTGCAATCAACGTATAATAATAATAATAAACTTGAATAGGACAGTACTTATAATAAAAACTACATTGTACAGTATTTACACTGTATTTGTTGACATTAATATTATGTATAAATTTATGCATCTCCTCTTTAATGAGCGGCTTGATTTCTCATATGCCACTCAAGCCAAACATAATTATTTTAAGAAGCCAGTTGACTACCAGATTATAATATTAATATTGCAGTATTTTTTTATCATGTAAATTAAAAATGTTGAAATTGAATTAAAACATTGAATTATCATTTAATAATTAAAATGAAAAATGACTAACGATACAAATACACTGTTGAAAAGTATTCTAGGTAGTTGTATATATATAGTACGATAGATGTATATAAGTGTAACCAGCCATTGAAGAAGAATTACAGTAATCTTATAACTGTGTATCCCAACACCTTGTCAATATTTAGTAATTTAATTTTAGTACTTATAATTGTATAGACTTTTAATAAACGATTTTTTGCTCCGTGGGAAATTTAAAAAATAAATTATTATTTCGATATACTGTCATAGTTTGTTTATATTTGCCATTATCGATTTACTCAAATCACCGATTAGTTTTGAACACTCTAATTTGACTTTAGCTGTATCTCCTGAAAAGATTGCATGGCCACAACCTCGTACCCAGGGCATTTTGCCTCCACGTCGGGAGGTCGGCGAAAATGGCCCTGGCATCGGCTGGTCACATGACACGCAGAATTTTGGGGTGTTATGGCAAGAAAATTTATGCGGCTTTTGTGTTTTGCTCTTTGTATAATACCTATGCATGAATAATAAATAGAAATATTCAACGCTTTGTCGAGTCACTCATGTGAAGCCTTCACCAGAAAAGCAACTGGGCTAGCATTATTCATCATGATACTCCCACGATTATCCAGAAGACATGTAAATGTCATGAACAAACATACATCTAATGTTGTTCTTGACTATAACCAAAGCTATCGTTTCCATTCTTTGAGTAAACTTTGCAGAGTGGATCCCATTGCAATTCAAATTTCCTGAATAAATTATACTCTATCTGAATTAATCGGGTTCTTAAACCGGCCAATCAGATTATAGAGTCGACCAGCCGATGCCAGGGCCATTTTCGCCGACCTCCCGACGTGGAGGCAAAATGCCCTGGGTACGAGGTTGGCATGGCCATGGGTATAGAAAAATTGCAACTCCTGCATGCTCAAAGTAATTGTACTCAATTTTTCGAGTAAGGTGTCAGGTTTACTCAAAAAAATTCCATTATTGGTTTACTCAAAACGATGAGTAGTTGTTAACTCAAAAATTTGAGTTGGTCGTCCAAATGAAGTTTACTAGAGTTATTGAGTTGGTTGCACTATTACTCAAAATATGGGTAAAACTCGTATAGCACTGTGATTTTGCAGTAGCCCGAGTGAACGCCTGGCCAGGCGTCTTGTTCAAAAGAGGTTTTACACGGAAACGAGTTTAAAAAACTTTATTTATAAATGTACATAAAAGAATATAGAATTGGCGGCGATCTACATTTGAGTATAGCTCTATATTGTGGCCACAATTAATTCTACGAGCTAATACATTTTACATTTAAACAACATTTGAACTATACGATATACACGCAACGCATTACGGTTATACATGCAAAAAATATTACAAAGGTTTTTATAACGTCAGTTATTGCATGACTATATCGGCTATAATTTTGCCTGGGTTTTTTCTACAGATAAGAACATGAACAAAATGGCATACGAGTATTTACATATATGACATAATAATAATAATAATAATATATACAGTAATTATAAGACTTGACATATTTGGGCATAGTCAATCGGGATATGGTCTGGAAACTCAGCTAAAGTCTTTGGTCTACTTTTTGTTCGCCTTTATGCATTTTTGTGCACGGTCACTGAACACATTGTATTTTAGTATAATGAACGAATTGTCCAATAGCAACGTTTCAGTTCAATCACTCAACCGTGTTATTTAAATATTAATAAACCTAAAACAAAGGATGTGCACCGTGTAAGGTACGGTTCAACGTAAAATCCCAGCTCATCCGAGTTTCCAGACCATATCTCGATTGATTATGATTTGGGTCGGCTCCTAACCTATATACTAAGACCCCGTTTACACGATGCCGGTACAATTTGAAAACGGAACAAAATCATGCCGTTTAGGCCTTGCGTTTACACGATACCGGCACAAAAATGACATGAAAACGGCACAAAATGAAGACGGGTTCCTTGACGGCATGAAATGAAAACGCAACACTAACCGGTATCGTGTAAACGCCCGTGCCGTAATAGTTTGATGACGGTAATCACGATATATACGACCACAGTATTCAGGTCAGCAGTATTAACAAAGTCTTTTCAATTCCCATTGGAAGAGAATAGTCACATGCTAATCCGTCATTATATTATACCGACACCGTGTAAACGCAAGACTTTTTGGGCTGTATTTACACACCGGCATGATTTTGTTCCGTTTTCAAATTGTACCGGCATCGTGTAAACGGGGTCTACGAATGTCGCTGGTTAGTTTAGATCACCTAAGTAACCCTGACAAAAACCCTATACCTAATCAGTAACGAACATGGAAATTTGAGAATAACTGGATTGTGCTCATCTGGCTCCAAAAATGAACCCACCGGAGATGACGAATTTGGACACACATGACATTATGTAATAAAATAGGTGTAGGGGTGAGGTAAGAAAATTTTTTCTATAACAGTGGCGGTTTTTCTTTGTTTTAAAAATGATGGGGTTAAAAATGTTTTACGCTCCAAGGTATTTTCTCTTTGCCCCCCCCCCCTTATAAATAATGACTATATATAGTCCCTAAGGTGTGGATTACATGAGCCCGGGATAACCAGGTTGACTCATGTCACGAAATTATTTTCTCGGCCGCAAAAGAAGAGTTGAATTAACGTTTAGATTTTTTTCCATATAAACTAAACCAATTCTTCTTTGTGAATTTAGTTCATACGAGTTTTAAAACCACAGTGAGGTCCTACTCAATCGCGTGAGCCAAGTTAACCGGGATAGCCCGGCCCATGTAATCAACACCTTATGGGGTATTTACATGGATGAAAGTTGTCCCTGTGATCAAGGGGGTCACCCTGGACCCAGAGCTACAGTTTACAGAGTGTTTATATGAGGAAAAGTTGTCGTTGCTAGCAGGGTGACTTTCGATTGTCCCGAAGGGCAAAGCAACTTTTAACCAATCACGTTGAAGCGTTCCTTTGCATGGAGTTGTCTCGGGTAGCGGAGTGAAACTGTTTACATGAGGGAAAGTAGCCTCACCCCCTATATAGGGTTACCCTACCTCGCAAAGGGGGTGACCCTATCCCCAGGGTGACCTTACTACCCGAGACAAGTGTCAAATCATAGTCAATCGAAATATGGTCTGGAAACTCAGCTAAAGTCTTTGGTCTATCTTTTTGTTCGCCTTTATGCATTTTTGTGCACGGTGCACGGTCACTGAACACATTGTATTTTAGTATAATGAACGAATTGTCCAATAGCAACGTTTCAGTTCAATCACTCAACCGTGCTATTTAAATATTAATAAACCTAAAACAAAGGATGTGCACGGTGTAAGGTACGGTTCAACAAAATCACAGCTCATTATAGGCGCTTTGAAGTTTGCCGAGTTTCCAGACCATATCTCGATTGATTATGGTCAAATTCCCCATGTAAACACCCGCAGTCGCGACTAAATAAAATGAATGCAAAGTTGGCTCTCCCAGGGTAGCTCGATCGGGGGGTAGGGTGACCCGGTGCGGCCTTATATTGTTTAGCGATTGTATAACTCAGTCTCATACACTGGATTCAACCTTGCTGTGACCTACACGTACTGCACGATTGTTTACCTCAATTTTATTTTGGGGTGAAGTATTCAGGTTTGTTTACGAATTGCTCCCAAGGAATGAAGAATATAAAAGTTAAGATCATAGTACCAACGAAAATAATTTGAACGAGTACAGCATACGAGAGCTGGTGAATAGCAGATTCAAATTCTTTCATTTCATTTCTTAAAACACCAATAAGGATGAAAATACTTGGAATTAGAATAATGGCTATGTACTGGCAAGTTCGTAACGTTCTTTTCCCTTTATCGGCTATCCACAACATAATATATGCAAGAACAAGGAGATTTAATTTAACGATCTTGAAAAGCAAGTACGCTGCTGCCGCAGCTATAAAAGCCTTTTCGAAATCAAAGGCTACGATGCGATAGCACATGACAAGATCTCCACTTGAATAGTGGACAATTTCCCCTATAGCAATGCATAATGGGAGTTGTAGTTAGGACTTTTACCAACCTCGTACCCAGGGTCTTAAACGTGGCGCGCGAAAAAGAAGACCCTGGTAAAGGCAACACCGCTGCCCAACGTGTTTCCAAACTACCGCAGAAATAAAGAAACTATGTGCCAATAAAAAATACAAGAATTAATTAAAAGCTAATAGATAGCTACACAAGAAGAAACAAATATATTTTCTATTTTAATTGGAGCAGTTACATGTTGAATCCGCCATGTTGGATTTCTCGTTGTTATACGAAGATGGCAAAAATCTTCGCTTCTCCTCTTAAAATTCATGGCAAATCAAAGAAAAATAATTGAAGGTGGCTTGATAGGAAAAAGTTATGAAAAATTGTAGACCTGGCGAAGCCCTTATAACCTCGCTTTAAAGTAAAAAAATTTTGAATTTCCTACATGAAAACGAGTTCATGTGGGCTAATTCGTATGTATATAAAAAAATCTTAATTCGGCGGCCATTTTGTTTTTCTAGTTGCTTGCATAGCTCTAGCGGTCAGTGCTGATAATTGAAAAGTTTTACACTCGCAGCATTTGTGTATCTAGACCAATCACAGTTATTGTATTATGCAAATTTCTGAACTTACTAGAATAAAGATTTCTCCCCTCCTGAAAACTGTGCACTGTCTGATACTTTTCAATACTCAAGAGTAACACTATTTAGGGCTGTGCAAGGAACTAGAACGAATTAAGCACGAATCTACACTGTGAAACGTTTTAGAGGGAAAAATCTTTACTACTTATTGTTTAAGCGCGAGGTCTGTACTGGTGAAATATCGGACCGACGTTCTTAGTAAGTCCGATATTTCACTAGTACAGACCGAACAAGTGAGGTCAATAAGTAGTTTATTATATGACTACAAGTTGTTGTAAACGTTCTACATGTGACATCAAAATGTTTGATTTGCGTATATCAAACAAACTGAAATATCTCAACAACGAAGCAAGGAAACGGAAACAGGGCCGCCGAGAGCCATGATGGGCCCCGGGGTAAGTCGGATCGCGTCGAAGCCTCGACCCTTCTAGGGGGGTCTGGGGGAAGAAGAAGGAAAAATCAAGAAGGGTAAGATTTCTACTTGTTTTAAATCTTTGTTTGTTTCTTGCATTTTAAAGAATTTCTACTACGTATTCAAGAAGCATGGACGACAACGCAAACGCGAGCAAGGAAAATAATCCATTTATTGCGAAATCTGGGTTTGACCTGAAACCATCGCTGAAATTTGGCTGGGGGAGATTTCGTCCCGAGTGTTTGCAGTTCTTGAATAATCCAAAGTGGTTTCTTGTTGGGCTTGTTTTTTTTGCATTATGTCAAGGTAAGCTTGAAGTTTGACTGAGATATGCGCTAATTTTTATATAATATGGTGGGTAGTGAGACCTTCACTGGCGTTGTGTGAGGACTAATTTGGAGCATAATACTTTGTGTTTTACCACGGCGGCGACCACGTACTGTTATTAGTGGTATGTTTCATAAATTTCCCAGTTTTTTCCTCTCATTTTTAAGCCTAATACTTTACGTTTGACCACAGCGGTTAAGTTTCACGTGAAGTGTCTAGTTTCAGTCGATAGGTCGTAAAATATGCCTGCGGTTTGATGTATGTTTGGGAGAAGAATGAAGCGTAGAAGGATTTACGTAGGTCTGTGTTCTTTGGATAACCCTCATAAACGGTGGGAGGTCTCAGCTAAATTATTCGCAGATGACAGCCCCACCCACCCACCCACCCTGATTAAAATAAGCACTCCTGATATACAGACAATATAAACGGATATAAAAACAAAATGATAATCAAGATAATTTTAATATGGATAAGATGACTAAACTGATTTAACATATCAAAGCAAAACTTAGATTTCATTATTAAATTCTGGTTGTACAAAATGTGTTTTTAGGATGTTTCAAAAGGGATTGTTTTTAACAAGCTTTAAGCTTCCCTATGCATACATGTTTTGCAAAGGCAGAATTAAAAGTCAACAGCTCAAAAATTACATTTATAATAGAGTCCGAGATAAAAAACATGCAATTCGGTAGAATCGGATTCTAGAAAGAGTATTAAACAGACAACGTTTCAGTCAAAA
Organism: Paragorgia papillata; assembly: GCA_035771165.1. Lineage (NCBI taxonomy): Eukaryota > Metazoa > Cnidaria > Anthozoa > Scleralcyonacea > Coralliidae > Paragorgia > Paragorgia papillata. The sequence continues at coordinate 1,043,957 of JAWNZC010000013.1, forward strand.
ATTTGGAAATACAGCCAAAAAAATCGCCAAAGTCCATGAGTATTTAATATTAATAAAAGGTTAAAGGTGCATGCAATGCCAATGAAAAACATCACGTCTACATTTAAAGCTTATAAAGGTAGTGTTTTAAGTTAGCTTTAGTTAAGCTGATTTATGGTTTGGACGAGCAAAAGGAAAGCACGAAAACGTGAAGCTATATATTGTTTAGGTTAAGCGAAAACTTGAAAACAACAAGAATCCTACCGTTAACTTTAAAATGATTTGACCACGGAGTGACTACAAACACTGCAATTCAGATCGTTTTGTTTTTTTTTACCATACGGCGTTTGGTTTCTTCAAGTTCTCTGGTTTCTCTTCAAGATATATTAAACGGGTTGTTTGTATCCTTCTTTTCTTCGTGCTCCATTTCGTTTCGTTTAAATAAACGAAAGCATTTGTTTTACCATTTGTTTGAGAGTTTATAGTTTTCTTCGTCGCTAGTCACCAGTGTACAACTATTCTTACCGCGTGACACCGTACCAAACATATATATATATATATATACAATATATATATATATATAAACTATTTCACAGATTTCGTCTCCCTTCGCTTTTTCTACACGCGTGTAAAGTGGACTACACGCATGTCGAGATTAGCACCCTCACCGGACTCCGGGCCTTTGGCCCTACGCCCGGGCTCGGGGATAAAAGTAGTGTGCTGCGTAGGCAGTGTTGAAATACAAATCGAAATATATTAAAGTTTGACTACTACCGAAATTATTGAACGTAGTTTTCTAACGTTAATTCGAGCGAAGGCCCTTCGTCAGAGAGAAACGTAAAGAGTCTAAACAAACAACGAGCTTATATAAGAAAGATAATCATGTGATCAAAAATTAGCTAATCAGATAAAAATAACAATAACAAATTAATAATGAGATGCGAAAAATAGTATTAAAAATTAGTTAATTAATTCGTTCGTTCGTTCGTTCGTTCGTTCGTTCGTTCGTTCGTTCGTTCGTTCGTTCGTTCGTTCGTTCGTTCGTTCGTTCGTTCGTTCGTTCGTTCGTTCGTTAGCGACTTTATTTAGCGAGGGTTTCACTTGACAATAATAATGAAACTCAATGATAAACTAGTGGGCAGTGGCCCTCAAGTAACATCTTCAATACATTTTATTCTTTTTTTTTCTGCCAGCATCTGTCATTATTGGTCTCTCGAATTTGGTTTTGCCGAGTGTCGAAAAGAGATTTAGTTTGACTGGAAAGGAGATGGGAATTATCGCCGCATCTAATGACATCACCGCTTTGCTGGTGGTAGTATTCATCAGTTTTTATGGTGACTATGGCAACAAGACCAGATGGATAGGTTGGGGAGGTGTGATTATAGGTATGCCGGTTGGATTCAAAATTATACTTATCGACTATGCCCAGACAGCTATACAATCTATACGATACAGCTTTACAACAAAAAAACATCACACTCTCAAAATTCAAGAAGTTACTATTCAACTACTACATTAACGCACTTAACAACACATATGACGTAGGCGACCCACGAACATGGAAAAGCATTTGTTTAAAATGCAACACAGCTCGAAGCCTTATGAACCCACCATCGTGTTGCTTTTTCCTTTTAGTAGATATCGTAGTAAATTTAATATATTTAATGTATGTTGTGTATCGTTATGTATTTTTAAAGTAACTGTTAAATCGTACTTGTTTTGGGGCCGCAATAATTGGCACTAGCTGTTGCGGTTACCCAGCCTATTGTCTTAATGTCTGTATATTGATGTTTGTAATGTGTATGGCAAAGTTATTAAAATAAAATTAAAAAATAAATAAAAATCGAACCACCATTAACGGACATCCCATTCTCGTTCCCAGAGCCCACGTTCCCCACCCGGGAAAGGAGAGACTCTGGGATAATCCGTTTCAAATCGTTACGTTATTGTCTGAATAGTGAGCATGAGTTGGTCTGAAGTGACCGCAAGTAGAATTAATAAAACCAAAATAACAAAGATGTCGGACGACAAGACTCCAGTGAAGACGTTGCCGCGATCGATATCTTCGCCGTATGTGTGTAGATGCTGTAATTCGAGCTTCGCCAGCAACCCCATTGACTTGTTTGGTGAAAAGTCAAACAAGGAGAACATACTATCTAGATTCCGCTCGGATATTTACGCATGCGTACGTCAACCGGAATAACAAGACTCCTGTGATTTGAAACGGATTATCCCAGAGTCTCTCGTTTCCCGGGTGGGGAACGTGGGCTCTGGGAACGAGATTGCGGACACCCTTTTTAAGCGGACACCTAGACCAGGTCCCGACCATTTCTTTAATAAAACACTATAGTTACAACCGCTTGTCAGCAGACATCCCTTCTTAAGCGGAAACGGACACCTATCTTGGGTTCCAGTGAGCAAATTAACGTCTCTTAAACGGACAAATGCATATCAAAATTAACGTTTTCTTTAATAACTGTAATAATCAACACTTGAGATTACAACCGAGAGAGACCAACACTTTGAATTGTGAACCTGTTTAAGTCAGTTAGTGCTGTACAGATTGTTTTATAGAATTATAGTGAAAACAAACTACGTATGTAGACACAAAAAGCTTGTCACCACATGCGTACCCCTTTGACGACAAAAGATGATGACTTGATAATAAACATTGACTTCAAGTCTTCAACTTGTACACTAAGTTCAATTGCAATCAATATAAAATGGTTTGTATTGGACAATCAAACAGGAAATTTGACAACGAGAGTCAGAGAAAATTTCACATGATAATAGACACTTCCCGAATTAAATTTCCCGCGAAATACAAAACATAAAAACGAGGCGGGCATTAAGCGGACACCCCTATTAACCGGACACCTCAGCGAGGTCCCAAAGGTGTCCGTTTAATAGGGGTTCGACTGTATATAGATATGTTGATATAAATGTAAAATGAAAATAGAGGAAACTCAGAGACTGCATACTTTCGCCATTAGGGGATGTTTATAGGGAAACGATGCAGGCTAGCTCACCAGACCTTCACATGTATGAATAAAATACTTGATTGCACTTGTATTCATTATTAAAAAAATAATTGCACGTTCCTTGGGCCATGACCGCTGTAAACAATGGAACTGCCAAGTTCTTTGTTATAAATTTTGTTGAACAAACAAACAGACCGACAGACGGACAGGCAAACAGACCGACAGACAAACAAACAAACAAACAAACAAACAAACAAACAAACAAACAAACAAACAAACAAACAAACAAACAAATAGGCAAACAGACTAACAGAAAGCAAATAAATAAATAAACAAACAAACAAACAAACAAACAAATAGGCAAGCAGGCAGACAGACAGACTTCACAGACAGACAGACAGACAGACAGACAGACAGACAGACGGACGGACAGACGGACAGACGGACAGACAGACAGACAGACAGACAGACGGACAGGTAAAAAACACAACCTTCCGGTGGAGGTAATTTTATTATACTATATTATGTTTTACGTCACTATAATACGTCATCTTTACTCCAAGCTGAAAATACAAGGCTAACTTTGTTTTCCGAAATTATTTCAGGTCTGGGTGCGCTTCTGTTTTCGCTCCCACACGTTCTAATCGGACCTTACGAACCCATCCAAACGCTAAATGGAACACGAGGCGGCTTATGTTACACTGGACAGAGTACACCAGGTCGAATGAAATGCGACTTAGAAAGCGATAGCCGATGGTATTACTTGATCGTATTCGTCATTGGCCAGTTTATAATGGGCGCTGGGGCCGCGCCTTTCTATTCACTTCTGCCCGCTTATTTGGACGAGAACGTACACCCGAAATCAATGCCTCTCCATATGGGGATTTGGACTTGTGCAACTTTTCTTGGACCTGTCCTTGGTATGTTGGTTGGTGGCAAATTCTTGAGCTTTTACGTGGATATAACACAGGTAGAGTTGTCACGGCGCCATCCGCGGGCGAAACAACTGCACTTCAGCCGGTTTTCCACTTGCGAATTTTTTCGCGCGAAACGACATTTCTATTGTAAATATTGAATAGATTTCTAGCCGAGAGCTCATAAGACAAAAGAAAAATTCGATTCGCGCGAAAAAATTCGCAAGGAAACTTACGAAACCGGAAACGATATTTGCACAACTTGCTATGGTAATTATACACTTACAAAAGGCTAATACACTTAAAGGTGATGTACAGTCCGTTCTGCGCATGTACGAAACTAATGTTTACATCTTTATTTACAAAAAATATACTGCTACCTTATTCAAGATTGTACCCAAAACAAAACATTTTCAGAAGAAATAGAAGAAATCCGAAGAGATATTCTCGCCGAATCACTTGGTTTTCTGCCATGTTGCTCCGAACGGTTTACATTGAGCTGAGTACTTCATGTAATTATCTACGAATGTCATGTTTTGGGGACTCCATGGCGGACATGCGCAGAACGGACTGTACATCACCTTTAACGGGTAGTCATCAGACAGTGCGGAAATTAAGTATATTGAACTATTGTTGAATTTCAGCAATAGCTGATCCTGGCCATGTGCGACCACCCGTTATAGGTGCATTAGCTGTTTATATATAAGTATATAATTACCATAGCAAGTTGTGCAAACATCGTTTCCGGTTTCGTAACATCGTTTTAAAGTTTCATAACCACTCTCCCTTCCATCTATGATAAAGACCACCAACTTTAAATATTCTTTTTATGTGCGTCTAAATGAGCCTTTCTGGCCTCGTTATGAAGCAAAGATTCTTTTGAATTGCAGACACACAAACGAGGCCAGAAAGGCTTATTAAAGCTACGGTTACACACACCGATTTATGTCGCCAATTTGTGTCGCAACGGCATTGCGAGATAAATCGGTGTAACATACCCAGTCGACGCCGATTTATGCGTTGCTGAAGCATTGCAAGTTTTTGATAGGGGATCAAAAACTTGCAACGAAAATCTGCAACACCGCACAAATCGACAAGTGTAACATACCTGTCACCGATTTGTGTTGCAATCATGCCAAATTTCTTTTGTTCAAGCTCCACCCATCCTTGGTTTATTTTAATACTTGATTTTTCTTCAACATTATAAATTGATGTGTGTAGCCGGGTGACCAATTTATCTCGCAATACCTTGTGACACAAATTGGCGACACAAATCGGTGTGTGTGACCGTAGCGTAAGATGTACGTAAAAGAATATTCAAATTAATCGCTATTTATGAATAATATAAAGGGGATATTACACGGTGGCGAGAAGATATGGATTTTATGTTCGAGTGGCCAGGACAATATCTCACGAGTGAGCGCAGCTCACTCGTGAGATATTGCTCTTGCCACGAGAACATAAAATCCATATCTTATATATATATATATAAAGTAGAAGTATAGTTTTACCTTAAAGTCTTCGCTACCAGAGGTTTCACCCTAAACGGGATCATATATATATATATATATACATACATACATACAGGTCGACCGCAGTCGGAGGAGCCGAAGGCAACTCTTTCGTTTAGCTGCTACCCAAAGGCAGGAGTGGGCGCCACTCCTATCCCAGATGGTGTTGATTTTGCGGAGGGAGGAAAACCGGAGAAACCGGTGAAAAACCCTCGTAGCACAGGAGAGACCAACTAAACTCTACTCACATGGTCCAAGCTCGGGAACGGGGCTGTTCCCAAACGGTCACCCATCCAAGTACTAACCCCGTCCAACCGGGCTTAACTATTGGTGAGAGGCAGCGCCCTAACAGCACGCGCCACCCGTGCTCCCCCAAATATATATAATATTTAAAATATTTATAAATATTTATATTATATAATATTTAAAAATTTTATAATATTTAAAATATATATATATAATATTTAAAAACCGCGCAGGAGGGCTTTATCGGATATAAAACACGAGGCGATAGCCGAGTGTTTTAGAGCCGATAAAGCCCGTACTGCAAGGTTTTTAAATGACTTCTAAAATTCATCACTTCATACGTTCATTGGCGTAGTAATTTTGAAAATTAAGCTTATCTCAGCCGTTAAAAACCAGCGAGAAACTTAGAGCGAGTCTATATCACATATATATATATATCCGTAAACCGGTCATGATTTAGGGGTAGACAATACCTGCAGTGGTTTTCAAAGAACGAGACAACACAATAGAATACAATAGAAACAATAAAACGGAAATTCAATAGAATACAATAGACAATATACTCTAAAAATAGTAAATGCCCCTAAATCGTGACTCATATGTAGATCCGATACGCTTATATGATTTTTCTTTGTGTTTTCCTCATGAATTATTGATGAATTTTAGAAATATATTTATCAAACTCATTAATAATTCATGAGGAAAACACAAAGAAATTCCATGTTTAATGAGGGTCTATATATGTGATATAGATTCCTCTTGATTTACATAAACTTTAGATTTTCTCGACTTAGACAACAATGAACTTAATAAATAGATCGTTTTAGAAGTAAGTTACATAATTCCTGTCCGTTCTGTATTGGGATACAGGCACTCGGCTTCGCCTCGTGTCTGTGTACCCCGATACAGAACGGCCACTCAATACATTCTGTAAATAGTACATATATATCATTAACGTCGAGCGGCAGACCGAATTGTGAGAGGCCTGGAATAAAATGTTTTGCCTGGCCCCAAATCTGGCCCCAACTTATACAGGCACCAAACGGCCGTTTGGCGGAAAACCAAGGCAGATAACACTCACGTCGGTCTGCACAATTCTTTATAACATCATATAGCAAGGTTGGTCTACTGCCGAAACGTTAAAAAGCATATTTCGATTTGTATAAATGTGTTTCAACACAATCACTTCCTACGCCGAACAACCTTTTAACGTAATGTAAAACAAAGAAACCTACTCGTTTGCTGTCTGCTAGTCAAGAAGAAGTTTGTTTAAGTGCCCTCGTTCATAAAGATTAAAGAATCCGAGCTCCAGCAGGATTCATGATAGATAAAGATGAACATTTTCCGCTAGTCCTCTTGCTCGATCCCTATTCTGTGACGTCACCAAAATACGTTCGAGAGAAGAGGACTAGGAACTAGTCTGCATATATATATAAAGAACGTAGGTGTAGGCAAGAACAAAGGTAGGAATGTAGGTAGCGCATCATCGACCCACACACCGCCATCAACCCACACACCCAGAAGCGCGCCATCAACCCACACGCCCATTAGCATTGACGTAAGCAACTCAACCTATTTAAGACAGCGCCGAATCGAAAATCTTCAGCCGCCTGAAGATCGCCCAGCGTGAAACTGACAGTAGCGACCATCAACATTTAAGGTAAGCCCATGCACTTATAGTATATTCGCTCTATCTTTACGGTATTGAACACTTTTCGACATTTCGCGAACAACACTTTGTTTGTTTGAATATATATATATTTAGTTCAATCTACAGACACGGTGTTTCGCTGTACAACAGCTCATCAGTGTAGCTTGGAACAATCTGAATGAATTTCATCAATTACTTATACACATGCGATCGTCGGTGACAACCGCATGTGGGACAGCATCGGTGAAATACATTCAGATAGCGTGAAGTGCGCATGGGCCCAGAGTGCTCAAACTTCCACAAGGGTAGTGAGCGTTGCATCATCGCTAATAGGTACCCACGGCAACTTCGCAGAGTGCTCAACAACACCGAAGTGAAGGAGCGTACATAGTTCAATCTACAGACACGGTGTTTCGCTGTACAACAGCTCATCATATATATATTTAGTATAAATACACAGGTGATTATAGAAAATCACGCGCGCTGATTGGTCGAGCTACTTCGGATTAATTCTCGATAATCACCTACAGCGTTTATTCAAAATGGCCGCTAGCCCAGTTGTCAATGCAACAGATGAGGAAATTAACAATTTTAAAGAAAATGTTGTTCCTAAAAGTACGAAAATGTGTATTTATACTAAAACAATTATTCGCCTCAGGCTCAGTGAATATCGGTGAATAATAACCTCGACTTCGTCTCGGTTATTATTCACCGATATTCACCTCGCCTTCGGCGAATAATTGTTAAATATATTTATATATATATATATATATATATATATATATATATATATATATATATATATATATATATATATATAATGTGAATCCTTGTGAATCCTTGTTATATATAATGTGAATCCTTGTGAATCCTCGTTATACGTTCCAACGGTTGGGCTCATGGCCAGAAATCCAGGACAACATGGCGGCAAAGCATGCGCACTGAATCCCTTTTTAATTAATTCAATATGGCGTCCTTCAATAGATTTCTTAAGGAAATATAAAGAACAATCATTTTCGGTTATTTACTATTGTAAATTCCGACATGCGAACGTCCAAAACTTCACCAAATTGAACAATCGTTCAGCACTACAATTTCTATTAAGTTTGGAGCGTCCTAAATAGGTTCCCGAGCCCCTCACAAGCATACCTCTTATTCGCTGTTTAAAGTCTATTAATCTGCTATATCACTTATTTTGGAGCTCCAATTTTGGCTGCTTCTGTGTTGTTTGTCCACGATGCGAACGTCTGAATTTGCTCGGGATGAACGTTACTTTGTTTTGCGGAGTTGTTCGTTCCACTTTTTCGTTGTTTAATAGGTTCCCAAAGACCTTAAAATGTACGATTTATTGCAGCCGAGTCGTTGTAATTTAATCCATCAAGCGCCGAGATAAATACTGAACTCGGCGTGAAGAAGCAATGCATTCCTCGATAATTTCGGATTCTTGTCCGCCATTTCTTATGGAGCTGTTGCTAGGTTGCCAGAGTCTTAACCGCTGTTATTATTATTAAATGTGACTGTGGATTCAGAAATAATAACCGAAATTTATGCTGCAATTTTTGTGAGTATGAGTGTACAGGCCTGTCTAGACGATTAAACCTTTTGTAATTTGATATTTGGGTAAGAAATGGGTCAATAAGACATTTTAGCGAATAACTCTACTTTAATTTATTGCTATAGACTTCTGTTTATAGCCGAAATGATCGATATTTAGCCATCAGAATTTTCAAATTAATATTACCATCTAAATATGAGCCCACAGGCCACTGCCGCTGAGTGTCCTGGATTTCTAGCCATGAATGTATTTTTAGATTAGTGGAAGTCAGCCCTCAGGCGCATATTATTGTAAATCCTTCTCCATAATGCTCATCACTATTTTCACTTCAGCCTGCTGGTCTTGAACTGACTGCGCGAGATCCCAGATGGATTGGTGCTTGGTGGCTTGGCTTCGTCATTTTTGGCATTCTCATTCTCGTTCCTGCGTTCATAGTTCTCGGATTTCCAAGAGAATTGGCCGGCGCGAAAGAAATACGCCAGAAATGCATCGAGGAGGGCACTCTGAGAAAGGAGAACAGTTTGAAGAAACCGAGCATGAAGATGATCTTGCCAGAACTGAAGAATCTTTTGACAAATTGGACGTTCTTGTTCACTTCGTTTGGCATAACTTCTACGCTGCTCTTTGTTGGTGGTTGGTTTCCATTTCTGCCGAAAATACTTCAAATGAAGTTTGGTATTAAACCTGAGTACACTGGCTATGCAATTGCCAGTATGCTTGGTCCAGGAATAGCAAGTACGTTGATTGTGTGTCGTTGTCTTTTTTGCTCTTCTTGTTCTTCATTGATACGAGGCTTAAAGGAGCAAATTAAGGTCTTGATTATAAGGTTTGTAGGGTGATTTCGGTCAAGCGCTCTCAATTTGGTAAAGCGCTCGCAAATTAAGCATCTTGACATCACACGTGCATAATGAGTTATTGGGGAAGTTCATATATAATTGTCAGTTGTTTGCTGTACAAGCTGTGTTAGTTGGTAATACTCAGAAAAACTCTGAGCTCTAAGCGGGACTCGAACCCACAACCTTCTGAATGCTAGCCTAGCCAGACGCTCTAACCATTGGGCCACTAGAACTCAGATAGCAGAGCAAGGTTATTTAAGTTAATTATACCTTAGACTGTGCCCAGTCCTTCGGGAACGAATCTTTACCGCTCGGTTACAAGTACTTGTAGGTCCACAAGTCGCGTAGTTATAGTTTCAGAAATTGCAGCTTGATGTTAGTAATAATTGTCAGTTGTTTGCTGTGCAAGCTGTGTTAGTTGGTAATACTCAGAAAAACTCTGAGCTCTAAGCGGGACTCGAACCCGCAAACCTTCTGAATGCTAGCCAGACGCTGTAACCATTGTTTGTACAGCAAACAACTGACAATTATTACTAACATCAAGCTGCAATTTCTGAAACTAACTACAGTTAACTCTCGTTGTAGCGGACACCCTGGGGACCGTCATTTGGTGTCCGTAATAACGAGAGTCCGCAATAGCGGCATGCGATGAAAATATCCCGATTTCAGGTTGTAAAATGTCACTACAATGTATTACTGCTTTTTTGTTTTAAAATGCCCAGTTTATTTCAATTTCTAGTTGACGTTTACTGTGATACATAAGTACACAGTACAAGTCAAAATACAAGTCAAAAATTTGTATTCAAATATTTTTTTTATTCCAAAACCAAAAATACAACGGTAACATGAATCAGTAACATAAATATGTCACTCGATAAATTAAAAAGTCATTCACTTTCATGTGATTTTAAAATGTTTGATTTGAATATCGAACAAACTAAATATCTCAAAACGAAGGAAGGAAACGAAAAACTACAGGTTGCAGGAATTTTGGGTAAAGGAAAATTTCGAGTGCATGCAAGAATGTATACAGTTTAAGATGAAACTGTTTTATTCTCTTGTAGTTGGAACGTTGGTGGGCTCGGTAATCGTAAAAAGATTTTCACTCAAAAAAATGTGCAAGAATTCGGCGCTGGTGACTTTCATCCTACAACTATTTGGATTTGTTCTTCCGTTAGCTTTCCTTATTCCCGGATGCATTAATGTAAACATGGCAGGGTTGTCTTCATCGTATTATAGTAAGACGTAAGTACACTTAACATTTCTGGTCACTCCTGGCTGGGTACGATACTAAGGAAGGAAGGAAGGAAGGAAGGAAGGAAGGAAGGAAGGAAGGAAGGAAGGAAGGAAGGAAGGAAGGAAGGAAGGAAGGAAGGAAGGAAGGAAGGAAGGAAGGAAGGAAGGAAGGAAGGAAGGAAGGAAGGAAGGAAGGAAGGAAGGAAGGAAGGGAGGGATTGAGGGATTGAGGGAGGAAGGGAGGGAGGGAGGGAGGGAGGGAGGGAGGGAGGGAGGGAGGGAGGGAGGGAGGGAGGGAGGGAGGGAGGGAGGGAGGGAGGGAGGGAGGGAGGGAGGGAGGGAGGGAGGGAAGGGAGGGAGGGGAAGGAAGGAAGGAAGGAAGGAAGGAAGGAAGGAAGGAAGGAAGGAAGGAAGGAAGGAAGGAAGGAAGGAAGGAAGGAAGGAAGGAAGGAAGGACGGAAGGAAGGAAGGAAGGACGGACGGACGGACGAAGGAAGGAATGAAGAAAGGAAAGAAGGACGAAGGAAGGAAGGAAGGAAGGAAGGAAGGAAGGAAGGAAGGAAGGAAGGAAGGAAGGAAGGAAGGAAGGAGGGAGGGAAGGAAGGAAGGAAGGAAGGAAGGAAAGGACGAAGGAAGGAAGGAAGGAAGGAAGAAAGAAAGGAAAGAAAGAAGGAAGCACGCAAGCACGCAAGCTAGCAATTCATGAAGCAAGCAAGGATGGATGAATGGATGGATGGATTGATTGATTGATGGATGGATGGATGGATGGATGGATGGATGGATGGATGGATGGATGGATGGTGGATGGAACGAACGAACGAGCGAAAAAGGAAGTTAAATACTAGAATGAAGACCAAAGCAAAGAAAGAAAGAAAAGGGACAAGAAAAACGAAAATAATGCAATGAAGTTAGTTACTGAAGTTATACTTATTTTTTTAGAATGACTGGTGGTCATATGCAAACGATTTCTTCTCTCCAAAAAGCGTCTCTCGAAGCTTCGTGTAACATAAACTGTCGCTGTTCATTGAGTCGGTTTGCACCAGTTTGTGGGTCTGATAATATCACATATTTTGATACGTGTCATGCTGGTTGCACAATAAGATATCCCAACAAGGTAACATAATTGATGTTAATCCTTTTATGCATGGCTTTCCGAAACGTCTTCTCTTTGACGAGTAAATTCGTCTTGCGTTAAGCCGGTTTTCCTCTAGGCGGAATTTTTCGCGCGGAGCGGAATTTTCTTTGTCTTTTCTAATTAGTTCCACCCGGAAAATTACAAGACAAAGAAAATTTCCGCTCCGCGCGAAAAATTCCGCCTAGTGGAAAACCGGCTGAAGGTGGCTCCATACAGTTTATTGAAAAATGGAAAATACAAGTTTGAGAGTCCAAAACACATGATTAAACAATTCGGGAAAAGAATAAAACTAAATGTTATGCATAGTTAAACAGTCTGACAATCAAAAACTGTTACCTAATAAATAGCAACGGTTGTTGCTATGGCAACAATGACGTTTCAAAATGGCTGCCAATTACCCTCAAACTAATTTAATTCGAAAAAAACTTTTGTGACCCCCAATTTTTTTTGCACTAAAACTTTTCTTGAAGTATGAGTGATCAATTGGCCGATTTAAAAAAAATTCTGTAGAACAAATAATTTTTTTTCTGGAAAAATCATGTTTGTTAATTTTTTTAAAATTTCGTTGCACAGAATTTTTTTTAAATTGGCCTATTGATTACTCATACTTCAAGAAAAGTTTTAATGAAAAAAAAATTGGGGGTCACCAAAGTTTTTTTCGAATTAAATTAGTTTGAATGGTAATTGGCAGCCATTTTGGAAAGTCATTGTTGCCATACCAACAACTGTTGCTATTTATTTGGTAACAGTTTTTGATTGTCAGACTGTTTAACTATGCATAACATTTAGTTTTATTCGTTTTCCGAATTGTTTATGCACGTGTTTTTGGACTCTCAAACTTGTATTTTCCATTTTTCTAGAAATTCTATGGAGCCACCTTAAAGTGTCTGTAAAGTCTCAAAGTTTGCCATGGCTTATCTATTTTTGAAGAAACGGTTAATGACGTATGCTCTAAGGATTTTGGGTGAAGGAAAATTCGAGTGTAGAATATATACATTCTAAGACCAAACCGGAACCAGTTACGAAAAATGCAACTACAGTACAGGCCTTCCGGCAGGAATTGAACCCACGACCTTGCGACTCTAGTGCAATGCTCTGACCACTGAGCCACGGAGGGCGTTGCCGAGAGCTTGATCGCGAGTTCTGTATATATGATAAAGTGGTAATGCCAGGAGAGAATTGGGTATATTATAAGTAATATTGGGCATTTCACTCGATTACATAGCATGTTCTAAGGATTTTGCTATGTAATCGAGTGAAATGCCCAATATTACTTATAATATACCCAATTCTCTCCTGGCACTACCACCTTATTATATATACAGAACTCGCGATCAAGCTCTCGGCAACGCCCTCCGTGGCTCAGTGGTCAGAGCATTGCACTAGAATCGCAAGGTCGTGGGTTCAATTCCTGCCGGACGGCCTGTGTAGTTGCATTTTTCGCAACTGGTCCCGGTTTGGTCTTAGAATGTATATATTCTACACTCGAATTTTCCTTCACCCAAAATCCTTAGAACATGCTATGTAATCGAGTGAAATGCCCAATATTACTTAAAATGACGTATGCAGTTGGACAACTATGCATAACTACGATATATATTAATAACTTTCTTTTCTTTATTTTTGTGAAGGCTTTAGGTAATTGTTCCTGCATTCCTCCCCAAGTCCCAGGCTCAGGATTTGGAACAGCCAAGCCCGGGTTCTGTGACCGTGATTGCAAGAACTTTATTGTGTTTGTGGCACTCTTTGGGCTATGCATCATGATGTATTTTGCAAAAAAGGTTCCCGAGAAGGCGGTGACTCTGAGGTATTAAAGTACGCGATGTTCGTATTTTCTTTTATAAATTGCTATTATTACCGAGACCAAGTGGCACAATGGATGGATGAAAACAGGTTGTTATTAAATTACAGTAAAACTGAAACAATTCTTTTTGGTACAAGGCAAAAACTTAAAAAAGCTGCTCATTTCTCGATAACACTTCATGAGAAAAATATTAAACAAGTCTCTACGTTCAAGTATCTGCATGGGTGTATTGCTTGACGAGCAATTATCTTGGAGAGAACATACAGAGGCAGTGACTAAAAAGGTTAGCAAACGACTGGGCCTATTGTCCCGTATACGAGGATACCTTACAATCAAAGCCTCGAAGTGTGTTTACAATTCAGTTGTTTAACCGCTGTTTGATTATGCAGACAGTGCATTGGGTGAGTTATCGGTTGGTTGTAGTCAAGAACTCCAGAGACTGCAAAACCGTGCGGCGCGTATAATTCTTAAACGAAACACTTCCAAAGATGCCTCTGGTTTGTTAAACTGGGTGAATTTAAATTTACGTAGGAAAATGCACAAATGTATTTTAGCATATAAGTGCATAAATAATATGGTCCCTGAATATCTCTGTAATTATTTCCTTAGAAACAGTACTTTCATAGTTATAATACAAGAAGGAGACACGACCTACACCTTCCCCAGCCAAACCGAAATCTTGGAAAGAGGACAAATTAAAGACTCTGCGTCTTTGACCATTTTTAAACATTCTATTTTTAATCATTTTTACTCAGGTTTCTTTGAATCAAATTGTACTGATAGCTTTTAGTTGTTCATGACCAGTATTTATTGTATATATTGTATTTAGTTAGATTTTTATACTGAACTTGTAATTTAGTAAATTTTTGTAGTTTATACCATGTAATTAGTATTTAGATTTCAGGGCCCCTCTGAATACCAGCCTCGTAGCTGACTGGGCTACCCTGAATAAATAAAGTTTATCATCATCATCAGAGGGTGGGTATAGGCGAATTTCAGGGTATTGCGCGCGCATCATTTTGCAAAGGAATTGGCGGGCTCTTGTCTTAGCGGGCTCCCCGCATAGAAAGCAATGGCAAACAGACATGCTAGCGAGTCAACAACAGTAGAATAACAGTGTTAAACATTCAGAAACTGTATCTATACTTTGTTTATTTTAAACAGTATGTTTACTTTGAGTGGAGTTTGCCAGTGTTTTTGAAAAATTATGCGCGCGCAACTCCCTGAAACTCGCCTATTCAAATTTGAAAGCGTAGGGCTTATTAGAAAGGGGTAATCTACAGTGTGTTTAATCCTTTGCTGCATGCTTTTTCGACACGTCTTTCCTTGACGAGTAACACTTTTTTTGTTAACAATCATCGTATGTTAATTGTTAACGCTTGGGGAGTCAGGGTGGGGTCAACCCAGTGAACTCTATAGGAAGACTGGAACGCTAACTCCATAAACAGGCCCTATGATTGGATGAAGCCAAAAATCTTTAAATGTTAGTTTTTCTGAGTTTTGAGCTGAAATACTTAACGCTGAACGCGTTGGGCTGTATATGAAGTTAAAGCTATTGAAAAATGCTATTTGGTATAGAAACTTCAAGACTTTAGCTAAAAGGGCAATATTTCAAAAATAGAAAAACAACTGCCTTTTTGTTTGCCGAACGTTACAAAATGGCAGTTGTTTTTATAGTTTTTAATTATTTCCCTTTTAGCTAAACTCTTGAAGTTTCTATACCAAATAGCATTTTTCAATAGCTTCAGTTTCATATACAGCCCAACGTTCGGTGTTAAGTATTTCAGCTCAAAACTCAGAAAAACTACAACAAGTTTCTTAGTGTTATTTCCCAACGAAATATGTCCGAACATTTACCACATTTGAAAAAGTTTAACATAACGAGGAAACTTATGCTATACATTAAATTGAAGCCATTGCTATTTCTAAAAACATACGTACACAATGTATTTCAACTATTTGTTGTTTTGGAGTAATTTGTTATCGTCCCAAACAAAATATATGGCCGGATGAAAATTAAGTAACTTGAAGCACGGGAGCCACCTGCAAAGGGACTGGCACTGGCTTCAAAATCCCCCCTGAGTTGTCGTTCCAGTCTTTTTAGAGTTCAATGGGTCAACAGGTTCCCAGGGCCTTTTTGAAATTGGGAGTGTGGGAAAAGGCCCTGACATCGGCTGGTCACAGCACCCAGAAATACTGGGTGTAATAAATTAGCAATTTCATTTAGTATGCAAAATCATTCTGAGTAATTGCAGTCCCGTTGGAGAAGTTAATTGTAATGGTGGTCCCATTAGTCCCGTTGGCGGTCCCGTTGAAGCTATTTGATTATTAACTGGCACAAAACTATGCATAATTATGTTTCCCGAAGAAGGTTTAAGAAAAGCAATCAACCAATGAAAATACAGAGTCCACCAGCCGATGCCAGGGCCTTTTCCCGCCCTCCCAATTTCAAAAAGGCCCTGGGGACGAGGTTGTGGGTGGGGTTTGTCGAGGCATCACATAACCTGAAAACCAAACTGAGTATTTAAAACGTTTTATTTCAGGTGTGTTCCAGAAAACAAACGCGCCTTCGCCGTTGGTATTCAGTACTTACTTTATAAGGTCCTTGGACTGCTTCCTGGTTCTGTTCTCTTTGGACATGTGGTGGACTTGTACTGCAGGTTATGGCAAGACACGTGTGGTGAAAAGGGACGATGTTTTGATTACGATATCAATTCACTGAGTTACGCAGTCTGCATCTTGGGATGCTCGATTAATTGTGAGTATTCACCACTAATCGATATTTAAATACGGGTTCTCTGTCTTTCATGGTAGAGGCCGCTGATCTTATGTTTATTTGACTGTGGGCTCAGCAGCGCCCGCAGTCCAATCAATTCAGTTATAAATCCATTTATCAGAGAAAGGTCAGTGGTTATCACTATGGGAGAAAGGATCTCTAATTAACTCTCTAACTTTCTTATTAACTCTCTAACTATCTTATTAACTCACTAACTCGGTTACTCTCTAACTCTCTATCTCTCAAACTCTCCAACTTTCTAACTCTTCAAAGTAACCTTTACTTAACTTTCTTCGTGACTAACTTCTTGAACGCTCGGCAAAAGCAAATATTCTTTAATTCTCTAACTCACTAACTTAATTGTAACTCTCTAATTTTCTAACTCTTTAACTTTCTAATTTTTTGCTTTCTAACTCTGTAGCTTACGAACTCTCTAACTAATTCTCTAACATTCTAGCTAACTCTCTAACACACTAACTTACTAGGTAGAAGGGTCACCCTACCCCCCGAGCTACCCTGGGGGAGCCAACTTTGTGTTCATTTTAATTAGTCTTGACAGCAAGCGTTTACATGGGGAATTTCATATTTCTCTGGGGTAGTAGGGTCACCCTGGGGGTAGGGTCACCCTCTTTGCGAGGTAGGGTTACCCTAGGGGGCGAGATAAACCCGAGGCAAAACTGCGAAACAAAATAGCGGCAGAAAGTGAAACAATTGATAGAGCAGGAAACACGCAAATGGTCTTGGTCTCCAACAATGGTTGAAAACCTGATAATTGGCCTGAAGAAGTATAAAAGCTTCTGTGAGTTTAATTCGATCGTTTAATTCTAACAGTACAGTTACAGTTTCTTCCCGACGATCGGCCATCTTAAATTAGATGCATAACTATACCCAGTCCTCCAGGCTTAAACCGATTCAGAAGTCATAATGTAAACACACGACAACGTTTTCTCGGGGGGTAGGGTGTCCATCTTACCCGAGCCAACTTTTACTAACTCTCTAAATAATTTTCTAACTCTAGATCTCTAACATTCTAGCTAACTCTCTAACTCACTAACTCTCTAACACACTAACTTACTAACTCTCTAATTATTTTCTAATTTTTTACTTTCTAACTCTCTAACTTACTAACTCTCTAAATAATTTTCTAACTCTAGATCTCTAACATTCTAGCTAACTCTCTAACTCACTAACTCTCTAACACACTAACTTACTAACTCTCTAATTATTTTCTATTTTTTTACTTTCTAACTCTCTAACTTACTAACTCTCTAAATAATTTTCTAACTCTAAATCTCTAACATTCTAGCTAACTCTCTAACTCTCTAACTCACTAACTCTCTAACACACTAACTTACTAACTCTCTAATTATTTTCTATTTTTTTACTTTCTAACTCTCTAACTTACTAACTCTCTAAATAATTTTCCAACTCTAAATCTCTAACATTCTAGCTAACTCTCTAACTCTCTAACTCACTAACTCTCTAACACACTAACTTACTAACTCTCTAATTATTTTCTATTTTTTTACTTTCTAACTCTCTAACTTACTAACTCTCTAAATAATTTTCCAACTCTAGATCTCTAACATTCTAGCTAACTCTCTAACTCTCTAACACACTAACTTACTAACTCTCTAATTATTTTCAAATTTTTTTACTTTCTAACTCTCTAACTTACTAACTCTCTAAATAATTTTCTAACTCTAGATCTCTAACATTCTAGCTAACTCTCTAACTCACTAACTCTCTAACACACTAACTTACTAACTCTCTAATTATTTTCTAATTTTTTACTTTCTAACTCTCTAACTTACTAACTCTCTAAATAATTTTCTAACTCTAGATCTCTAACATTCTAGCTAACTCTCTAACTCACTAACTCTCTAACACACTAACTTACTAACTCTCTAATTATTTTCTAATTTTTTACTTTCTAACTCTCTAACTTACTAACTCTCTAAATAATTTTCTAACTCTAGATCTCTAACATACTAACTTACTAACTTTCTAACTCTCTAACTTTCTATATCTCTAACTCTTTATCTCTCTAACCTGTAACTCTCTATACTTTCTAACTTACTTTAACTACAATTGTTGTAAATCATACCCTGCAGTTTTAAAAAAAAACGTACAAATAAATTTTGCGCTGTCTTTGTTAATCTTCAGTTTTTTGCTGCGTCTTCTACTTCTTGGCTTGGCTTTTATACAAGCCTGAGAAAGCAGAAGATAACGACCCTTCTCTTCAAGACCCACTGGAAGTGAACCCGCACGTTGAAACAAAATTTTGATCGAAACAATTTCATTCGTGAACTGCCTCACTCTCACGCATATCAAAACTACAGTAAATATTAGTTTTGTACTTGTACATTAGCTCATCGTAAACTCAGGGGTTTTTTATTTTTACGGGGAGTGCCCTGCATTTGACTTAGTGTCGTCCCGTTCGCACTTTTCCCGTTTGGATTATTTGTTTGGTTTTTTGGGTTGTTTTTTTTGTTTTTGTTATATAACATTTGATCGTTGTAATTTTGTTAGTAGATAACCCAATAAAGTTGTTAAAAAAAAAGTTTAAAATAATTAGAGTGATGTCTAAGCCACTTTGAGTTCAAATCTGATTATTTTGATTAAAATTCGATTTTATTGGAATTTTTTTTTTACTGTCATTACGATAATGATCATGATGATGATGACGATGAAGATGATGATACTCATGTCGTTGTTGATGATGATGGTGACGATGATGATGATGAGGAGGAGGATGATGATGATTACTTGTAAGCAATTTTTTAGGGAAATTGGCGCGGTCCACAAATGCGAGCCCTGGGAGCGAAAATGTTTTTGGCGCGAAATCATTCTCGTCCCCAGAGCCTCTCCCGTGCTGGCGCGCGTAAAGGAGAGGCTCTGGGGACGAGAATGGCGCGAAATACCCAGAGCCTGCGATCCTTTTGGTCAGCATAAAGCGCGCGGGAGCCTGAAAACTAGTATTTTGAGATTTCCAAAATGGCCGCCAAAGTTGACTTCGAGCTAAACTTACAAAAAATCCCGCTAACTGCCCCCGGTGAAGAAGATATAGTTATGGAAAAGCCAGCTCAGACACCCAAGATCGACGATCGAGCAAGTGACGAAGAGTCTGTGAATGGAGGAAGCGCGAATTCTAGTGAAACAGCGACGACGGGCAAGGCGACGCGAGGAAATCGTTGGAAAAAGTCCAAGAAAGCCAAACTAGGCTTTCGCTGCACTAATTTCTTAAAGGTATGAAAGGAAACTGTATTTGTATATGATTATCAAATGAGAATATCCGGTAAATAAGCGTAGAAACCATTGATAGAATGGCAAGAGGTGACCGGGACCCGTTTATTGAATGCAGGAGCCTGGGCCCCACTTCTAGTTCTTCCATGGCAATATTATTGTACCTAAACATTTGATGTTCTTATAGGATTGTTTAACTCTCACTACCAAAGTCGACTTTTATGATTTTATTCTGGTTGATGCCAAATTATTCTGGTAGTGAAAGGGGTTAACAATTTAGACGTTGAGCTACTGAGTGTGTTGTTTATGAGTAGATAGTCAACAAGGCAGAATTGAGTAGATTATCACTTCTAGACCAGGGTGCATTCCATGTAGGTCACACCGAACATCTTCGGTGTGAGTTTCAAAAGTGCTTGGCGTGCTGGTGCACAATCACATATGTTTTAACCGTGCATCCCACTATTTTTAAGAAATATCTCGGTGATTTTGGTCCAAATGAGATTAGACTTTCATTTTGCATTTCCTTTTCATATTGTTTGAGAACATTTTTGATAATTTGTAAGTGTAAATTAGCCAAAATAACGTATATTGATCGTGGGCATAGTTTTCTTACAGTGCTCATGTTAGAGCAATAGAGTGTTGATTTGGTATTGTCTTGGTTCGAAGTATTATACCAGGGGTGGATTTAGCATTAGTCAAATAAGTCAGATGACTAAGGTGAAAATTGTTACAAAATAATTATAAATATCATCATATATTAACTTACTAATTGGTCTAAACAAGAAAATTTGCGAGGGCTGGCTGGCTTAGACTTTTGCAGGATTTGGGCCGATTTAGATATTCTGATTGGTCCAAACCAGATAAATTGCGAGCGCTGACTGGTTTAGGTGTTTTGCAGGATTTAGGCCGATTTAGCCAATCCCGGTTTAGAATCTTGCAGGATTTAGGCCGATTTAGCCATTCTCATTGGTCCAAAACAGCCAAATCGCGAGCGCTGACTGGTTTAGATTTTTGCAGGATTTAGGCCGATTTACCCATTATGATTGGCCAAAACGAGGCAAATCGTTGAATCTGATTGGTTGATTGCTTTGCCGAAAGTATGCCGTACCGGAAGCCTGCAAAATACGGTCTGCTGGGTCTTCGTTCAGTCTAATTCTGTTCGATCGATTCATGGCTTCTACAAGCTTGTTAGATTGTGCATTGTGTGCTTTATAAAGCAGCGATGATGTTCTTTTGCGGCAATTGTATGTTGATTTGTCTGTGAGAATCAGTGCTTGTCGAGTACTGGTGGCCGGAGAGCATTTCCCAAGATTGGGAAGACATCGGTGCTGAGACGGTCTATTTGCCACAACACATGAAGGTGGACAAGCTAGAGTAAGCCATATGTCGCTCTAAGGTAAGCTTATAGGTACAGTAGTTCATCAATCTGGATTCAATATCGATGTTAGTCTGTTGTCATGTTTATACTTCCCTAACCTTTGTTGATATCCGTTCCATATTAGCATAATCTGCGTTGAGCACACTGGTATAAACCAATGCTATTAAATGCTTCGTGTAGTACTATAAACACTACTTAGTAGTGTTTCAATTCTAGATACTCACTAGTATGTCATAATCATGATGCATAGTCAGATTGCCTTTCCACAGTAGTTTACATAATACATTCGTCCTCAGTTCATATTACAAGTCAGTTAATTGTCTATATATATATATATATATATATATATATATATATATATATATATATATATAACATACAGTATTATAAGTAATAACATATAACTTTTAACATAAGTTAAATAAGGTCTGGGCCTGGGGAAACAGATCAAAAGCTAAGCAATAAATATCTACATGACATTACTACAAATTTCCATGTATTATCGTTATACATCAAGTAAGCATTCTTCTCACATGTGGCTATTATGAAATTTTAATCTGATAATAATTGCACTGGACAGGAATTGAACTAGGGTTGCTGGTGCCTGAAAACCAGACAGCTCATAGTAACATGGGTTAGTAGGGGGATGGGTATTGGCATATTAGATGGGGGTTAGAATGATCGGGATGATGTAGAGAGTTGAGCTTCTCCATGTCTATGTCCATGTAATGTCCATTATGGTCATTAACAAAAGCTTCTCCTGACTCCTAACCAGACATTGTCTGCTTGGGTTGAGGTTTAAAAGGCAAGTATCAGGCATTTGAAAGCCAGACAGCTCTGGGTAGGTGGGGCTCAACAGCCATGGAAGGTACCCCACCTTGCTCTGGGTTATGCAGAATGTTAAATTCAGCTAGACCTTCACTTGTGTGTTGGTCAGGCTGTCCATGTTGGATTCACTGACTGAAACAATGTAACTGGTGTTTCCTAGGCATGCTGATGAACTTTGACATAGAGCGAAACAGTCAACTTTTTTATATTAGAATGTGACCACATATCTCTCTACTGTTTATTGGATTTCCCCACCCTCATTCCTGGAAAAACTTAGCCTTACACACCTTCAAACTATCACAAGGTTTCTAAGACAACAAGAAAATATCAGTCCAATTTAGATAAAATGTTTCTTGAAAATGATAAAATGTCCATTAAAAACATGTTTTAAAACATTTGGAATTTTGCTCAAATGTGCTGTCAGAATGCAGGAAATGCCATTTCAGAGATCCAAATTTCAAAAATTTTCCCGGACCCCCGTAGAAATGTGGGTCCACAGCAACTTTGACTAAGGTATCAAAATTCCTAGATCCGCCCCTGTTATACAATCTCGATATTCAATAGTGATGACTGTACTCTACCCAATTAAACATAACACAGTAACACACCAGATCTCAAAATGGCGAACAGTATCCTCAAGGGTCATGACATTTGCATAAAATGTAAGGAGAAAAAAAGATCATGACAAACTCTTTTGCAAATTTTATAAATTTGGAACTACCTACTGTATCTTCAAAGTTCAGCGTAAAAATGGCAAAACTCAAAGGCCCAAAAAGAGTAAAAATAACTTTTGACCTCCAAAATTTCCATTGCAGCCCAAAAAAGGGGGGTTGATAACCCCCCAACCCCCTCTCGTTGTGTGCCTGAGGTCTCACAATTTAATGTAAGGTCGCGCACGATGTAACGTAAAGTCTCACAGTGTAACGTAAGATCTCACAATGTAACAAGGTCTCACAATGTAATGTAAGTACAGTGGCCCATCCAGTACTTATTTAATTCCCATTTGACTAGCCTTAATTTCAGTGATGAGAGCAGGGATGTAGGCAGGATTTTGAAAGGGGGGGGGGAGCTGAAATCAAAATAAATTTTTAGGGGGGTCTGGGGGCATGCTCCCCCAGGAAATTTTGAAATCTGAAATGCCATTTCCTGGCTTTTGGAGGAAGATTTTACAGACTCTAAAGGTTAAAAAACGTCATATAAAATACTCAAAACACGCAAACGTCACATAGATACTCAAAATGCATACACTCAGTAGATTGAATACACTGTTTACAATTTCTGACACAATGGCATATAGCATAAATTAACATTCTTCATTCGAACTGAATTTTCACTTCATTGGCACTTCAACGGCGCGAAATCGTCTTGGCGTTTAGACAGACTAGTTCCTAGTCCTCTTTTCTCTCGAACGTATTTTGGTGACGTCACAGAATAGGGATCGAGCAAGAGGACTAGCGGAAAATGTTCATCTTTATCTATCATGAATCCTGCTGGAGCTCGGATTCTTTAATCTTTATGAACGAGGGCACTTAAACAAACTTCTTCTTAACTAGCAGACAGCAAACGAGTAGGTTTCTTTGTTTTACATTATGTTAAAAGGTTGTTCGGCGTAAGAAGTGATTGTGTTGAAACACATTTATACAAATCGAAATATGCTTTTTAACGTTTCGGCAGTAGACCAACCTTGCTATATGATGTTATAAAGAATTGTGCAGACCAACGTGAGTGTTATCTGCCTTGGTTTTCCGCCAAACGGCCGTTTGGTGCCTGTATAAGTTGGGGCCAGTTTTGGGGCCAGATTTGGGGCCAGGCAAAACATTTTATTCCAGGCCTCTCACAATTCGGTCTGCCGCTCGACGTTAAAAAGAGAGGCCTGGGAACCAGGCTGGCGTTTAGACAGTGATTGTGAAACGATAAAAGCGTCGTTTTTGTCTCGCTCAGTCATTCATTGATGGGTTAAAGCATGCCTATGAAACAAAAATTAAGTCTGTCTTAATTGAAAGGAAGTACCACTTAAAATGACAAAGTAACGGCATTTTTCGTCATTCTTAATGCTTTGTTTTGAGATATTTCGGTTTGTTTCAATCATATTATTCAAATTCACCCCTTGACTACCACGGATCTTCTCTTGATGAGTAAAATCGTCTGACTAGGAGGTCAAGGGGTTAAACCTCTTGACGTCACATGTGCGTAATGAGTTATCGGAGAATGATGTACACACCTAAAAACACACAGTCTGATCAGCTCTGATATCAGATCTGCTCAGAGAAATGTAGCGACCCTCCTGACAGCTACAGAATGTACCAGCGCTGATGTATAAACATTTAGTTAGAATTTCTAACAGACTGCGACAGCTCCGCAGACAACATACCTGTTCAGTCTGTTATATACAGCACTGACCGTGTCAGGCTGATACAGTTCGACAGAATCTGTTCTGAACAGTCTGTGGTAGCTGCAGGTATGATACAGATATGATATCATAGGTGTATCATAGCTGATACTGCAACAGACTGTATCAGGGGTCGCTTCATTTTTCTGAACAGATCTGACATCATTCTGCATCAGGTCTGACACAGAGTGTGCGTTTTTGCGTGTGTACATCTTTGCTATTAGGGACCTTAAGATGCTAGGACGACGACGGCGGTTAAAAACCAATTCAAATTTTAGCATTAATTAAAATACTCATTAATAATTCATGAAGAAAACACAAAAGAAATCAATACCGTAGCAGAGGTTGTAAATCGGATACAGCATCATCCTGATTTATATAAACTTTAGCTTCGATTTTCTCGGCTAAAATAGAGTATATCGCTAAAATAGTTGGTAAATATGGTTCGTTAGATGCATTCGTATCTTAAGTAATATATCCGATACAACACGGCCGCTCATGTTGTATATATTACAAAGAAGTCACGGTTAACTGACTACTGTATTCAATACTTCAAGCTTGTTTTATAGTTTTCAAAGTGTTAAAACGGTTGCCGTGTCTGTGTTAAGGCAATCTCAGACAACAGTTCTCAAACGGAGTCAACGTCGTCCTGAAGACGTGAAAATGCTCTGAGTGGCGTTGTATAAAGAGCTAGGACGGTGTTCAGATTACTCTTGGGACTAGAAATTATTCATTATCTATGTTTTGGAAGAAGAATGCTTTTAGTTGAAGGACGTCGTTCTCGAACGAACAAACTGAAATATCTCAACAACGAAGCAAGGAAATGGAAAACTGCAAAGGATGTTAAGCCAGACTGAATTTTCGTTTTATCAGCACTTCATTAATAGAAAAATCACTCAGCTGCTGGCTCATCAGCTGTTATATAACCTCCTTGACCTTAAGCATTTCTCTCATCATTAAATTATGTAATAGTTCGGTTAGTCACGCATGACTGACTATATATATATGTAGGTATACCTGTATAAAGCCCTGATCTTTCAGAAGAAATCTTATCAGTAAACGAAATACAAGTTGCATTGGTCATTTTTCGTCATTGTTCATTCACACGGATTTTTAAGAAGAAGGACGAATCAATAACAGTACGCACATATAGACAGTGCATATCTATTAATATTTAGTTCTATATGGGGTAAGATTTCTACTTGTTTTAAATCTTTGTTTGTTTCTTGCATTTTAAAGAATTTCTACTACGTATTCAAAAAGCATGGACTACGACGCAAACGCGAGCAAGGAAAATAATCCATTTATCGAGAAAACTGGGTTTGACGTGAAACCATCGCTGAAATTTGGCTGGGGGAGATTTCGTCCCGAGTGTTTGCAGTTCTTGAATAATCCAAAGTGGTTTCTTGTTGGGCTTGTTTTTTTCGCATTATTTCAAGGTAAGGTTGAAGTTTGACTGAGATATGCGCTAATTTTTATATAATATGTGGGTTTGGAGCATAATACTTTGTGTTTTACCCCGGCGGCGACAACGCACTGTTATTAGTGGTATGTTTCGGCATAAATTTGCCACTCATTCCGCTCATTTTTAAGCCTAATACTTTACGTTTGACAACAGCAGTTAAGTTTCACGTGAAGTGTCTAGTTTCAGTCGATAGGTCGTAAAATATGCCTGCGGTTTGATGTATGTTTGGGAGAAGAATGAAGCGTAGAAGGATTTATGTTGGTCTGTGTTCTTTCGATAACCCTCATAAACGGTGGTAGTGTTTTACCATTACAAACACGAGAGGACAATGAAAATCGCGATGCCGTGACAGTAACCGAGTAATTTTCATTGTTCTCGAGTGTTTGTAAAACATGAGAGAATAATGAAAATCACGCCGAGTGATTTTTATTGTTTTCCAATGTTTTACAAACACGAGAGAACATTGAAAATTCACGAGGTATTGGTAATAGGCCGAGTGATTTTTGTTGATAGGATTCCATGCAAACTTTTAAAGATGGCTGCCGGCATAGTCGGACCCTCACTTTGTGGTTCATTGCAATAGGGCAATCACAACAGACTGGTCGTCAAGCGTTTGCAGAGACAGGGAAATTTTTTTGTTTTAAAACAGCCAGGAGTTTTGGTTCGCAAGACGTTGGATTTATTGGATAACATACATTAGATCATCTTGAACAGCAGGATCAATTTAGCCAGGACTGATATTGAGCAGAGAAAATATAGATGACAATTGGAATAATGTAGAACTTTACAAACTAAAGAAGACAGAAGATGTTAATGGTCGATACTGGAGAAAACAAAGCGTGAGGTGGCTGTCTTGTTACTTTTATATCTAAATAATATTATGAAAGGTAGATGGACTTTAAACTTCATTACTTCAATCAGTCTGCAAGCAACATCACTGTTTTAGCGCTTTTCGTAGGTTTCTGTCTGTCGCCGAATAACTTAAATTGCACCAACGTACGTTTGGTTTCTTGTTAGTCTATTTTACTTGTAGTATATGTATCGCATGTAGTCGCTTATATTGTGAAACGCTGTTAGGTAAAATAATCTGTTGTATTTGGAACTGGTTTCTATAGCGACAGAAAACTGTATTGGGAAATGATTTCTAAATACAGCGTACTGTATTTAGAAATGTTTTCTAAATACAGTGTATTGACATTTTAAATTAACATACATGTATGTATTGTTTCCCCCTCATCTTCTAAGCCCTAGACTGGGTTTCTAGGTAAGTACATGTGACGTAAATCAAGTAACCGGATTGACCGAAATGCTATGAATATCTAATGATGTGTGAGAACAATCAATCACTACGGGATTTTACCCAAATGAGTGGAAACCGGTCTTTAGAAAAGGCATAAAATCGGATGTTAATAATTACAGAGCAATTTCGATTTTACCAATTGTCTCGAAAATATTTGAGAAAATACCTTAATAGAAACAAAATTTTAACTAACTGTCAATCAGGTTTCCGCTCACTCCACACACTTACAGCATTAGTAATTGAAGCCACAAATAACTGGTCAGTCAATATAGACAAGGGCCTTCTTAATGGAGTTATTTTCATTGACTTAATGATACTATTGACCACGAAATTCTACTTCGTGAACTTGCAAACTATGGAGTCGATATATAAATGCCCTCAGGTGGTTTAATTCGTATCTAAGCAACCGGCAACCTCGTACCCAGGGTCTTATCTCCGCTCCCCCGTCCCCGCCCACCGCTGCGAAAAAAGACGGTTATAAACCCATGTCCTATATTCACGAATTTATTGGTTAGGATTAGGGTGTGTGTTGGGGTCAGGCTTTCATGAAGTACCTGGGTTATATAAGACTCTGGGTACGAGGTTGAGCAACCGGAGCCAAAAATGCAGTGTAAATGCTTGTTTGTCTAATGGCAAGGCAGCATTATTGGCCCTTTGCTTTTTTTTAATTTACAACAAATCATCAATGATCTGCCGAACTGCCTCAGTGAGGCCTCAGCTAAATTATTCGCGGGGAGCACGGGTGGCGTGTGCTGTTAGCGCGCTGCCTCTCACCAAAAGTTAAGCCCGGTTAGACGGGGTTAGTACTTGGATGGGTGACCGCTTGGGAATGACCCTGTTGTCGAGCTGGAAACTAATGTGAGTAGAGTTGTAGTTGATCTCTCCTGTGCTTCTAGGGTTTTTCGCCGGGTTCTCCGGTTTTCCTCCCTCCGCAAAACCAACACTTACATCGATCATGGTAGTCATGTTCAATTGGGGCATTTCGCTCTGTTTGACCACCAGTTGCTATAGGCAATAAAGTTATTAAATAAATAAATAAATAAATAAATGACACAAATATACTAACCTCTCTTAATTTCCTTAATTATGTAAATAGTTATACTGATGATTTTACCGTGTATAAATAAATTATGTATGTATGTATGTATGTATGTATGTATGTATGTATGTATATGTATGTATGTATGTATATGTATGCGTTGCAAGTTGAATAGCGTTGTTGCACGTATTACCACCCACCTTAAACATTGTCACGCCACAATGATTTTGTTGCAAGTAGAACTGGAGTCTACTTTTTTCAACAAATTTTTTCAACTTGCAACAAAAGGCAAAACAAAAGAATGAAGTCAAGCCTGCGACATAAGGACAGTCATTATAATCGTAAGTTCATAAGCCAAGAGTAGAACAAAAGACGAAGTAAAGAAAATTTCTCGTTGTTTTGTCTTCGCAAGTCCCAGAAGAGCCGTTATATGCTTTGTTTAATGCTTGTGTTATGTCGCTAGTGTGAACCAGGCTTTAAAGATCTTGTAAATAAAAAGCTATTCGCCTTTTTTATGTCAATATTTATTGAAATTTAAAAGACTTGAACAAAATAAATTCAGCTCTCAATATAATAAAACCAATAGTAAGACTATATTCTTAGTGATATTACGTGCTACTCCGAGTCACGAACTATGGCGGGTGAGCAGAGAAAAATTCTACTCTGCTGCTGGGATTCGAGAACCCGCGACCAGTTCGGTTTACTACTCAGGCCACAGGGAGCCCATCTTGGCAGCGCGTGGGCACCTTGTGGCGGACTCGAAAGACGCGCGGGGGACTGTGGCACACTCGATCGTGGTGTGTTTAGGAAAATAATAAAGGGATGAAACACGAATTCTTCCTTGTTTTGAACAAGCGCCTATAGGTATTAAAATTGTAAGACAATTGAGCGAAGTAGTTGTGATAATGATTAATTTATCAAAATATAAATCAAAATGATGCAAAATCTCAACTTTTAGCCGTGATTTAGCAGCTAAATTACATATCGTATTTTCGGGAGATGTGTTCCGCAAGTAGCCAGGACACTACATCATCGTTGACACTTCGGATGCTCCCGACGATACGAGATGTCCTGGCTACTTTCGGAACACATTCCACGTTGAACGTTTGGTGTTTCATCCCTTTTTATCTGAAGTCAGCTTCTGACTGAAAACCGAGGTCGCTTAACAGTTGTGTGAGCTGGTTAACAGTTGGTAATATATGTCACCATTCACGTGGCACAGAAGCCCAACAGCTGTTTCGAGTTTCAAATTACTACGCGCTGCAATTTGCATATACAGTCGAAGCTCTCCTTGCGACCACTCCCGTAAGCGACCAGCTCTAGTTGCGACCACCCTCACGAAACCCCGTTTAAATTCCCTATTAAACTCTGTTACCAAAAGCTCTCGTAAGCGACCACTCCCGTAAGCGACCGCGACCACCTTTCAGATTCACAAACTGAGCTTTTTCTTTGTTTTTAAGCTCTTGTAAGCGACCACCCTTGAAAAACCCTTTGCAATCAGTCAACACTGCGCTAAAAAGCAATTTGATAACTTTTAATACAGTAAATAAATGTGATTATAAAATGCATAATGATGATTGAGTATTGCTGTTTCTGGCTGCTTGCCAGAATAGAAACGCTGCAGTATTTTTCTGGTCCAATCTCTCGTAAGCGACCAACTTCAGCCATTTCAGTGGGTGGTCGCATACGAGAACGAATTCTCGTAAGCGACCAGTTCTAGTTGCGACCACTTTTTACAGTTCCCGAGGGTGGTCGCTCACGAGAGCTTCAACTGTATGTGCATATATTACCAACTGTTAACCGGCTTACAGTACATAACTGTTAAGCGGCCTCGGTTTTCAGTCAGAAGTTCAATATAATAAAACAAAAAAAGAGCCTCGGTTTTCAGTTAAGCGGCCTCGGTTTTCAGTCTGAAGCTAAATATAATAAAACAAAAAGACTTTAAAAGAGGAAGGACCATCACAGGCGTCAGAGTTGCGCTCCCTGTGGTTGCGAGGGAGACTATACAGTATGCACAGTGTCATTATTAGATTTAAATAGCCAAAATAGCAAGAGGCAATGAATAACTTCAAAAACGACCCATTTGGTAAGTTCACTGGCGACGCGTAGCTATTTTTAGAACATCGCGTTGTCTGTGCCAAGAAAATCAAAGCTAAAGTTTATGTAAATCAGGAGGATTTTTTTATCAGATCCGAGGTGTGAAATCCGACTCGCAGTTAATTTGAACTTTACAGGCAAAATCCGATTTCCGAGACAAATAAGATTGGAAATTCGTAGGAAATTACAAAGAAAATTCATAATCCGTTGTCAATTATTGGGAAAATCTGCAATCCACTACTTTTATAGACCCTTTTAATAAGTGCAGAGTACGTCATTTTCCGCAGTTGACGTCGTTTTCAGCCTTTTGAATTATATTGAAAATATACAAAAGCTAAGACAATAAACGAAATTGAAAAGAATTCAAAAGAAAAATTTAAAACAATTTGACGTCATAGGGTGAAAGTTACGTATTCTATACTTATTAAAATGGTCTGTAGGATCTGCAAATCATAAGCCCTGTTTACACGGCCAAAATTTAAGCACGCTTAAGTTAAGCGTGCTTAAAATGCGCCACCTTGGTGCGTTTACACGGTCATTTAATAATCCCTTACTAAAACACGTACACCATTATTCAACATGGCGGACGAGCTATATTTTTGGTTTTGGAAGCTTCGTATGGGTAGCGTGCGTCAACGAACAACGGAAGACATCGGTACACGAGAAAGAGTAAATAGCTAAAAGAAAGAAAGAAAGAAACAAAGGAACAAAGAATAGCGAGATGGAAGCTTCTACAGCAGGGCAAAAAAATGCATTTTATCGTATTAATAACACCGTATTAATAGCAAGCGTTTTTCAATCCCGTTGCGTTTACACGGCCAAGGTAAGCGCGATTAACTGATCGTGCTCAGTTTAATCCACCTCCTTGAGGTGGTGCAAACTAATCGCGATTAATTTACGCCTATCTGTTTACACGGACATATTAAGCCCACTTAAAGTCAGATGTGGCTCAGATACCGCTTAAATTTTGGCCGTGCAAACAGGGCTAAAGTCCTATTTATCTACCGATCTATCCTATTTATCTGATTATATGTAGCTTGCTATGCATGTTGACGTAGTAAAAATAATTGGATTAGGTATAACGACATTCCTAAGTTATAAAACACTAGGGATGAGGTAGTTTATATCAAGTTTATATCTTTAGAGAGATTACGTGCTTCGTGTACCTTGTGTTTCACCAATAGTTAAGCCTGGTTAGACTGTTAGTACTTGGATGGGCGACCATCTGGGAATAACCCCGTTTTCGAGTTTGGAACTCATGTGAGAGTAGAGTTTAATAACAGTAGTGTGCTGCGTACGCAGTGTTGAAATACAAATCAAAATATATTAAAGTTTGACTACTACCGAAATTATTGAACGTAGTTTTCTAACGTTAATTCGAGCGAAGGCCCTTCGTCAGAGAGAAACGTAAAGAGTGTAAACAAACAACGAGCTTATATAAGAAAGATAATCATGTGATCAAAAATTAGCCAATCAGATAAAAACAACAATAACAAATTAATAATGAGATGCGAAAAATAGTTAAATTAAAAATTAGTTAATTAAAAATTAGTTAGTTGTTAGTTTGTTAGTTAGTTAGTTAGTTAGTTAGTTAGTTAGTTAGTTAGTTAGTTAGTTAGTTAGTTAGTTAGTTAGTTAGTTAGTTAGTTAGTTAGTTAGTTAGTTAGTTAGTTAGTTAGTTAGTTAGTTAGTTAGCTAGCTAGCTAGCTAGCTAGTTAGTTTAGTTAGTTTAGTTTAGTTTAGTTTGGTTTAGTTTTGTTTTGTTTTGTTTTGTTTTGTTTTGTTTTGTTTTGTTTTGTTTTGTTTTGTTTTGTTTGTTATTTAGTTATTTAGTTATTTAGTTATTTTGTTATTTTGTTATTTTGTTAGTTTTTGTTTGTTTGTTTGTTTGTTTGTTTGTTTGTTTGTTTGTTTGTTTGTTTGTTTGTTTGTTTGTTTGTTATTTAGTTTGTTAGTTATTTAGTTTGTTAGTTTGTTAGTTTAGTTTAGTTTAGTTTAGTTTGTTTGTTTGTTTGTTTGTTTGTTAGTTTGTTAGTTTGTTAGTTTGTTAGTTTGTTAGTTTGTTAGTTTGTTAGTTTGTTAGTTTAGTTTACTTTAGTTTAGTTTAGTTTAGTTCAGTTCAGTTCAGTTCAGTTCAGTTCAGTTTAGTTTAGTTCGTTCGGTTCGTTCGTTCGTTCGTTCGTTCGTTCGTTCGTTCGTTCGTTCGTTCGTTAGCGACTTTATTTAGCGAGGGTTTCACTTGACAATAATAATGAAACTCAATGATAAACTAGTGGGCAGTGGCCCTCAAGTAACATCTTCAATACGTTTTATTCTTTTTTTTTCTGCCAGCATCTGTCGTTATTGGTCTCTCGAATTTGGTTTTGCCGAGTGTCGAAAAGAGATTTAGTTTGACTGGAAAGGAGATGGGAATTATCTCCGCATCTAATGACGTCACCGCTTTGCTGGTGGTGGTATTCATCAGTTTTTATGGTGACTATGGCAACAAGATCAGATGGATAGGTTGGGGAGGTGTGATTATAGGTATGCCGGTTGGATTCAAAATTATACTTATCGACATTAACCCAGACAGCTAGACAATCTATACGATACAGCTTTACAACAAAAAAACATTAGTCTGTCTAACGCTAGACTAAACTTTGTTTTCCGAAATTATTTCAGGTCTGGGTGCGCTTCTGTTTTCGCTCCCACACGTTCTAATCGGACCTTACGAACCCATCCAAACGCTAAATGGAACACAAGGCAGCGGCTTATGTTACACTGGACAGAGTACACCAGGTCGAATGAAATGCGACTTAGAAAGCGATAGCCGATGGTATTACTTGATCGTATTCGTTATTGGCCAGTTTATCATTGGCGCTGGAGCCTCGCCTTTCTATTCACTTCTGCCCGCTTATTTGGACGAGAACGTACACCCGAAATCAATGCCTCTCTATATGGGGATTTGGACTTGTGCAACTTTTCTTGGACCTGTCCTTGGTATGTTGGTTGGTGGCAAATTCTTGAGCTTTTACGTGGATATAACACAGGTAGAGTTGTCACGGCGCCATCCGCGGGCGAAACAACCGCACTTCAGCCTGTTTTCCACTTGTGAATTTTTTCGCGCGAAACGACATTTCTATTGTAAATATTAAAGGTAAAGGACTGGGGGCTAATCATCCTTACTTGCAGCCAGTGGCTGAATTGCGAAGGACGCAGATCAACGTGGCCGTGTCGAGGCATATCAAAGGCGCTCGCTCCAAGCAGCCGCCAACGACACAGTTCAGACCACGGATCACAGCTAAGATGTTAGGTGTTGATTTTATGGAGGGAGGAATCTATTGAACAGATTTCTAGCCGAGAGCTCATAAGACAAAAGAAAAATTCGATTCGCGCGAAAAAAATCGCAAGTGGAAAACCGGCCATAGAACTTTCATAGGAAACTTACGAAACCGGAAACGATATTTGCACAACTTGCTATGGTAATTATACACTTACAAGGGGCTAATACACTTAACGGGTAGTCATCAGACACTGCGGAAATTAAGTATATTACACTATTGTTTAATTTCAGCCATAGCTGATCCTGGCCCAATCTC
Organism: Paragorgia papillata; assembly: GCA_035771165.1. NCBI lineage: Eukaryota > Metazoa > Cnidaria > Anthozoa > Scleralcyonacea > Coralliidae > Paragorgia > Paragorgia papillata. The sequence goes on from JAWNZC010000013.1 coordinate 1,077,901, forward strand.
GTTCCCAAAGCCCACGTTCCCCACCCGGGAAACATTTCAAATCACAGGATTCTTGTTATTCCGGTTGAGGTACGCATGTGTAAATATCCGAGCGGAATCTGGATGGTATGTTCTCCTTGTTTGACTTTTCCCCAAACAAGTCAATGGGGTTGCTGGCGAAGCTCGAATTACAGCATCTACACACACATATATATATATATATATATATATATATATATATATATATATATATATATATATATAATTAACAAATAAATTCCATTTTGCCGTTGTCTGTTCAGTTATAGATGCACAGATGACGTCACAACGTGGTAAGAACAAAAAAGTGGCCCACGAGACGCAGTCGAGTGGGTCACTGATACTGTATACCCCGATACAGAACGGCCACTCATTCTGTAAATAGTATATCTTCTTCTTCTTCTACGCCTTAATCCCTCGCGGGGTCGGCCGCTCTAGTACGCTGACGCCAATAAACTCTGTCTTGGGCATCCTCTTCTCTCAGGTTCAATAACCTCATATCTCTCTTTAAGGCATCTCTCCATCTCATCCTCTGCCTACCAACCGTTCGTCGACCTTCTATCGGATATCTCCATGCAATCTTTATCGGGTTATCCTCCTCTCTTCTCACCACGTGACCGTACCATCTCATTCTAGCTTCTCTAATCTTCTCCGATATTGCCATTACGCCAACTTCATCTCGTATGTCGTCATTTCTACGTCTCTCTCTTAATGAGATTCCATGCATCCATCTCAGCATTCTCATTTCTGTTCTATCCAACTGTTGCTCCTCCTTCTTCCGCAAAGCCCACGTTTCAGATCCGTACATTATAACTGGTCTCACCACTGTGGTGTATATCTTCGTTCTCAGTCTCCTAGGCATTTTCCTATCCAACACCACACAGCTCACTTCCCTCCACTTCGCCCATCCGCTCTTTATCCTCTCTCTGACATCTTCCTCAGTGCCTCCCTCTTTACTTATTATTCCTCCTAGATATTTGAACCTTTCCACTTGTTTCAAAATGTTTCGATGTGCGTCTTCTACCTCTATCAGTTCATCTCTTCCTCGTTTTGCACTGACCATCACTTCTGTTTTATCAACATTAACTTTCAGTCCTCCTCTTTCCATGCAGTTCTGCCACTCCATTATCCTTCGCTGTAAGTCTTCCTTTGTTTTTTCCATTATTACCAAATCGTCTGCGTAGAGCAGCTCCCAAATGCTTTCCGTACCAACAACTTCGGTGAGTACATCGAGGACAACCACAAACAGGAAAGGGCTCAAAGCTGAGCCCTGATGCAATCCCACTCCAATCTCAAATTCTTCCGTTTTTTCCATACAAGGTGTGAACTCTGGTTCTACTTCCTCTGTACATCTCCTTTACCAGCTTAATCAAAGACTCCGACACTCCTTTCCGTCTCAGTGCCCAGTATACGACCTCCCTTGGGACCCGGTCGTATGCCTTCTCCAAATCTACAAAAGCGTAGTACATCTTTCCGTTTCCTTCCAATCTCTTCTCCTGCATCTGCCTCACTATATATAATGCGTCAACCGTACCCTTTCCTTTCATGAATCCAAACTGCGTCTTGCTTATGCTAATTTCGGCTCTTAGTCTTTCATCAGTAACTCGTTCCATAACCTTCATCACGTGTTCTGTTAGCTTTATCCCTCTATGGTTTTCGCACTTCAACACATCTCCTTTATTTTTATATATAGTTACCAGCTCACTCTTCTTCCAGTCATCAGGCATTTTCATTTCCTCTATTATTTTCTGTGCAAGTTCTAGAGTCCACTCCACTCCTCTCCTTCCCATTGCTTTGAGTAAATCAATAGCCACCTCAGATGGTCCTGCCGCTTTTCCTGACTTCATCTTCCCCATTGCTCTCTTAATCTCCTCCATTGATATTTGGTTTATTGGTCCTTGTGTCTTTCCTACTTCGTCCAGTTCCCCTCTTTCATTTTCGGCATTTAGTAGGGTGTTGAAGTATTCTTTCCATCTGTCCTTTATCTGTTGCTCATCTTGTAATAGGTTACCATTACTGTCCTTTATCACTCCTATTTTTCCCCGGTCTTGTCTTTTCATTTGTCGTGCCCTTGCTATTCTGTAGATTTTCTTTTCACCTTCTCTTGTTCCCAGACTTTCATACAGTTCTGTCTCTGCTTCATCTTTCGCTTCCTTAACCGCTCTCTTTGCTTCTCTGTTTGCCAATCGGTACCTTTCCTCTGCCTCTCTGTTATCATTTTTCTTCCACTCTTTGAAAGCCGCTTTCTTTCTTTTCAGGCTATCCCGCAATCCGTCATTCCACCACCAGTCGTCTTCTTGTCTAGCTCGTGCTCCTGATGTACGGTCCACTACTTTCTCTGCAGCTCTCACGAGACTACCCTTCATACAACTCCACATATGTTCGACTCCCTCTCCATCTCCGATTTCTGCTCTTATCCTTTCTACTTCTTCTCTAAATTCTTGCAACTTTTCACCTTTAAGTTTCCAGCATTTCAGTTTACTTTTTCCTGTTGTTTTCAGCTTGCACTGTTTCCATATGCTGTCCATCACCACTAATCTATGTTGCCTCACACAGTCCTCTCCTTCTGTAAATAGTATATATACATATACATATACATATACATATACATATACATATACATATACGTATACGTATACGTATACGTATACGTATACGTATACGTATACGTATACGTATATGTATATGTATATGTATATATATGTATATGTATATGTATATGTATATGTATATGTATATGTATATGTATATATATATATGCAACGCTCACTACCCTTGTGGAAGTTTGAGCACTCTGGGCCCATGCGCACTTCACGCTATCTGAATGTACTTCACCGATGCTGTCCCACATGCGGTTGTCACCGACGATCGCATGTCTATAAGTAATTGATGAAATTCATTCAGATTGTTCCAAGCTACACTGATGAGCTGTTGTACAGCGAAACACCGTGTCTGTAGATTGAACTATATATATATATATATATATATATATATATATATATATATATATATATATATATATATATATATATATATATATATATATATATATATATATATATATATTCAAACAAAGAAAGTGTTGTTATATATTTCTAAAACTCATTAATAATTCATGAGGAAAATTCAGAAGAAATTAAGGTTTAATGAATGTCTGTTTACCCCGGTACAGAACTGATATCAGTGTCTGTAAATGTGATACAGAACTGTTTAAAAAAACATCAGTTCTGTATCACATTTACAGACACTGATCATATCAGTTCGTGTCCGTTCTGTATCGGGATACAGGCACTTGGCTTCGCCTCGTGTCTGTATACCCCGATACAGAACGGCCACTCATTCTGTAAATAGTACATATATAATGTGAATCCTTGTTATATATAATGTGAATCCTTGTTATACGTTCCAACGGTTGGGCTAATGTATTTTTAGATTAGTGGACGTCAGCCCTCAGGCGCATATTATTGTAAATCCTTCTCCATAATGCTCATCACTATTTTCACTTCAGCCTGCTGGTCTTGAACTGACTGCGCGAGATCCCAGATGGATTGGTGCCTGGTGGCTTGGCTTCGTCATTTTTGGCATTCTCATTCTCGTTTCTGCGTTCATAGTCCTCGGATTTCCAAGCGAATTGGCCGGCGCGAAAGAAATACGCCAGAAATGCATCGAGGAGGGCACTCTGAGAAAGGCAAGCAATTTGAAGAAACCGAGCATGAAAATGATCTTGCCAGAACTGAAGAATCTTATGACAAATTGGACGTTCTTGTTCACTTCGTTGGGCTTAACTTCTACGCTGCTCTTTGTTGGTGGTTGGTTACCATTTCTGCCGAAAATACTTCAAATGAAGTTTGGTATTAAACCTGAGTACACTGGCTATGCAATTGCCAGTATGCTTGGTCCAGGAATAGCAAGTACGTGGATTGTGTGTCGTTGTCTTTTTTGCTCTTCTTGTTCTTCATTGATACGAGGCTTAAAGGAGCAAATTAAGGTCTTCATTATAAGGTTTGCAGGGTGATTTCGGTCAAGCGCTCTCAATTTGGTCAAGCGCTCGCAAATTAAGCATCTTGACGTCACACGTGTACATAATGAGTTATTGGGGAAGTTCATATATCATTGTCAGTTGTTTGCTGTACAAGCTGTGTAATACTCAGAAAAACTCTGAGCTCTAAGCGGGACTCGAACACGCAACCTTCTGAATGCTAGCCAGACGCTCTAACCATTGTTTGTACAGCAAACAACTGACAATTATTACTAACATCAAGCTGCAATTTCTGAAACTAACTACAGTTAACTCTCGTTGTAGCGGACACCCTGGGGACCGTCATTTGGTGTCCGTAATAACGAGAGTCCGCAATAGCGGGATGCGATGAAAATATCCCGATTTCAGGTTGTAAAATGTCACTACAATGTATTACTGCTTTTTTGTTTTAAAATGTCCAGTTTATTTCAATTTCTAGTTGACGTTTACTGTGATACATAAGTACACAGTACAAGTCAAAATACAAGTCAAAAATTTGTATTCAAATATTTTTTTTATTCCAAAACCAAAAATACAACGGTAACATGAATCAGTAACATAAATATGTCACTCGATAAATTAAAAAGTCATTCACTTTCATGTGTCGAGAGAAAAATACGTCCAAGGTGTCCGTTGTAACGAGAGTAGAACAATAAAAATGTTTGTTGGGGACCACATGAAGTGTCCACAATTCCGTAATAGGGAGAGTTATTTCAATACATTTCATTAATAGCGGGGTGTCCGTAATAGTGGGGTGCTCGCAAGACGAGAGTTGACTGTAAGTTCATATATATTTGCTATAATCACTTATGCACATGTGATTTTAAAATGTTTGATTTGAATATCGAACAAACTAAATATCTCAAAACGAAGGAAGGAAACGAAAAACTACAGGTTGCAGGAATTTTGGGTAAAGGAAAATTTCGAGTGCATGCAAGAATGTATACAGTTTAAGATGAAACTGTTTTATTCTCTTGTAGTTGGAACTTTGGTGGGCTCGGTAATCGTAAAAAGATTTTCACTCAAAAAAATGTGCAAGAATTCGGCGCTGGTGAGTTTCATCCTAAAACTATTTGGATTTGTTCTTCCGTTAGCTTTCCTTATTCCCGGATGCATTAATGTAAATATGGCAGGGTTGTCGTCATCGTATTATAATAAGACGTAAGTACACTTAACATTTCTGGTCACTCTTGGCTGGGTACGATACTTGTTCTGTGAAAGGAAGGGGGGAAGGAAGGAAGGAAGGAAGGAAGGAAGGAAGGAAGGAAGGAAGGAAGGAAGGAAGGAAGGAAGGAAGGAAGGAAGGAAGGAAGGAAGGAAGGAAGGAAGGAAGGAAGGAAGGAAGGAAGGAAGGAAGGAAGGAAGGAAGGAAGGAAGGAAGGAAGGAAGGAAGGAAGGAAGGAAGGAAGGAAGGAAGGAAGGAAAGAAGGAAGGAAGGAAGGAAGGAAAGAAGGAAGGAAGGAAGGAAGGAAGGAAGGAGGGAGGGAGGGAGGGAGGGAGGGAGGGAGGGAACGAAGGAACGAACGAGGGAGGGAGGGAGGGAGGGAGGGGGGAGGGAGGGAGGGAGGGAGGGAGGGAGGGAGGGAGGGAGGGAGGGAGGGAGGGAGGGAGGGAGGGAGGGAGGGAGGGAGGGAGGGAGGGAGGGAGGGAGGAAGGGAGGAAGGAAGGAAGGAAGGAAGGAGGGAAGGAGGGAGGGAAGGAGGGAGGGAGGGAGGGAGGGATGGATGGATGGATGGATGGATGGATGGATGGATGGATGGATGGATGGATGGATGGATGGATGGATGGATGGATGGATGGATGGATGGATGGACGGACGGACGGACGGACGGACGGACGGACGGACGGACGGACGGATGGACGGACGGATGGATGGATGGAACGAACGAGCGAAAAAGGAGGTTAAATACTAGAATGAAGACCAAAGGAAAGAAAGAAAGAAAAGGGACAAGACAAACGAGAATAATGCAATGAAGTTAGTTAATGAAGTTATACTTATTTTTTCAGAATGACTAGTGGTCATATGCAAACGATTTCTTCTCTCCAAAAAGCGTCTCTCGAAGCTTCGTGTAACATAAACTGTCGCTGTTCATTGAGTCGGTTTGCACCAGTTTGTGGGTCTGATAATATCACATATTTTGATACGTGTCATGCTGGTTGCACAATAAGATATCCCAACAAGGTAACATAATTGATGTTAATTCTTTCATGTATAGATGGCTTTCCGAAACGTCTTCTCCTTGACGAGTAAATTCGTCTTGCGTTAAGCCGGTTTTCCACTAGGCGGAATTTTGCGCGCGGAGCGGACTTTTTCTTTGTCTTTTCTAATTAGTTCCACCCGAAAAATTACAAGACAAAGAAAATAAATACATATATATATATATATATATATATAATATAAGTGAGTTTTGGTTCACGAAATGTTAGAGAGTGCTCAATACCATATATAGATAGAGCAAAATACAAAGTATAAAGTATAGTTTTACCTTAAAGTCTTCGCTACCAGAGGTTTCACCCTAAACGGGATGAAACCTCTGGTAGCGAAACCTCTGGTGAAACCTCTGGTAGCGAAGACTTTAAGGTAAAACTATACTTTATACTTTGCATATATATATATATATATATATATATATATATATATATTCCGTATCTCTTAAATAAATTTATTTCAGTAATCTTTCAATGTGATATGTGATGGTTCAGCTCAAGCAACTATAGATGTATTGTTTGATACCGTGCAATACACACAAATGTTTAACACCAGTGTAGGTCCATGCGCGCCATGACAAGAGAACAAGTTCAGTAATAAAATAACTTTCTTTTCTTTATTTTTGTGAAGGCTTTAGGTAATTGTTCCTGCATTCCTCCCCAAGAGCCAGGCTCGGGATTTGGAACAGCCAAGCCTGGGTTCTGTGACCGTGATTGCAAGAACTTTATTGTGTTTGTGGCACTCTTTGGGCTAAACATCATGATGTCTTTTGCAAAAAGCGTTCCCGAGAAGGCGGTGACTCTGAGGTATTAAAGTACGCTATGTTCGTATTTTCTTTTATAAATTGCTATTATTACCGAGAGAGGGTTGGGTATAGGCGAATTTCAGGGTATTGCGCGCGCATCATTTTGCAAAGGAATTGGTGGGCTCTTGTCTTAGCGGGCTTCCCGCATAGAAAGCAATGGCAAACAGACATGCTAGCGAGTCAACAACAGCAGAATAACAGTGTTAAACATTCAGAAACTGTATCTATACTTTGTCTATTTTAAACAGTATGTTTACTTTGAGTGGAGTTTGCCCGAGTGTTTTTGAAAAATTATGCGCGCGCAACTCCCTGAAACTCGCCTATTCAAATTTGAAAGCGTAGGGCTTATTAGAAAGGGGTAATCTACAGTGTGTTTAATCCTTTGCGGCATGCTTTTTCGACACGTCTTTCCTTGACAAGTAACACTTTTTTTTTTTAACAATCATCGTATGTTAATTGTTAACGCTTGGGGAGTGGGTGGTGTCAACCCAGTGAACTCTATAGGAAGACTGGAACGCTAACTCCATAAACAGGCCCTATGATTGGATGAAGCCAAAAATCTTTAAATGTTAGTTTTTCTGAGTTTTGAGCTGAAATACTTAACGCTGAACGTTGGGCTGTATATGAAACTGAAGCTATTGAAAAATGCTATTTGGTATAGAAACTTCAAGAGTTTAGCTAAAAGGGAAATAATTAAAAACTATAAAAACAACTGCCATTTTGTATGTTCGGCAAACAAAATGGCAGTTATTTTTATAGTTTTTAATTATTTCCCTTTTAGCTAAACTCTTGAAGTTTCTATACCAAATAGCATTTTTCAATAGCTTCAGTTTCATATACAGCCCAACGTTCGGCGTTAAGTATTTCAGCTCAAAACTCAGAAAAACTACAACAAGTTTCTTAGTGTTATTTCCCAACGAAATATGGCCGAACATTTACCACATTTGAAAAAGTTTAACATAACGAGGAAACTTATGCTATACATTAAATTGAAGCCAATGCTATTTCTAAAAACATACGTACACAATGTATTTCAACTATTTGTTGTTTTGGAGTAATTTGTTATCGTCCCAAACAAAATATATGGCCGGATGAAAATTAAGTAACTTGAAGCACGGGAGCTACCTGCAAAGGGACTGGCACTGGCTTCAAAATCCCCCCCTGAGTTATCGTTCCAGTCTTTTTAGAGTTCAATGGGTCAACTCGTTCCCAGGGCCTTTTTGAAATTGGGAGTGTGGGAAAAGGCCCTGACATCGGCTGGTCACAGCACCCAGAAATACTGGGTGTAATAAATTAGCAATTTAATTTAGTATGCAAAATCATTCTGAGTAATGGCAGTCCCGTTGGAGAAGTTCATTGTAATGGTGGTCCCATTAGTCCCGTTGGCGGTCCCGTTGAAGCTATTTGATTATTAACTGGCACAAAACTATGCATAATTATGTTTCCCGAAGAATGTTTAAGAAAAGCAATCAACCAATGAAAATACAGAGTCCACCAGCCGATGCCAGGGCCTTTTCCCGCCCTCCCAATTTCAAAAAGGCCCTGGGGACGAGGTTGTGGGTGGGGTTTGTCGAGGCATCACATAACCTGAAAACCAAACTGAGTTTTTAAAACGTTGTATTTCAGGTGTGTTCCAGAAAACAAACGCGCCTTCGCCGTTGGTGTTCAGTACTTACTTTTTAAGGTCTTTGGACTGCTTCCTGGTCCTATTCTCTTTGGACATGTGGTGGACTTGTACTGCAGGTTATGGCAAGACACGTGTGGTGAAAAGGGACGGTGTTTTGATTACGATATCAATTCACTGAGTTACGCAGTCTGTATCTTGGGATGCTCGATTAATTGTGAGTATTCACCACTAATCGATATTTAAATTATTTAAATGTATTTAAATACGGGTTCTCTGTCTTTCATGGTAGAGACCGCTGATCTTATGTTTATTTGACTGTGGGCTCAGCAGCGCCCGCAGTCCAATCAATCGGTTATAAATCATAGTCCCAACCTCGTCCCCAGGGCCATTTGTGGGGGCTGGGCCAAGATGGCGACCAAAAACAAAATGGCGGGAACAAATGGCACAGGCTACAAAAAATGAGTCAAATTTTGACTCATTTTTTACTCGGCCCCAGGCTTCACTAAGTTTATCGTGCCTAGTCAGGCTCAATTTTTTCTGAATATTTAGTTTGGCTTGACTGACCCAAACTGAAAACAATCAAAACATTCATTTCCAAATACTTTGCCAAATTATTAAAATAAATACACTTTTAATAAATATCTGTAAATGCTTATTATTTATCATTTGGTTCACCGTTGTACCAAATTCGCAAGAAACTGGATTGCCGTTGTCTGGCCGGGCCGCCTTGTTTTCGTGAGTTTTCGGCGGATTCAATTCAGCGTATTGAAAAACATTTAGGCTTCGTTTAGTCGAGAATTCTTGTTTGAAAAAAGCCTGCTTCTCAATGGCCAAACAAATTCCGCCCTGTGTTGTACTTTCCTTTCGCAGCCAAAATACTTTTTGACTTTGTTCGCCAAGTCTTTCGTTCGCCCGATTTAGAAAACACTCTAAATTGCCGTCCCATGGACTTCGTTTTATGTTAGCCAGGGCACAGAGATGACACGACCCATCATTACATATTCTTCCGACGTTTTTACGGGTGTTTCGCCAGCTTTCCTCACATTTTCATTCATTTTGAAGTTGTTTTTAACAGCCGGCAATTCTGGTATCACTTATTTAATATAATTTGAGCCTATAAACAAATGCCCGCGAGTTAGCCTGCCGCCCGCCTTGTTTCCACCAATCAAAATACCTAAAACATCCAATGTTATCTCGACCAATCAGATGTGGTGATAGCCCAGCCTGTGCCAGGGCCATTTGTTCCCGCCATTTTGTTTTTGGTCGCCATCTTTGCCCAGCCCCCACAAATGGCCCTGGGTACGAGGTTGTATCAATTCAGTTATAAATCCATTTATCAGAGAAAGGTCAGTGGTTATCACTATGGGAGAGAGGATCTCTAATTAACTCTCTAACTTTCTTATTAACTCTCTAACTATCTTATTAACTCACTAACTCGTTTACTCTCTACACTGCAAATTCCCAAAAACTTGTTTTAAGAAAAAAAGACTTGTTTTAAGATTTTCTTGTCCCGTTTGCAAGATAATAATCTTACTGCGGTTTCTTGACAAGATATTTTGTCTTAAAACAAGATTAAATATCTTAAAACAAGAAATAAAATCTCAAAACAAGAAAAATTATCTGGACAAGAATTGGAGGTTTTGCAGTGTAACTCTCTATCTCTCAAACTCTCCAACTTTCTAACTCTTCAAAGTAACCTTTACTTAACTTTCTTCGTGACTAACTTCTTGAACGCTCGGCAAAAGCAAATATTCTTTAATTCTCTAACTCACTAACTTAATTGTAACTCTCTAATTTTCTAACTCTTTAACTTTCTAATTTTTTGCTTTCTAACTCTGTAGCTTACGAACTCTCTAACTAATTCTCTAACATTCTAGCTAACTCTCTAACTCTCTAACACACTAACTTACTAGGTAGAAGGGTCACCCTACCCCCCGAGCTACCCTGGGGGAGCCAACTTTGTGTTCATTTTAATTAGTCTTGACAGCAAGCGTTTACATGGGGGATTTCATACTTGTCTCGGGCAGTAGGGTCACCCTGGGGGTAGGGTCACCCTGGGGGTAGGGTCACCCTCTTTGCGAGGTAGGGTTACCCTAGGGGGCGAGATAAACCCGAGGCAAAACTGCGAAACAAAATGGCGGCAGAAAGTGAAACAATTGATAGAGCAGCAAACACGAAGCGAAAAAAATGGTCTTGGTCTCCAACAATGGTTGAAAACCTGATAATTGGCCTGAAGAAGTATAAAAGCTTCTGTGAGTTTAATTCGATCGTTTAATACTAACAGTACAGTTACAGTTTCTTCCCGACGATCGGCTATCTTAAATTAGATGCATTAAACTATACCCAGTTCTCCAGGCTTAAACCGATTCAGAAGTCATAATCTAATTCCTCATGTAAACACACGACAAAGTTGTCTCGGGGGGTAGGGTGTCCCTCTTACCCGAGCCAACTTTTACTAACTCTCTAAATAATTTTCTAACTCTAGATCTCTAACATTCTAGCTAACTCTCTAACTCTCTAACTCTCTAACACACTAACTTACTAACTCTCTAATTATTTTCTAATTTTTTACTTTCTAACTCTCTAACTTACTAACTCTCTAAATAATTTTCTAACTCTAGATCTCTAACATACTAACTTACTAACTTTCTAACTCTCTAACTTTCTATATCTCTAACTCTTTATCTCTCTAACCTGTAACTCTCTATACTTTCTAACTTACTTTAACTACAATTGTTGTAAATAATACCCTGCAGTTTAAAAAAAAAACGTGCAAATAAATTTTGCGCTGTCTTTGTTAATCTTCAGTTTTTAGCTGCGTCCTCTACTTCTTGGCTTGGCTTTTATACAAGCCTGAGAAAGCAGAAGATAACGACCCTTCTCTTCAAGACCCACTGGAAGTGAACCCGCACGTTGAAACAAAATTTTGATCGAAACAATTTCATTCGTGAACTGCCTCACTCTCACGCATATCAAAACTACAGTAAATATTAGTTTTGTACTTGTACATTAGCTAATCGTAAACTCAGGGGTTTTTTATTTTTACGGGGAGTGCCCTGCATGGGACTTAATGTCGTCCCGTTCGCACTTTTCCCGTTTGGATTATTATTATTTATTTATTTTTTTTTGTTTGTTTTTGTTATATAACATTTGATCGTTGTAATTTTGTTAGTAGATAACCCAATAAAGTTGTTAAAAAAAAAGTTTAAAATAATTATTTGAGTGATGTCTAAGCCACTTTGAGTTCAAATCTGATTATTTTGATTAAAATTCGATTTTATTGGAATTTTTTTTTTACTGTCATTACGATAATGATCATGATGATGATGATGACGGTGAAGATGATGATACTCATGTCGTTGTTGATGATGATGATGACGATGATGATGAGGAGGAGGAGGATGATGATGATTACTTGTAAGCAATTTTTTAGGGAAATTGGCGCGGTCCACAAATGCGAGCCCTGGGAGCGAAAATGTTTTTGGCGCGAAATACCCAGAGGCTGCGATCCTTTTGGTCAGCATAAAGCGCGCGGGAGCCTGAAAACTAGTATTTTGAGATTTCCAAGATGGCCGCCAAAGTTGACTGCGAGCTAAACGAGGTATCATTACCTTCAAATTATGAAGCTTAACCAACATTAAAACCACCATCTGATTGGACAACCTTTTAAAACGAATCCTCACCCCCATACCACCCCCCGGTAATCACGCCCCCCGGAAACCCTAAACCTAACCACAACCCTCCGGAAAAATGTGCCTCCTCTCAGACCCCGACCACAACACCCCTCTAGGATTTTTAGCTTTATGTGTTCAAGATTAACATCCCGCATGTGGGATGGTTATATTAGATGGTTAAGCTTCATATTTTGTAACCGATGATACCTCGCTAAACTTACAAAAAATCTCGCTAACTGCCCCCGGTGAAGAAGATATAGCTATGGAAAAGCCAGCTCAGACACCCAAGATCGACGATCGAGCAAGTGACGAAGAGTCTGTGAACGGAGGAAGCGCGAATTCTAGTGAAACAGCGACGACGGGCAAGGCGACGCGAGGAAATCGTTGGAAAAAGTCCAAGAAAGCCAAACTAGGCTTTCGCTGCACTAATTTCTTAAAGGTATGAAAGGAAACTGTATTTGTATATGATTATCAAATGAGAATATCCGGTAAATAAGCGTAGAAACTATTGATAGAATGGCAAGAGGTGACCGGGACCCGTTTATTGAATGCAGGAGCCTGGGCCCCACTTCTAGTTCTTCCATGGCAATATTATTGTACCTAACATTTGATGTTCTTATAGGATTGTTTAACTCTCACTACCAAAGTCGACTTTTATGATTTTATTCTGGCTGATGCCAAATTATTCTGGTAGTGAAAGGGGTTAACAATTTAGACGTTGAGCTACTGAGTGTGTTGTTTATGAGTCAAGGATGGGAAATCTTCTTATATTATTTCTTCTTATATCTTCTTATATTATTTTAAGAAGATTTTATTTTTGACCAAATTTCTTCTTATATCTTCTTATATTATTTTATTTTTCTATAGCTTTATAAAAGGGATTAAAATTGTAAAATCAGTAAATTTACTTAACTTAGTAAATAGTAAATACTAAATAGTAATAGACTATAGTAGAATTAAGCACTAAAATGACGTCATATCGTGACATTAAATTTTTGTTTGAATGTCGAAAATCTTCTTATATTGCCTTAGATCTTCTTATAATGAATATAAGAATTAAGAAGATTTTTTTTCTGAAAAAATCTTCTTATATCCATCTCTGTTAAATATGAGTAGATAGTCAATAAGGCAAAATTGAGTAGATTATCACTTCTAGACCGGGGTGCATTCCATGTAGGTCACACTGAACATCTTCGGCGTGAGTTTCAAAAGTGCTCGGCGTGCTGGTGCACAATCACATTGCACGGAAGTTCTGTCAATGAACTAAAATTTCATCCTTTGGACCCCGAATTGCTTCTGTCAGTTAGTAAAGGTTAGTTGATTGCTGCGTCGCTATAGCTACTGGGAAGGTGACGAGATGTCACATCAAAGGCGCTTCTGGCAGCCATTATATATACTGTGATTTAGGGCAATTTTTACTAGAATTCAAGTACCTGATGAATGAGAATACAATAGAAATACAATAGCATCAAATACATATTAGAATATATAACTCCACCCAGGGGCCAGGGGCGGACTGGCTACATCTGAGGGGCCTGGGTGATTTGCTGTAAAAAGGGTCCGCATGTGAAGGGGGTCTGGGGGGAGCATCCCCTGGAAATTTTTTGAAATTTGGGTCTCTGAAATGGCATTACCCGTATTCTGACAGCAGTTTTTGAGCAAACTTTTAATAGTTTTAAAACATGTTTGTAATGGCACATTTCGTCATTTTTAACAAAGATTTTGTCGAAATTAGGCTTTAAATAGTATATTAAATGTAAAAATATGCATGGACTGTAAGGTCAAAGCCTGTTAAGGCCTGAGGGTTACCAATAAAAACAAAGGACGACTCATTTCCACACGCATTCTTTCCCATGCCCTAACCACTTATCGACTATACAACATATATTTTAATATGATTGTATAGATCAGATGTTTAAAGTGTTTCAAACTTTTTAGATACACATTTTCTTTTTGAGTAATCTCAACAAATTGTAAAGAACGACTCGAAGATTGGTCCATGCACTTCCCTCCAACTCCACGGACCCTAAACATAGCAGCTGCTTCTTGCAAATCATCCACCTTTTTCTGTGCACCACGTTTAATTGCTTTCTTCATAATTTCGGAACTCGAAACGTCGGAAGAAACTACAGCTTCCACTATAAACGCTGGATAATTATTTTATCCTAAGCACGTATTGCCTGATATTGATACATAGCCTTTTTTTACTTTTGCAAAGTCAAAAAAATTTAAGGGCCCAAAGGGGGCCCAACAGGCAAGGGGCCCACCGGGCATTTGCTGGGTAAGCCTGACTGGCCAGTCCACCCCTAACTCCACCCCAAACCGATGGCTGATGACACATGTCAGATTAATTACGGAGAACAGCTAAGATCACTAAGGTCTGTAGGTGTTGATTGTAGGGCGGGAGGAAGACTGAAAACCCGTAGAAAATCCTCAAAGCACTGGAGAGACCAACTACAACAATCGACAATTCTACCCACATTAGTTACAAGCTCGAATGTGTATCTATTACAGTATAGACTAGGCTTTCTACAGATTTTGCTACGAAAATGCTGAAATTGTGCTCTGAAAATACTCAAAAGTTGCACACAAATTGCTTGAAAATTGAAAAAGTTGCTCCTAAAATGTGAAAAGTTGCTCACAAAAGAAAGAGAACAAGGCAAGATATAACGTACGATATTTTAAACACTCTCTAGTCTCTAGCAACATTTAAATTGTATAACAGTTGCTTATGCCACGTCATTGACTTCTGACACATAACCTCAATTATTTAACAGTTTTGTTGCAAAATTATAAAGCCTTATAATAACTATATATATGTTATATAAAGCCTTATAGTAACTATAAAGCCATCAAATCAGCTTGAGATAGTCATGTTTCACAGTTTTACTTCCTCTGACTGTTGTTATATCTAAGCATTACAGATGTTTCTAGGCAATCTTCCTAAAATTATGCTTTTGCCGGAGAAAATTGCTTAAAGTTGCTGGTCCCATAAAAAGTTGCTACAAACGCAAAAAGTTGCCAAAAAGTTGCCGAGCACAATCTGTAGAAGCCTAGTATAGACACGCGGGAAAATGGACTTTATTTCTTAAAATTTTATATTCTAGTACCAAATGTGGGAGACCATGGTGTGTAGACATGCGCATTAGCTCGTGTCAGTCTCGGAAGTTTGACTTTCAAAAACGTATTATCTGCAGTATGGCACAATGTTACTTTATACGCTTATTTTTCGCCTTTACAGATTATGCTTTGCGGTTGTGGAACGTGAGAACTGAAGTTTGTATTTTAATGTTTACTGGTGTTGAAGGCCATCGTGATGAAGTACTGAGTGGAGTAAGTCGACAATTACCGTAAAAGAACACATGCACGTAGAATAGTCTTTTAAAAGTTTTTGAAAACTGTAGTGAACACCCGTCAAGTGTGACACAACTTGATTTGATTTGGTCAGTGGGAAGCATTTTGGGCGCAATAGCTGTATTATCCAGCGCATATTGTTTGTCCGTGTGTGTGTGCGTGCGTTCATCCGTGTGTCCGTGCGTGCGTGCGTGCGTGCGTACGTGGTTTCGTTTCTTCTTCGTTTGCAACTTCGTTCCCGTTTAAATTGGGAGGGCGGGAAAAGGGCCCTGGTCACCGCACCCAGAAATACTGGGTCTAATAAATTAGCAATTTAGTTTAGTTTGCAAAATTATTCTGAGTCCCGTGGGGGAAATTCATTGTAATGGCGGCCCCATTTGTCCCGGTGGCGACCCCGTTGAAGCTATGTGATCATAACTGGCACAAAACTATGCATAAATATGTTTCACGAGGAATGTTTAAAAGAAAAGCAGTCAATCAATGAAAATGCAGAGTCCAACCAGCCGATGCCAGGGCCTTTTCCCGCCCTACCAATTTCAAAAAGACCCTGGGAACGAGGTTGCTTCATTTGTTTTGATCGTCTGTGTGTGTACCCATCTATCCACTCGTCCATTCATTTATCTACCCATTCTTCATTCATTCATTCATTCATTCATTCATTCATTTATCCATCCTTCCACTCTTCTCTTTATCCATTCCTCCATGCAACCATCTACAACAACGTACCTAGCCATTCATCCACCCACCATCCAGGCATTCGTCCATCTTTTCCTTTTTTCCTTTCTCCATTCATCCATCCACCCAATCAATCATCCATCAATCCATTCACCTCTCCACTTTTCCATCTAACTATCCACCCAACCATCTATCCAACCATCCACTCAACTTACAAACAAACTATCCATCCACTTCTCCTTCCATCTATCCACTTCTCCCTCCCTCTATCCACCTAACCATTCATCCCTCTACCCACTCCAACACCCATTATCTATCTATCCCTTCGTCCATACATCCACCCTTCCATCTACTCAACCATCCATCTATCTACCCACCTTTACACCCTACCATCCATTCATCCTTCCATCCACAAATTCATAACTATTTCTCTGATCCCATGCTATTTCTATGTTCGTTTTGTACAGGATTTTGATATTTTAGGTTCTAGAGTTATTTCGTGTGGAATGGATCACTCTTTAAAAATCTGGTCCCTCGAAGGAGACAAAATAAAAAAGGTCAGTTGCAAACGAAGTAAGGGATGCCTCTACAAACCCCCCGGACAGCGCATCCAAGACCAATCACTGGCTCATTGCCTTAAGTAACAATGTATAGGTTCTCTATGGACGCGGTCTTATCAACTACATAGTATTTAACTCTTTCACTACCGAGGGCTCTCCACTTGACAAGTAAAATCGTCTGGCGTTAGACAGAGTAAAATACTAAAGTCTGTTTAGTTCGAAAACGAACGATATACGGTAGGCAAAGAGTTAACCTATAACTAAATCACCGTTTCTGTAATTGGCCCTATATGTATTTTAGCCGACTAAATACTACATTTGCTGTACTATGGAGAACTATACTTCGAACATTGGCCATTCGTGCAATAGTCATGCACTGACGTGTAATTAACACTTAATATTTATGCAACAGCCAACTGTGCATATCAAAAGCAGAAAGCCCATGCATTTTTCCCCACATTTTTTAAAGAAATATATTAAACACAAATTGATACAAAGGAAAGTTTTCTGTCGTTATATTTTTACAGATGACGTTGTCTGATTACAAGGCAGACACAAACAAAAATGCATTTCGTGCAACGCATGCTGCAACAAAAGTGTTGCAGAGAGACTTGGAGACGGCAGTGGCACTTACAAGTTTGAATTCATGGTATATTATATGAGTTATAATTCAAAAGAGGTTTTACATGAAAACGAGTTTAAAAAACTTTATTTATAAATGTACAAAAAAGAATATAGAATTGGCGGCGATCTACATTTGAGCAGTGCAGTGCTGTAAAAGTTACATAATTTTTGTAACTAGTTACAGTTACATCGTTAGAAAAGTAACTCGTTACCGATAAAAGTTACAATGAAAAGAAAGTAACTAGTTACAGTTACAAAGTTACTTCAAAAATTTTGTAACTAGTTACAAAGTTACATTCCTTTGTCCATGTTACTAGAATCAACAAAGAAATAACTGGTTTTTAGACGCCAGTACCATAATTATGTTTTTACAGCTAAATATATTTGTCACTAAGCAGAAATAGTCAAATTGTATATAATGTATCTTTATTATTATATCAAAACCAGTTTTTATCAAGAAAGAATGACATCCTCAACTGAAAATCAGTAACTATAGTCACATTTTTTAACCAAATATTGTAACTAGTTACAGTTCTTTACAAAAGTAACTAGTTATAGTTACTTCTTCAAAAAGTAACTAGTTATAGTTACAGTTACTTCTTCAGAAAGAGTAACTAATTTCAGTTACAGTTACTTAAAAATGTAAATAGTTACTGTAACTAGTTACTTGTAACGAAGTTACTCACAACACTGCCCCAGAGCTACAGTTTACAGAGTGTTTATATGAGGAAAAGTTGTCCCTGCTAGCAGGGTGCCCTTCGATTGTCCCGAAGGACAAACTAACTTTTAACCAATCACGTTGAAGCGTTCCTTTGGAGTTGTATCGGGTAGCTGAGTGAAACTGTTTACATGAGGGAAAGTTGCCTCACCCGCTAGGGTTACTCTACCTCGCAAAGAGGGTGACCCTATCCCCACCGTGACCCTACTACCCGAGACAAGTGTCAAATTCCCATGACACCCGCTGTCGCGACTAAATAGAATGAATGCAAAGTTGGCTCTCCCAGGGTGGCTCGGGGCGTAGGGTGACCCTTCTAATAGGGACAAATCTCGTCCATGTAAACAGGACCTTAAGGTGGCTCCCTACGGTAATTTCAATAGGGGACTGGTGACTAGAAATAGTATCGCTACGCATGCGTAAATAGCGATCTTGTCGATTCGAAATTCTATGACCGCGTCGACATAGATGTTAGACTTGTAGACGTTTTCTTCGGTGAATTTTGCTAAAATTTTGTAAATAAGTAGTTTATAAAAAGTTCTAAAGTATATATAATTTTTAAAAATTTTCATAAGACAGAACTTTTTTAAATCGATAATTTTTATAGCGAAAAATCTGTCCATACAACCCTCTCTGATTTTGTGCATGGGATATTCTCCACAACAGTATCTATCATCTCAGCAATTTTTAAAAAATTTCGCCGAAGCAAACTGAAGACATGCCGCTTCAATTATGCAATATTTGAAAATATACCAAAGTTCCAACGTCATTATTACCATGGTAACAGCAAATAATTGAACTTTTTGATAGATATTTTATAGCTGCGATAGTTCTGCTATAGCAAGGTCTACTTAGTATTTATCTAACAAATTTCTAAACTGGTGAATAACATTAGATAATGAGCGCGTATGAAATAGCGCGTATTTATTGAAACTATAGGGAGCCACCTTAAGGCGCTGTTACACGATGCGATTTTTCTTGCAACTTACAACAAATTTACTCGTGAAAAAAAAATCGCAAGTTGCAGGAAGGGTGTTACACGTTCAGCAACTTGCGATTTTTGTTGTAAGTTGTAGCAAAAAGTAGAACCCATCCAACTTTTCTTGCAACTTGCAACACGGCAAAAATAACAAAATCGCAAGTTGCTACGGGGTGTTAAGCTGGTTTTCCCCTAGGCGATTTTTTTCGCGCGAAGCGACTTTTTTTTGTTCGAATTCAATAGATTTCTGATTAGTTCCAGCTCACAGCTCATGAGACAAAATAAAAAGTCGCTTCGCGCGAAAAAAGTCGCCTAGTGGAAAACCGGCTTTACACGGTGCGATTTTTTATGCAACTTACAACATTCAGTGATTTGTTGCAATTAGTTGCAAGAAAAATCGCATCATGTAACGGCACCTTAAGTTTATCGGTGCGGCCTTATATTATTTATAGCGATTGTAACTCATAGGCTACACTGGGCCCAACCGTGCTGCGACCTACACGTCCTGCGCGATTGTTTACCTCAATTTCATTTTGGGGTGGGTCGGACAAAGACATTTCTTCTAAGTATTCAGGTTTGTTGACGAATTGCTCCCAAGGAATGAAGAATATAAAAGTTAAGATCATAGCACCAACGAAAAAAATTTGAACGAGTACAGCATACGAGAGCTGGCGAATTGCAGATTCAAATTCTTTCATTTCATTTCTTAAAACACCAATAAAGATGAAAATACTTGGAATTAGAATAATGGCTATGTACTGGCAAGTTCGTAACGTTCTTTTCCCTTTATCGGCTATCCACAGCATAATATATGCAAGAACAAGGAGATTTATTTTAACGATCTTGAAAAGCAAGTACGCTGCTGCCGCAGCTATAAAAGCCTTTTCGAAATCAAAGGCTACGATGCGATAGCACGTGACAAGATCTCCACTTGAAATTGATGAACAATTTACCGGAGTTTGATCGAAAGAAATATCGGTTACTTTAGGGCTGTCTTTGTCCTTGAAGCAGTCCAAATTCGACTCGTTCAGACATTCGTAGGTTTTTTCAACGATAGAAAGAAGAAAAAATAGTTGGATGCAAGTTGAGACGAGTGTAACGGAGAGCGATGCCACGTATCGCCGGGGAAAGGACGCAAGTTCCCTGCCACAAATGAAATACGTTGGAGCTTTGTTGACGTTTCTTCTGCTGACAATTGCTTTGAGAACAGATAAAATATGTCTTTCTGTTAATATACCAATACAGCGCCATAGAATGAAGGCAATTATGAATACTGCAAGAGGAACTACGACCATAATACTAATAAAGATTTTAGTATAATAATACGAATTCATGTTTTCGTCTAGGCACTTTAATACAGGTACATTTTATCCTCCGGAATACAGCCTTGAGTCATTCCGCTTGCTTGACGATTGCTAAAATATTAATTAGTAAAACTAAATTTAGTGTTTTACTTCGATTAAAGTGGTTCTCTGCTGAAAATATTGTGGGCAATGTTTTTGCATAATCTTAAACCCATTTACACTAGAACAAAAGTTTCCGGATTCACATTGTTTTTTATTCCCATGAGGATGAAAAACAATGTGAATCCGGATACTTTTGCTCTAGTGTAAACGGGGTCTTAAAGAAGATATGGTAGTTAGTAAAATTGCAAAGTTTCATTTCAAAATTCGTTGAAGAAAAGGTGATATTTTACGTGTGAAGTTTGTATTTTGGAACACACTTTAATAAGTGGCCGAACTTGAGGAGAATGAGTTAAAGAAGCTTATGACGTCATAGACTCGATAACAACAATGACCCATTTGTTGACAACAACAATGATCTTTTGTTGTTATTGAGTCTATGACGTCATAAGCTTCCTCGACTCATTCTTCTCAAGCTCGTACACTTTAATGGTGGCGGTCCAAAATACAAACTTCACACGTAAAATATCACCTTTTCTTCAACGAATTTTGAAATGAAATAATACCACGATACTTGCCAGCGACATTACTGACCAATAACTATGTCTGTGAACACACAAAACACATCCGAGACGAGAAAGACTTGATCAGACATCAGGAAAGCAAAGAAAGAAAACATTTGGCATGCACGTAATGATTGCCATTTCGAAACATAGACAGGAGAGAAAGGCTCTGGGACCAGGTTAACTTGAAAGGCTTGGAAAATATATAGGTTCTTGTACACGTATTCGCCCAAAAAAAATATCCAAAATTATGTTAATTTTAACTTATTTTTATCCTAAATATTTACTCGCATGTATCAGCCCGAAATTTATTAGCGTTTCAACAGCCTCTTTCATCAAGTGGTAATTATGTTCAAGTGAAAGTAAATATTAGACTGTTTTTATAATACATTCCACAACCGAAGCAGATACTAGCATATCAAATTATTGATTAATTAAAGCAAAAAAAAATATTAAAATTTCCGCAAATGAAACTTGTGTAAACATTCAAATGGCCAGTGTAGAATAGTCAAACATTTTTGCCATGAAATAGCTAATTTTTTAAAAATTGCCAGGATAAAATCCCATGTTTGTTGCTTTTGCCAATATTTTCGATGAATAATTGCAGTGCGTTTAATGCAATTTAACCCTTTATTGCATGGTCAGGTTTCCGGGAACTCTCCCCTTGACGAGTGAAATCGTCTGGCGTTAGCCAGAGTAAAATTAATAAGTTGACAAAGGGCAATTGTGGCTAGTAAAGGGTTAACAAAGGGCTTCGCTCGAAACGTAAGTATTGTTGCCCAAAATATCTGGCTATATCCAAAACACTGCCTATACGCAGTACTCTAGTTTTGAAAGGAGTTCAATATCCAGCTGTTTAAACAGCCTTTATTTTTGAACAGTTGAACAGTGTTCAAAAGTGACTGGTGCACCAAGGTATGCAGACATATATCCATTAATGGTCGATATAGGCATATACTCGCTTACAAGTTTATGTCTTACAAGTGACTATAAGGACTGATCAAATATATCTACTTTTGAGGTGAGTGGAAGAAATGTGATGCCTGTTGAGATGAACTCTAGGCAAATTATTCATATATCCCTCTATATCAATGCATTAAAGTCCCCGAATAATTTCATAACCCTAAAATTGCTACGGTGACAAATTGTTATGTGATATTTAAAACATGAGCACAGCAGTGTTTTCGATAGCCGAATGTTTTAGATCTGATAAAACACGTACTGTGAATGTTTCAAATAGCTTCAAAAACGACCCAATTGTTGTGACAATCCGACACTTATGTCTCAGGCTACGTCAACACGTATACCTTTTCGTAGCGTTTTCATATTGTTCTCCGTCCTCAAGGGAATAGAAAACAATGGTCTACTTACTTGAAACAATATGAAAACGCTACGAAAACGTATACGTGTGGCGTAGCCTCAATCAATTCCAAGCGTGACCCCCCCCCCGGCATTTGACGGGCATTTGACATTTTTGCGTTAGAGTATTGCAAATGCCCCACCATGGGGTCAGCTTAGCTGTACAAAATCCCCACAGAGGGGTCTTCAAATTGATGTTAATGCCTCACCCATGGGAATTTAAAGAAGCGGATGTTTATATTGTCAGACAACTGAAGCGGCCGTGACCATCCATATTATTAAACGTAAACATATATTTATAAAATAAAGGTCAAAAACTACTTTCAAACGTCTCAACTAAAAGTTGTCCAAGCCTTTTTCCCGAAGCCAGGAAGCCACAAACGGCACATCATTCCCCTCAAACTCCTGTAAATCTGCCATGGTTGATCGCAATCGCATGTGCATGGCGTATTTTATAATACGGTTAAAGAACAGTAGACATGCGACATTTTTGGCGCTTGTGAGTCAGTGGTATTTTTATGGCAAAAAGTTGCTGAAATATATCGTATTTTTATATAAAAAAGCTAGAGAAGTGGAAGAGCATGTATTAGAACTATTAGTCTATATGAAATATGTGGTGTGCCTTTATAAAAGATATAATTTTCGTAATTGAGTATAGACTTACAGTACTTACTTTTGCCAGGTTACTTTTCAAGAAAATAACAGGCAAGTATATACTATTTAGAAGTAATATTGGGCATTTCACTCGATTACATAGAATTACATACCGGAAGGCCTGTGTCAAGTTGCATTTTTCGCAACTGGTCCCGGTTTGGTCTTAAAATGTATATATTCTACACTCGAATTTTCCTTCACCAAAAATCCCTAGTATATACTATTTAGGCACTTCAACAAATTCCCCACCCCGGGGCCAACCTGCAGAGGCAAATGCCCAACCCTGGGAACAGGTGAATCGTCGAAGGCCCATCAAATGCCCGGGGGGGGAGCATGGTCACGCTTGGAATTGATTGAGACATCAGTAAAGATAATGATTAGACTTTACCAAAGCCCACCATTTTTTGGCGGGGAGAGTAAGAAAGCGAACTTTTCTATTAGAAAACAGCTTAAAGCTGTTTGGTGCCATTTTCCCTCGACCTGTGTTTTGGTCCGGGTGTGTCACGGGGGTTGGTCATTATTTAAAGCCGCGCAAAGGCCTTTTTGACGTCATAATTTAGGCCACTACAATGGTCAATGAATGTTTGAGGCGCTTGCTAAACATTTCGGTTTGAGGAAGCTTGTGATTCGCTTCAAGTCATTCAGCGAAAACCAAGTTAAAGTATGATTCTATGTGGACGACATATCTCCACGGTTGCTCCTACAAATCAGTTCATTCGTGATATCGACGTTGGAACATTAGTTACAGGAACATAATGTCTATTGATATGTAACAGCATACCGACGAGTCCGCCACGGCAGAAATCTCGTACGCTCACCTCAGAAATCGCACGAAATCAAGTCAGAAATCAGGAAGTCAACATCAGAAATCAGGAAATCACTAGAAATCACACGTCACGCACTTTGAAATCAGAAATCAACTTAAATCTCTGAGAGACCGGAAACGAGTTTGCGATAATCTTCGTTCTTATCTCCAGTTCATACGTTTTGTCTGCATGTTCCCTTGCGCTGCTTTTTGTTAGCGTCAAAAGATACAATTAATGTTATGTCATCGTAATTCTGCTAGAGATAATGTGATGTATATACTGACAAATGCAGGTATTGAATATCTGGACGAAGTTTAGGTATTTCCTTATTAACATTCTTAACACATTCTTTCATGGCTGAACACTGCTTAACACTAATGGACATAGAATCAACAAAGAAATTACTGGTTTTTAGATGCCAGTACCATAATTATGTTTTTACAGCTAAATGCCTAAATATAGTTGTCACTAAGCAGAAATAGTCAAATGTGTACATAATGTACCTTCTATAAAGGTACAAGACTTTAAGGTAAAACTATACTTTATACTTTGTATTTTGCTCTATCTATATGGTATTGAGCACTCTCTAACATTTCGTGAACCATAACTCACTTATATATATATATAATATATATATATATATATATATATATATATATATATATATATATATATATATTATATATATATATATATATATATATATATGTAATATTTATATAGTTTAATAGTGCTATAGATATAACAAATTATCAATGACAGTACTGACCAAAAAGTACAGTATGCTCGTTTTGTGTTTTGCCAACCGACGCGGAGTTTATCTGTCTATTTTAAAGTACAAAATAAAAAGGACAAAAATGACAAAATTCAAGAGTTTCGTGCTTGTGGAAGCTGATTTTGTTATTGTATTAAAGCCGAGTTGTAGGTTTTTCTTTGGATATAATGACCGTTTTACTATACCATCGCCATTAACAAGTCAGAAACAGGGAAAATGCGGTTTGAGGCTTGTAATTTCGTGATATAAATAGCGAATCAAAGCAAATCGATCATCAAATCTGTGTAGAAATCTGGAAATCACCATTGAAATCTGGAAATCGCCAAAGAAATCACGAAATCACAATAGAAATCACGAAATCCATATCGAAATCTGAAATCAACTTGAAATCAGTAATGAAATCAGCGGAAATCAGGAAATCAGTTCAGAAATCACGTGATTTCGAAATCTCGTAGCATACTCCCTATGGTAACAGTGTAAACACTTTGTCTGCATGAAAAACCGCGTCGCAAACAAATCGAAGCAGTCGCGCGATCGAGCCCAGAGGAGGGAACTGAAATAACATGGCCAAGGAAGGAAAATATAACTTCATCTTCGTCAGTTACGATAATATAATAGCTAGGTTTATAATAGTGATATTCGTTATTCAGCAGTCTCCGTAATACGATACTCGCACTAAAAGACAACATAGTGTAGAAGAGGTATATTTACAGATGAATGTCGTTGATTGTGTTGTTAAATGGTAAGCTGATTTGAATTCAAAACTTATAAGATTCTTATAATAAGAACAAACAATTTATATTCCAAATTTGAAACCCAGAAAAATCGCTCGTATATTGTTAAATATCTGAGAGAACGAAGAATTTCGCGCTATTTATTTAGTGCTAATTAAACTTGATTCCCTGCAAGCGGAACTGACAAGTCGACTACTACTCGCGACTTCGTTGCTCGAAAAGAACAAGAAATATATACAGGTAGTCGAATTGGGCAAGTCTAACTAAAGGTATGCCAGGTTTCGTTTCTCACTCATTGCCATTGGCATTGCTATAAGCTATAACCAAAAATATTAAACAGCTATATATCTAGTGTTAAGTGTTAACAGACGTTTTGTGGACGTTCGTCAAGCTCAATTACTCAGAAAAAGCCCAGACTCTTTTCTGAGTAATTGAGCTTGACGAACGTCCACCAAACGTCTGTTACATTACACCAAGCTCGCAAACGTACCACATGGGTTACATGTATACGTACAACTTAACATATATATCTGTTAAGTTATAGTTAAAATATCTGCATCGTATTAGAGTTAATAGCTTACCTTCAGAACTATTTTAAAAGTACTTCTGAAATAGTTTAAGGTTGGACACGGCAAACTTGAAACTTTAATACACCAAAGTCTCGACTGACTATTTCTAACCGGCTGCACAGAAGAAGATGAGTAGTGGACAATTTCCCCTATAGCAATGCGTCATGGGAGTTGTAGTTATGCACCTATCAATGTTAGTCCCGAGGGGGGGGGGGGGGGGGGGTCGGACAAGGGGTGGTGTTTTGATCAAAATGCATGTCCCCAGGGTCGAGATTTTGACACTGAATTCTCCCCGAGGATGGGGTACTTTGGTCAATTTTGATTGTAGCCGAGGAAGACTGGGCATGACTTCGATCTGCTGTTAAAATGGAGTCGTCACAAGAGCCCGAGGTAATTTAAGCATATCCAACACCTTATTAAGTTTAATATATGCATCTGTTGATATTTATCAGTGCATCAGTGATGAAATATTTATAATTTCTTATCTTTTGATTCTTTTTTGCACAATATTACTTTAAAAACCCGTTGATCTTTTGAGATGTTGTTTGTTGACAAAATCTGTAGTCTGTGAAGAAATATATCATCTCACTTTTGGTTTATACGTATATTTACTTGTCATAGCACAGCTAATAGGGTGGGGAATTTGATAAATTTGACGTGGAATTTTGTCCCAAGGAAGTGGCATTTGAAAATTTTTAACGATAAAATGTCAAATCCCCACCCCTTGCCCGACCCCCCCTCCCTCGGGACTAACATTGATAGGTGCATTAGGACTTTTACCAACCTCGTACCCAGGGTCTTAAACGTGGCGCGCGAAAAAGAAGACCCTGGTAAAGAGAACACCGCTGCCAAACGTTTCCAAACTACCGCATAAATAAAGAAACTATGTGCCAATAAAAAATACAATAATTAATTGAAAGCTAATAGGTATAGCTACACAAGAAGAAACAAATAGATTTTCTATTTTAATTGGAGCATGCAGTTACATGTTGAATTCGCCATGTTGGATTTCTCGTTGTTATATCAGTATACAGTGTTCATGCTTCAAACGACAACGAAGAAGGCAAAAATCTTCGCTTCTCCTCTTAAAATTAGAAGAAGAAGAAGAAGAAATTTTATTTAACTTTATTTAACGAGGGTTAAATACATCATTACTGGTTTCCCAGTAGTTTTCATGATGGCCCTCAAAGTGTGGCAAATCAAAGAAAAATAATTGAAGGTGGCTTGATAGGAAAACGTTATGAAAAATTGTAGACCTGGCGGACTTTAAGATTCTTTTATGTACAGCATATAAATGAGCCGGCCCCTTATAACCTCGCCGAAAGTAAAATTTTTTTGAATTTCCTACATGAAAACGAGTTCATGTGGGCTAATTCGTATGTATATTAAAAAATCTTAATTCGGCGGCCATTTTGGAATAAGGTCTATATTTGCCCCCTAAAACGTTTTGCAGTGTAGATTTGTGCCTCATTCTAGTTCCTTGCATAGCCCTAGTGTCAGTGCTGATAATTGAAAAGGTTTACACTTGCAGCATTTGTGTATCTAGACCAATCACATGCAGTTATTGTATTATGCAAATTCAATGCAAATTAGAATTTCTGAACTTACTAGAACAAAGATTTCTCCCCTCCTGAAAACTGTGCACTGTCTAATACCAACTACTTATTGACCGAGCGTGAGGTCTGTACTAGTGAAATATCGGACCGATGTTTTTTTCAGGACCGAGACGAGCGCAGCAAGTTGAGGTCCGTGCAAAAATAAAAAAGACGTCCGATATTGCACTAGTACAGACCGAACAAGCGAGGTCAATAAGTAGTTTATTATATGGCCATAAATGTTGTGAACGTTCTGTGAAAACTCGACCCATCTTTCTTGCGAACTAAACGAAAATGGCAGACATTTTCCCATTTTTAAAGTACTTTCCGTTGAGCTAGAATCCTGAACTTTCTACCCCAAATAGTATTTTTTCAATTGCTTTTGTTTGACATATTGCTCAAGATCGTACGTTAAGTAGTTGAATAAAAAATCATCTGAAATTCTAATACTTGTGAGAAGTAAATGTTATATTATTACGAACAATTTTATGAACCTTTTGGAAATTTTAAAAACTTTCACAAAACGTGGAAACTCGAACTATACATCAAATGAAAGCTTATAAAATTTCTAACAACCTACCTGCACGATATATTTCAACAATGAGTAGTTCTGAAATTATAATCCATCTTGTTGCATATACTGACATCCCGAACGGCAGATTCCGCTCTGAGTGGGCGGATACGGGAAATATCCGACCGCTTATGTGACCAATCAAATTTCAGGATTTCCGTATTCGGACCTCTCAGCGCTGCTGCCATATAATAATTTTCAGTACTCAAGAGTAACACTAGGGCGATGTCTGTACTAATGAAATATCGGACCAACGTTCTTAGTAAGTCCGATATGTAATAGATAAATCCCGAGAACGAGGGATGTATGCTATATAAGACCCGAGGACGCGCAGCGTCCGAGGTCTTTATATCGCATACATCCCGACGTTCGAGGGATTTATCTGACTTAATTTATTATCGAGGAGGTTTTCCAACAAAGTTTTGTCTTTTTTTTCCACCTTGGACAAAGATTTTACTTGTTTTTTTCTTCATTTCATATCTAATTAGTATTCAAGGTCTTTATGCGATATATAGACCTCGGAAGAACAAAGAAAACCGACTCGATAATAAATTAATTCACTAATACAGACCGAACAAGCGGGGTCAATACTGAGCAGTTTATTATATGACTACAAGTGTTGTAATTGTAAACGTTCTGTGAAAACTTGACCAAAGTGTTAGGCTCGTATTCGCCACCATCTTTCTTGCGAACTAAACCAAAATGGCATATATGTTTTCCCATTTTTAAAGTACTTTCCGTTTAGGTAGAATCCTGAACTTTCTACCCCAAATAGCATTTTTCAATTGCTTTTGTTTGACATATCGCTCAAGGTTGTATACGTTACGTAGTTGAATAAAAAACATTTGAAATTTTATAATATTTATGGGATGTAAATGTTATATTATTACGAACGTTGCTACGAACATTTTGAATATTTTAAAAAGTTAACATGGAAACTTAAACTATACATCAAATCGTGATCAAATGAAAGCTTAACACAATTTCTAACAACATACTTGCACGATATATTTCAACAATGAGTATAGTTCTGAAATTATTATCCTTGTTGGATGTATACTGACATGCATGACTTTCATTTTGTTTATAAAATTCTCTCAGCGGTCCGGAACGGCAGATTCCGGACCGCTCAGGAACCAATCAAATTGCTGGATTTCACGTTTCGGATCGCTCACGAAAATAGTCATATAATAAGTACTATTTAAAACACGTTCTGCGAGTGTTTTGAATGGCTTAAAAAACGATCACCATTTGGTAAGTTCGTTGGCGTAGTAATTTTGAAAAATAACGTTGTCTAAGGCGAGAAAATCAAAGCTAAAGTTTATGTAAAACAGGAGAAAATGTTATCAGATATAAAACCACGATACGGTTATGATTTTTCTTTGTGTTTTCCTCATGAATTATTAATGAGGTTTTTAAGATTATTTATAGATTTTTCCTATCGAGCCACCTTAAATTGTATACTAAAAGCAGATGTAAATGGCGTAGATGACTTACGTGAAAACCGACCTTTTGCCCTCGAAAACGTGTGTCTGAGACCCCGTTTACACGATGCCGGTACAATTTGAAAACGGAACAAAATCATGCCGTTTAGGCCTTGCGTTTACACGATACCGGCACAAAAATGACATGAAAACGGCACAAAATGAAGACGGGTTCCTTGACGGCATGAAATGAAAACGCAACACTAACCGTTTAATCACGATATATACGACCACAGTATTCGGGTCAGCAGTATTCACAAAGTCTTCTCAATTCTCATTGGAAGAGAATAGTCGCATGCTAATCCGTCATTATATTATACCGGCGCCGTGTAAACGCAAGACTTTTGGCCTGTGATTTACACACCAGCATGATTTTGTTCCATTTTCAAATTGTACCGGCATCGTGTAAACAGGGTCTCAAACCGTAAACGTGCACCTCAAACGTCGGGCAGCCGGGTTGTGAAAGAAATAAACGTCAATAAAAGTAGCGTGCTGCGTAGGCAGTGTTGAAACAACAATCGAAATATAGTAACTTATGTTAGATATACTGCCGAAACAGAGAACGTAGGAATCTAACGTTTCGAGCGAAGGCCCTTCGTCAGAGAGAAACGTGGCGTTTC
Organism: Paragorgia papillata; assembly: GCA_035771165.1. Classification (NCBI taxonomy): domain Eukaryota; kingdom Metazoa; phylum Cnidaria; class Anthozoa; order Scleralcyonacea; family Coralliidae; genus Paragorgia; species Paragorgia papillata. The sequence continues at coordinate 1,108,292 of JAWNZC010000013.1, forward strand.
TCTCTGACGAAGGGCCTTCGCTCGAAACGTTAGATTCCTACGTTCTCTGTTTCGGCAGTATATCTAACCTAAGTTACTATAAACGTCAATAGACCATTTGCACGATGGCGTTGGGTGACTACAACTATACCAAAATACTTTGCCAGTATCAGTTCTAGGGTTTCGGTTAAAAGGGATGAGGACTCATCCAGTCCTTTAAATTTCACGGCTTTTCCAAAATATATGTCGTCAAATTTGTTTTTTCCAAATTTGTCGTGAAGTTTCAGTGAGTCTCAAGATTTTAGCAATCTTTTCGATACCCTAACCAAAACATAAACCGGTCTAACCCTATAATTAGACAATGTGCACACGGTAAGGTTTCCGAGCGTTTTCGTATTGTTTCCTGTTCTCAAGGGAATCGAGAATAATTAGTTAATTACTTTAAACAATACGAAAACGCTCGGAAACGTTACTGTGTGCACATAGCCTAAGAAATCTGGTTTACCCCCTAGCTTCTGGAAAGAAATATTTGACGACATATTTTTTGAAAAGCCGCGAAAGGACTGGATGGCTCCTTTTGAGTTATCCTGGTACGCACCCTGGGCCAGGTAATTACCAACTAAAGCTAGACTTCTGCTTTCCTATTGGTTAAAATTTTCGCGCGGTTTTATTGCCCATGAGTGAAATTGCAATCGTCATCAGGGGATTTAGCCCTGATGACGCGAGAATGAAATCAGTGGTTACCTGACCCATATTTCTCTTGAAAGTCGTCTAGGTTGAGTCATCATTCTGGTAGTTGTAACCACCCAACGTTTTCTACGTCGTCGTTCAAATGCCTATTTAAATGTCTCTAATAGAGCGTTTTCACTCACGTGATCGGTGGCCCCATGGGGGTGGTGAAACAATACGAAATATTTGAATAAGAAAGAGCTCATTCCCATACCGTACACCAATATGGCCGCCATTTCATTGTTTTGGTACACCAATATGGCCGCCGTGACATCAGATGAAAACGCTCAACCTCGTACCCAGGGCATTTTGCCTCCACGCCGGGAGGTCGGCGAAAATGGCCCTGGCATCGGCTGGTCGATTCTATAATCTGATTGGCCGGTTTAAGAACTCGACTAATTCAGATAGAGTATAATTTATTCATGAAAATTTGAATTGTGATAGATCCACTCTGCAAAGTTTACCCAAAGAATGGAAACGATTAACGATAGCTTTGGTTAAAGTCAAGAACAACATTAGATATATGTTTGTTCATGACATTTACATGTATCCTGGATAATCGTGGGAGTATGAAGAATAACGCTAGCCAGTTGCTTTTATGATAAAGGTTCACATGAGTGAGTCGGCAGAGCGTTAAATATTTCTCATTTATTATTCATCTATATGTATTATACAAAAACAAAACACAAAGACCGCATAAATTTTCTTGCCATAACACCCCAAAATTCTGGGTGTCACGTGACCAGCCGATGCCAGGGCCATTTTCGCCGACCTCCCAACGTGGAGGCAAAATGCCCTGGGTACGAGGTTGGAAAACGCTCTATAAGTCATCATGCACACGTGACGTCAAGGGGTTTAATTTGCATATCAAACTAAACTCGATATATGAAGAACAAAGTGAGATATGAAAGACTATATAGCATAAATTAACATTCTTCATTCGAACTGAATTTTCACTTCATTGGCACTTCAACGGCGTGAAATCGTCTTGGCGTTTAGACAGTGTGAAACGATAAAAGGGTCGTTTTTGTCTCGCTCAGCCATTCATTGATGGGTTAAAGTGCCTATATGAAACAAAAATTAAGTCTGTCTTAATTGAAAGGAGAAGTACCACTTAAAATGACAACGTAACGGCATTTTTGGCATTTTTTCGTCATTCTTAATGCTTTGTTTTGAGATATTTCGGTTTGTTTCAATCATATTATTCAAATTCACCCCTTGACTACCACGGGTCTTCCCTTGACGAGTAAAATCGTCTGGCGTTAGCCAGGGTAAAATACTAAAGGTGCATGCGTCTGCATGCGCGCTTAGGAGGTCAAGGGGTTAAACCTCTTGACGTCACATGTGCGTAATGAGTTATCGGAGAATGATGTACACACCTAAAAAACGCACAATCTGATCAGCTCTGATATCAGATCTGTTCAGAGACATGTAGCGACGCTTGATACTGCCTGACAGCTACAGAATGTACCAGCGCTGATGTACTAAACATTTAGTTAGAATTTCTAACAGACTGCGACAACTCCGTAGACAACATACCTGTTCAGTCTGTTATATACAGCACTGACCGTGTCAGGCTGATACAGTTCGACAGAATCTGTTCTGAACAGTCTGTGGTAGCTGCAGGTATGATACAGATATGATATCATAGGTGTATCATAGCTGATACTGCAACAGCAGGCACGTAGCTACGGAGGGGCGAGGGGGGGCCACCGCCCCCCAGAATTATTTCTTGCCCCCCCCTCCCCCAACCAGAGACTGCATGACCAAAAATATCCGCAGCGTGAGTGGATAAGTAATTGAAATGTGAACGCTGTCGCGTACTTGTGTAACGTAAGTGATGTTGTTATATCCAAAGCGTCTAACGTCGTCATGTTACAGTACGTAAACCGTGTGACAGACTGGGGGGGGGGGGGGGGGATAGTAGCGTGATTGAATCAGTTCTGCATGACTCCACTTTTGTACCTTTTCACCTGCCCCCCCAAAATAAAACTTGCCCTCCTAGATTTCTTAGTCTAGCTACGTGCCTGTGCAACAGGCTGTATCAGGGGTCGCTTCATTTTTCTGAACAGATCTGACATCATTCTGCATCAGGTCTGACACAGAGTGTGCGTTTTTGCGTGTGTACATCTTTGCTATTAGGGACCTTAAGATGCTAGGCTGGACGACGACGGCGGTTAAAAACCAATTCAAATTTTAGCATTAAAAAGAAGTCACGGTTAACTGACTACTGTATTCAATACTTCAAGCTTGTTTTATAATTTTCAAAGTTTTAAAACGGTTGCAGTGTCTGTGTTAAGGCAATCGCAGCCAACAGTTCTCATCACCCCAGGAGTCAACGTCGTCCTGAAGACGTGAAAATGCTCTGTATACAGAGCGAGGACGGTGTTCAGATTACTCTTGGGACTAGAAATTATTCATTATCTTTGTTTTGCAAGAAGAATGCTTTTGTTTGAAGGACGTCGTCCTCGAAGTTGCCGTCGTAGATCTTAAGGTCCCTAATATTAGAGACCTTAAGATGCTAGGACGACGACGGCGGTTAAAAAGCAATTCAAATTTTAGCATTAAAAAGAAGTCACGGTTAACAGACTACTGTATTCAATACTTCAAGCTTGTTTTATAATTTTCAAAGTTTTAAAACGGTTGCAGTGTCTGTGTTAAGGCAATCGCAGCCAACAGTTCTCATCACCCCAGGAGTCAACGTCGTCCTGAAGACGTGAAAATGCTCTGTATACAGAGCGAGGACGGTGTTCAGATTACTCTTGGGACTAGAAATTATTCATTATCTTTGTTTTGCAAGAAGAATGCTTTTGTTTGAAGGACGTCGTCCTCGAAGTTCCCGTCGTAGATCTTAAGGTCCCTAATATTATCAAACAAGGCCTCGTCCACACGCACATATCCGGATTTTTTGAAAAACGCAGGATTTTTTTTTTACGGTTGGCTTTCCGTCCACACGAAAACGGTGAAACGGTCATCAAAAACGGAACTTTTTTGAAGATGGTCTCCAAAGGCCAAAGCCAGTAGGATTTTTTGAAAACGCCGTCATCCTGTTCGCATGTGGACGTAGATGTAGACTGATACATGACAAGGCCATATAATCACTTGAAAATCTATATATTTGGTGTTATGTATGGGAATTAAAAAAACACACGTCCCGCTTCCTTCGAATTTATTTAGTTTAATAATAGCAACGATATTTAACCTTCTCCGATAACTCATTATGCACATGTGACATCAAAATGTTTGATTTGCGTATATCAAACAAACTGAAATATCTCAACAACGAAGCAAGGAAACGGAAAACTGCAAAGGATGTTAAAGTGCCTATATCATGGTTGGGGATTTTACATATTTAGGATAGTTGTAACCTTCTGAGAAGATTTGTAATATATCTTCTTTTCCTAAAATTTCATCTTCCCGGATGTTTTTGCCGTTAAATTTGACGGAAGTGACGTCCGAAAGAGGAATTTGTCTATATGAAAACCAATTAACAGATTCCTCTTTTGACGTCACTTCCGTCAACTTTAATGGCAAAAAAATCCATGAAGATGAAATTTTAGGAAAAGAAGATATATCACAAATCTTCTCAGAAGGTTACAAATATCCTAAATATGTAAAATCCCCAACCATTGTATAGGCACTTTAAGCCAGACTGAATTTTCGTTTTATCAGCACTTCTTTAATAGAAAAATCACTCAGCTGCATGCTCGTCAGCTGCTCCTTGACCTTAAGCATTTCTCTCATCATTAAATGTAATAGTTCGGTTTGTCACGCATGACTGACTATATATATATGTAGGTATACCTGTAAGCCCTGAGCTTTCAGAAGAAATCTTATCAGTAAACGAAACTGTACAAGTTGCATTGGTCATTTTTCGTCATTGTTCATTCACACGGATTTTTAAGAAGAAGGACGAATCAACAACAGTACGCACATATAGACAGTGCATATCTATTAATATTTAGTTCTATATGGGGTAAGATTTCTACTTGTTTTAAATCTTTGTTTGTTTCTTGCATTTTAAAGAATTTCTACTACGTATTCAAAAAGCATGGACTACGACGCAAACGCGAGCAAGGAAAATAATCCATTTATTGAGAAATCTGGGTTTGACGTGAAACCATCGCTGAAATTTGGCTGGGGGAGATTTCGTCCCGAGTGTTTGCAGTTCTTGAATAATCCAAAGTGGTTTCTTGTTGGGCTTGTTTTTTTCGCATTATTTCAAGGTAAGGTTGAAGTTTGACTGAGATATGCGCTAATTTTTATATAATATGTGGGATTGGAGCATAATACTTTGTGTTTTACCACGGCGACGACAACGCACTGTTATTCGTGGTATGTTTCATAAATTTGCCACTCATTCCGCTCATTTTTAAACCTAATACTTTACGTTTGACAACAGCAGTTAAGTTTCACGTGAAGTGTTTAGTTTCAGTCGATAGGTCGTAAAATATGCCTGCGGTTTGATGTATGTTTGGGAGAAGAATGAAGCGTAGAAGGATTTATGTAGGTCTGTGTTCTTTCGATAACCCTCATAAACGGTGGTAGTGTTTTACCATGCAGAGGTTACAAACACGAGAGGACAATGAAAATCGCGATGCCGTTACAGTAACCGAGTAATTTTCATTGTTCTCGAGTGTTTGTAAAACATGAGAACATTTTTATTGTTTTCCAATGTTTTACAAACACGAGAGAACATTGAAAATTCACGAGCCGCGGGTATTGGTAATAGGCCGAGTGATTTTTGTTGATAGGATTCCATGCAAACTTTTAAAGATGGCTGCCGGCATAGTCGGACCCTCACTTTGTGGAATATTAGAAGTAATATTTAAAATCCTCGTTAGTGTTTTAGACGTGGTTTCTAAATCCTATCTGCCGTTAACAATAGCGAGGCGCAGCCGAGCTATTAGGGACCGCCAGGGACCTTACGAAGTACGACGGCAACTTCAACGACGACGTCCTCTAAACAAAATAAATCTATAGTTGCGAAACAAAGAGAATGGATAGTTTTTAGTCCCTAGAGTAATCTCAACAGCGTCCTCGTTCTTTCTACAACGCCACTTAGAGCATTTTCACGTCTTCAGGGCGACGTCAAGGGCCAAAAGATGAGAACTGTTGTTTAAGATTGACCTCAATACAGACACTACAATCTTTTTAACACTACTGCGGCGTTTTGGAAGTCATTAAACTAGCTTCAAATATCAAATATAATAGTCAGTTAGCCGTGACCTTTTTTAATTATAAAGTTAATGTTGCTTTTTAACCGCCGTCGCCGTCCTAGCATCGTAAGGTCCCTCTTAAGCAAGCTAGGACGACGACGGCAAATAAGTTGCTACATTTAAAAGAACCATGGATCAGGACATCGCATATTGTATGCTTTATGTATTTTGTAAGATCTTTAAAAGGCAGCCATAGCTTCGACAACATGACGTATGAAAGATTAACGCCTAAGTAAACTAACAACTTTTGCTGTTCCTTGCCACAACGTCGTCTTGAAAACGTGAAAACGCTTCAGTTGGCGTTGTATGTGCAACGAAGACGGTGTTGTGATTACCCTTGAGACTGCAAATTATTCAACGCTTTGTTTTGGTTGAAAAATACTATTGTACTTGGGTCGTCGTCGTGACGTTCGCGTTGTGCTTGCTATTGTTCACGGCACATAGGATTTAGAAACCAACGTCTAAAACACTAACGAGGATTTGAAATAGCTTCTCACACATCATTAGATATTCATTGCAATGAGGGTAATCACAACAGACTGGTCGTCAAGCGTTTGCAGAGACAGGGAAATTTTTTGTTTTAAAACAGCCAGGAGTTTTGGTTCGCAAGACGTTGGATTTATTGGATAACATACATTAGATCATCTTGAACAGCAGGATCAATTTAGCCAGGACTGATATTGAGCAGAGAAAATATAAATGACAATTGGAATAATGTAGAACTTTACAAACTAAAGAAGACGTTAGGAAGATGTTAATGGTCGATACTGGAGAAAACAAAGCGTGAGGTGGCTGTCTTGTATACTTTTATATCTGAATAATATAGATGGACTTTAAACTTCATTACTTCAATCAGTCTGCAAGCAACATCACTGTTTTAGCGCTTTTCGTAGGTTTCTGTCTGTCGCCGAATAACTTATATTGCACCAACGTACGTTTGGTTTCTTGTTTGTCTATTTTACTTGTAATATATGTATCGCATGCATGTAGTCGCTTATATTGTGAAACGCTGTTAGGTAAAAGAATCTGTTGTATTTGGAACTGGTTTCTATAGCGACAGAAAACTGTATTGGGAAATGTTTTCTAAATACAGTGTATTGAAATTTTAAATTAACATATGTATTGTTTCCCCCTAGCCTCATCTTCTAAGCCCTGCCCACTTGAGTTAATTAGGTCTCTGGTTTAGACTGGGTTTCTAGGTATAAGTACATGTGACGTAAATCAAGTTTCCGGATTGGCGAAATTCTATGAATATCTAATGATGTGTGAGAACAATCAATCACTACGGGATTTTACCCAAATGGGTGGAAACTTGCTAGAGACACCGATCTTTAGAAAAGGCATAAAATGGGATGTTAATAATTACAGACCAATTTCTCGAAAATATTTGAGAAAATACCTTGATAGAAACAAAATTTTAACTAACTGTCAATCAGGTTTCCGCTCACTCCACACACTTACAGCATTACTAATTGAAGCCATGCACAATAACTGGTCAGTCAATATAGACAAGGGCCTTCTTAATGGAGTTATTTTCATTGACTTAAAGAAAGCCTTTGATACTATTGACCACGAAATTCTACTTCGTAAACTTGCAAACTATGGAAGTCGATATAGATGCCCTCAGGTGGTTTAATTCGTATCTAAGCAACCGGAGCCAAAAATGCAGTGTAAATGGTTGTTTGTCTAATGCTAGTGAAATTAGCCGTGAGGTACCTCAAGGCAGCATTATTGGCCCTTTGCTTTTTTTAAATTTACATCAATGATCTGCCGAACTGCCTCAGTAAGGCCTCAGCTAAATTATTCGCAGATGACACAAATATAAACCTCTCTTAATTTCCTTAATTATGTAAGTAGTTATACTGATGATTTTACCGTGTATAAATAAATTATGTATGTATGTATATGTATGTATATGTATGTATGCGTTGCAAGTTGAATAGCGTTGTTGCACGTATTACCACCCACCTTAAACATTGTCACGCCACAATGATTTTGTTGCAAGTTTTGTCACAAATTTTGAAAGTTTCATACCACTTGTATATAAAAAGGCTTAGAGAAATTTAAAAGTATCATGCTTCAAAATGGTTATCCTATCAAATTTTTGGATAGTTGTATTTTCAAATTTCTTGATAAAATTTTTTGTCCAGCGTCTAAAACAACCACAGCACCCAAACGTATCATTTTATTTACACTTCCGTTTACCGGTCAACACTCCCTTCAAATTCGCCAACAAATCGTTAAGCTCTTTACTTCTGCTTTTCCACAAATTCAACTTCGGGTTGTTTTTAAACCTATTAGACGCCTTTCAAGTTTTTTCCGTTTCAAAGATCAAATTCCTTTTGCTTTAATCACGCGTAGTTTATAAATTGAAGTGTCATGACTGTGAGTCATTGTATGTTGGTGAAACCACTCGCCATTTACACACGCGTGCTTCTGGTATGTGTTACAAAAACTATTCTAAACCCCACAGTAAATTGTCTTTAACAGATTTTTCTATTCTAAGCTCTTCTTCTTCCAATTTTGGACTCCTGGCTGCTTAGAAAAAGTCTGCTATTAATAAGTTAAACCCTTCACTCAACGCTAAAATCAGTTCTCTTCTTTTAACCTTATTTTGATTTATATATACACTGTTTTTCTTTATATTTATCTCTTGTTTTGACACAATCTATCATACCTGTTACCTCACACTGTAATTTATTCACTGTCACTTCTACCACTCTCTCAGTTACTCATTTCCTGTTACAGTGAAACCTGAGTTTTGCGACCCCCATGTTTTACGACCACCTGTCATATACGACCACTTTTTCTGGCACGGACGATTTGTAGTTGAAATATACCTGCAATGAGCGACCACCTGCCTTACGCGACCAGCGACCGGTTTTTTGTGTCCCAAACAAGATATTTACCTGTTATGAGCGACCAACTCAACGTAAATCTGCCGAAATACGTTAAAGAATTTTTTTTTCATAGTAAACAAACGCGAATGCGACCCCAAGCGAAAACAAGAAACCGGAAGTGTTGCTCAATTGCCGTGTTACCGCATTTTAGTCTTGTTTTGCTTCTCTTTTGAGCATTATTTGATGAAAATCTGTGTGAATTTCTCCTGCCAAAGCCAAATACTTTTTAGTTGATGTTTGAGAGTTAATACAATGACTGAACAATCGAAAACCATGAGTAATATTTGTTAACTTTAGACAAGTTGATCTTGACGATCGTTTACCGCGACAAGTTTGTATATTTTACAACGGCTTTTTAACTTGGAAAGGAAAGTGACAAAACTGAGTGTTCACATCTAAAAAATACTACTGGAAGATCGTAAATAAAGCCAAGAGCTTTTAACAAGACCAAACCAGCGCAAAAATTGAATCTGAAACGTAACAAAAACACAGCGCAAAAACTGAAGTGAACGACAGTACGAGTCGCGGCGCTGCCAAAATGGCTGCTATGACGTCACATCACTACCTGTCTGAACGACCACCTGTCCTTAACGACCACTTTTACGTGGGCACCACAGGGAGCCCAACTCTGACGCCTGTGATGGTCCTTGATCCTATTTTTTTGTTTTATTATATTGAGCTTCTGACTGAAAACCGAGGCCGCATTACTATAGCCTGCGTGCAGACGCTTGTATTTCCGGCGCAGTTTTCAGTGAGCGTCACGCGCCATTCACGTGGCACAGAAGCCCAAGAGCTGTTTCGAGTTTCAAATTACCGCGCGCTGCAATTTGCATATATATGCATACATTACCAACTGTTAACCAGCTTACATAACTGTTAAGCGGCCTCGGTTTTCAGTCAGAAGCTCAATATAATAAAACAAAAAGAGGAAGGACCATCACAGGCGTCAGAGTTGGGCTCCCTGTGGTTGCGAGGGAGACTATACAGTATACACAGTGTCATTATTAGATTTAAATAGCCAAAATAGCAAGAGGCAATGAATAACTTCAAAAACGACCCATTTGGTAAGTTCACTGGCGACGCGTAGTAAATTTTAGAAAATCGCGTTGTCTGTGCCAAGAAAATCAAAGCTAAAGTTTATGTAAATCAGGATGATTTTTTATCAGATCCGAGGTGTGAAATCCGACTCGCAGTTAATTTGAACTTTACAGGCAAAATCCGATTTCCGAGACAGAAATAAGATTGAAAATTCGTAGGAAATTACAAAGAAAATTCATAGTCCGTTGTCAATTATTGGGAAAATCTGCAATCCACTACTTTTATAGACCGTTTTAATAAGTGCAGAGTACGTCATTTTCCGCACTTGATGTCGTTTTCAGCCTTTTGAATTCTATTGAAAATATACAAAAGCTAAGACAATAAACGAAATTGAAAAGAATTGAAAAGAAAAATTTAAAACAATTTGACGTCATAGGGTGAAAGTTACGTATTCTATACTTATTAAAATGGTCTGTAGGATATGCAAATCATAAGCCTTGTTTACACGGCCAAAATTTAAGCACGCTTAAGTTAAGCGTGCTTAAAATGCGCCACCTTGGTGCGTTTACTCGGTCATTTAATAATCTCTTACTAAAACACGTACACCATTATTCAACATGGCGGACGAGCTATATTTTTGGTTTTGGAAGCTTCGTATGGGTAGCGTGCGTCAAAGAACAACGGAAGACATCGGTACACGAGAAAGAGTAATAGCTAAAAGAAAGAAAGAAACAAAGGAACAAAGAATAGCGAGATGGAAGCTTCTACAACAGGGCAAAAAAATGCATTTTATCGTATTAATAACACCCGTATTAATAGCAAGCGTTTTTCAATCCCGTTGCGTTTACACGGCCAAGTTAAGCGCGATTAACTGATCGTGCTCAGTTTAATCCACCTCCTTGAGGTGGTGCAAACTAATCGCGATTAATTTACGCCAATCTGTTTACATGGACATTTTAAGCCCGCTTAAAGTCAGATGTGGCTCACATACCGCTAAAATTTTGGCCGTGCAAACAGGACTAAAGTCCTATTTATCTACCGATCTATCCTATTTATCTGATTATATGTAGCTTGCTATGCATGTTGACGTAGTAAAAATAATTGGATTAGGTATAACGACATTCCTAAGTTATAAAACACTAGGGATGAGGTAGTTTATATCAAGTTTATATCTTTAGAGAGATTACGTGCTTCGTGTACCTTGTGCTAGGGCGCTGCCTGTCACCAATAGTTAAGCCTGGTTAGACGGGGTTAGTACTTGGATGGGCGACCATCTGGGAATAACCCCGTTTTCGAGTTTGGAACTCATGTGAGAGTAGAGTTTAATAAAAGTAGTGTGCTGCGTAGGCAGTGTTGAAATACAAATCAAAATATATTAAAGTTTGACTACTACCGAAATTATTGAACTTAGTTTTCTAACGTTAATTCGAGCGAAGGCCCTTCGTCAGAGAGAAACGTAAAGAGTGTAAACAAACAACGAGCTTATATAAGAAAGATAATCATGTGATAAAAAATTAGCCAATCAGATAAAAATAACAATAACAAATTAATAATGAGATGCAAAAAATAGTTAAATTAAAAATTAGTTAATTAAAAATTAGTTAGTTAGTTAGTTAGTTAGTTAGTTAGTTAGTTAGTTAGTTAGTTAGTTAGTTAGTTAGTTAGTTAGTTAGTTAGTTAGTTAGTTAGTTAGTTAGTTAGTTAGTTAGTTAGTTAGTTAGTTAGTTAGTTAGTTAGTTAGTTAGTTCGTTCGTTCGTTCGTTCGTTCGTTCGAAAGTAACATCTTCAATACGTTTTATTCTTTTGTTTTCTGCCAGCATCTGTCGTTATTGGTCTCTCGAATTTGGTTTTGCCGAGTGTCGAAAAGAGATTTAGTTTGACTGGAAAGGAGATGGGAATTATCTCCGCATCTAATGACGTCACCGCTTTGCTGGTGGTAGTATTCATCAGTTTTTATGGTGACTATGGCAACAAGATCAGATGGATAGGTTGGGGAGGTGTGATTATAGGTATGCCGGTTGGATTCAAAATTATACTTAATTATCGACTAATACCGAGACAGCTAAACAGCTATACAATCTATACGATACAGCTTTACAACAAAAAAAAACATCACACTCTCAAAATTCAAGAAGTTACTATTCAAGGGGATTGGCATTAAAAATTAAGTTTGTCTAATTTGAAAGAACTCATAAAATTGTAATAGAAGATCCTTTACAACTTTTTCGTATCTTTCTGCGTTTTCAAGATATCTCAATTTGTTTGATATGTAAATGAGATGGTCTCTGACGTCAGGAGTGGGCTAAAATATTTTCATACAGAGCCATATCACTTACATATCTAACATGAAATGTTCAGCGTCGCAAGGAGTTTTTATGTGCACAGTTTCAAATGATTTCGCTGAACAAACTTAGAGATATAACTGGTTTTGCTACATGTGAAAATATTTTACCCCACACCTGACGTCAGAGACCATCTCATTTACATATCAAACAAATTGAAATATCTTGAAGACGAAGAGAGATACAAAAAAGTTGTAAAGGATGTTCTATTACAATTTTATGAGTTCTTTCAAATTAGACAAACTTAATTTTTAGTGCTATTGCCCTTTAACAACACATGTGACGTAGGCGACCCACGAACATGGAAAAGCATATGTTTAAAATGCAACACAGCTCGAAGCCTTATGAACCCACCATCGTGTTGCTTTTAGTAGATATCGCGTAGCAAATTTAATATATTTAATGTATGTTGTATATCGTTATGTATTTTTAAAGTAACTGTTAAATCGTACTTGTTTTGGGGCCGCTGTAATTGGCACTAGCTGTTGCGGTTACCCAGCCTATTGTCTTAATGTCTGTATTTATGTTTGTAATGTGTATGGCAAAGTTATTAAAATAAAATAAAAAAATAAATAAAAATCGAACCCCCCATTAACGGACACCCCAATCTCGTTCCCAGAGCCCACGTTCCCCACCCGGGAAACGAGAGACTCTGGGATAATCCGTTTCAAATCGTTACGTTATTGGCTGAATAGTGAGCACGAGTTGGTCTGAAGTGACCGGAAGTAGAATTAATAAAACCAAAATAACAAAGATGTCGGACGACAGGACTCCAGTGAAGACGTTGCCGCGATCGGTATCTTCGCCGTATGTGTGTAGATGCTGTAATTCGAGCTTCGCCAGCAACCCCATTGACTTGTTTGGTGAAAAGTCAAACAAGGAGAACATACTATCCAGATTCCGTTCGGATATTTACGCATGCGTACCTCAACCGGAATAACAAGAATCCTGACGTGATTTGAAAAGGATTATCCCAGAGTCTCTCGTTTCCCGGGTGGGGAAACGGACACCTATCTTCGGTTCCAGTGAGCAAATTAACCCCTCTTAAACGGAGAAATGCATATCAAAATTAACGTTTTCTTTAATAACCGTGTAATAATCAACCCTTGAGATTACAGAGACAAACACTTTGAATTGTGAGCCTGTTTAAGTCAGTTAGTGCTGTATTGATTGTTTTATAGAATTATAGTGAAAACAAACTACATATATAGACACAAAGAGCTGGTCACAACATGCGTACCCCCTACTGTGCAACCTCTTTTAAGGTGGCTCCACGCAGTTTCTTGAAAAAAGGAAAATACAAGTTTGAGAGTCCAAAACAGGTGCATAGACAATTCGAAAAAAGAATAAAACTAAATGTTATGCATAGTTAAACAGTCTGACAATCAAAAACTGTTACCAAATAAATAGCAACAGTTGTTGCTATGACAACAATGACGTTTCAAAATGGCTGCCAATTACCCTTCAAACTAATTTAATTCGAAAAAAACTTTGGTGACCCCCAATATTTTTACCCCCTGTTGCTATTTATTTGGTAACATTTTTTGATTGTCAGACTGTTTAACTATGCATAACATTTAGTTTTATTCTTTTCCCGAATTGTTTAATCACGTGTTTTGGACTCTCAAACTTGTATTTTCCATATTTCAAGAAACTGTATGGAGCCACCTTAAGCGGACACCCCTCTTAAGAGGTCACCTCAGCGAGGTCTCAAAGGTGTCCGCTTAGTGGGGGTTCGACTGTATATAGATATGTTGATATAAATGTAAAATAAAAATAGAGGACACTCAGAGACTGCATACTTTCGCCATTAGGGGATGTTTATAGGGAAACGAGATATCCCGTTAAATTAACGTGCAGGCTAGCTCACCAGACCTTAATTCACATGTATGAATAAAATACTTGATTGCACTTGTATTTATTATTAAAAAAATAATTGCACGTTCCTTGGGCCATGACCGCTGTAAACAATGGAACTGCCAAGTTCTTTGTTATAAATTTTGTTGAACAAACAGACCGACAGACAGACAGACAAACAAACAAACAAACAAACAAACAAACAAACAAACAAACAAACAAACAAACAAACAAACAAACAAACAGAAAGCAAATAAATAAACAAACAAACAAACAAACAAACAAACAAACAAACAAACAAACAAACAAACAAATAGGTAGACAGACAGGCAGACAGACAGACAGACAGACAGACAGACAGACAGACAGACAGACAGACAGACAGACAGACAGACAGACAGACAGACAGACAGACATGTAAAAAACACAACCTTCCGTTGGAGGTAATTTTATTATACTATGTTATGTTTTACGTCACTATAATACGTCATCAACCGATAGAACTTAACTGGTACTATTTACAAATGCGTAGTCGTTCTGTATCGGATATACAGACCTGAGGCGAAGCTGAGTGCTTTCATTTACGATGCAGAACGGACACGAATTTCTAAAACGTTTAATAATTTAAAGTGCCTATCTCACCTGTGGGGATTTTACATATTCGTAATCTTTGGGTTCTCCTGAGCAAAATTGCAATATATTGTTGGAAATTGTGCACGTTTAATAGTTAATATGTGTAGTTTAGTTAGTAAATACTCGTGATTAGTTGATAGTGATGAGTGATAGGCGAGTGCGCGAAATGAGAGGAATGCGAGACAAAAACCGTGAGTATAGAACGAGATGTGAATGAGAGAGAAAGTACGTACACGCGATTAATCATTAAAAAGCTAAAAACGAGATCTGTTGAACTGAAACATATTTTCAACAATATCTTGTCGGCCGAAAATTTCATCTTCATGGAATTTTTCGCTGTCAAAGTTACCGGATGTGATGTCACAAGAGGCATTCCAAACCATTTTCTTTTCTTACTTGCTACAAAAATGCCTCTTGTGACATCATATCCGGTAACTGTGACAGCGAAAAACTCCATGAAGATGAAATTTTCGGCTGACAAGATATATTGCAATTTTGCTCTGTCTTGAGTTTACTCTGTCTAACGCCAGATTATTTTACTCTGTCTAACGCCAGATTATTTTACTCTGTCTAACACCAGACTATTTTACTCTGTCTAAAGCCAGATTATTTTACTCTGTCTAACGCCAAGTTATTTTACTCTGTCTAACACCAGATTATTTTACTCGTCAATGGGAGAGCTCCTGGAAAGTTGGGAGTGAAAGGGTTAAACGGTTTTTGTGACCGGCCCTAAAATATTTTTGCCCCCGGCCCTGGGAAGGTTACTCCAGCACTGTTTTCGTCAGCAAAAATCTTGGCAGTTTACTACCTTGTCACTTTGCTCTGTTCAAAACACTGCCTACGCAGCACTCTACTTTTCTACTTTCATGCCATATGCTGGTTGTCATGCATACTTGGTTCGTATATATTTGAAGTCCTGTCATTATTTATTGTTCTCAAAATACGTTTGACTAACTTTGTTTTCCAAAATTATTTCAGGTCTGGGTGCGCTTCTGTTCTCGCTCCCACATGTTCTAATCGGACCTTACGAACCCATCCAAACGCTAAATGGAACACGAGGCGGCGGCTTATGTTACACTGGACAGAGTACACCAGGTCGAATGAAATGCGACTTAGAAAGCGATAGCCGATGGTATTACTTGATCGTATTCGTCATTGCCCAGTTTATAATTGGCATTGGAGTCTCGCCTTTCTATTCACTTCTGCCCGCTTATTTGGACGAGAACGTACACCCGAAATCAATGCCTCTCTATTTGGGGATTTGGACTTGTGCAACTTTTCTTGGACCTGTCCTTGGTATGTTGGTTGGTGGCAAATTCTTGAGCTTTTACGTGGATATAACACAGGTAGAGTTGTCACGGCGCCATCCGCGGGCGAAACAACTGCACTTCAGCCGGTTTTCCACAATTTTTTCGCGCGAAACGACATTTCTATTGTAAATATTGAACAGATTTCTAGCCGAGAGCTCATAAGACAAAAGAAAAATTCGATTCGCGCGAAAAAATTCGCAAGTGGAAAACCGGCCATAGACCACTTTCATAGGAAACTTACCAAACCGGAAACGATATTTGCACAACTTCCTATGGTAATTATACACTTTATACAAGGGGCTAATACACTTAACGGGTAGTCATCAGACACTGCGGAAATTAAGTATATTACACTATTGTTTAATTTCAACTGAACAATAGCTGATCCTGGCCCAATCTCGTTCCCAAAGCCCACGTTCCCCACCCGGGAAACATTTCAAATCACAGGATTCTTGTTATTCCGGTTGAGGTACGCATGTGTAAATATCCGAGCGGAATCTGGATAGCATGTTCTCCTTGTTTGACTTTTCCCCAAACAAGTCAATGGGGTTGCTGGCGAAGCTCGAATTACAGCATCTACACACACACACACATATATATATATATATATATATATATAATGTGAATCCTTGTTATATATAATGTGAATCCTTGTGAATCCTTGTTATACGTTCCAACGGTTGGGCTAATGTATTTTTAGATTAGTGGAAGTCAGCCCTCAGGCGCATATTATTGTAAATCCTTCTCCATAATGCTCATCACTATTTTCACTTCAGCCTGCTGGTCTTGAACTGACTGCGCGAGATCCCAGATGGATTGGTGCCTGGTGGCTTGGCTTCGTCATTTTTGGCATTCTCATTCTCGTTTCTGCATTCATAGTTCTCGGATTTCCAAGAGAATTGGCCGGCGCGAAAGAAATACGCCAGAAATGCATCGAGGAGGGCATTCTGAGAAAGGCAAGCAATTTGAAGAAACCGAGCATGAAAATGATCTTGCCAGAACTGAAGAATCTTATGACAAATTGGACGTTCTTGTTCACTTCGTTGGGCTTAACTTCTACGCTGCTCTTTGTTGGTGGTTGGTTACCATTTCTGCCGAAAATACTTCAAATGAAGTTTGGTATTAAACCTGAGTACACTGGCTATGCAATTGCCAGTATGCTTGGTCCAGGAATAGCAAGTACGTTGATTGTGTGTCGTTGTCTTTTTTGCTCTTCTTGTTCTTCATTGATACGAGGCTTAAAGGAGCGAATTAAGGTCTTCATTATAAGGTTTGCAGGGTGATTTCGGTCAAGCGCTCTCAATTTGGTAATGCGCTCGCAAATTAAGGGCCTGTTTATATGGAGCCGAGTTACCCGGCTAGGCGAGTTACCCAGCAAACCGAGTTGAAAAAAGATTAGTGTTTATATGAGACGAGTTACTTGGCAAAGCCGCCCACGCATTATAATGGTTTCGCATTCCATCGATTGTCTTCATAAGTGGCGCGTGCGCTGTTGTGACGAATTCAACTCGGCTAGTCGAGTTACCCGCCTGTCTTATATAAACACTCTGCCGGGATAGCATTGAATTTCTATACATGGCGGGTAACTCGGTTTGCCGAGTAACTCGGCTCCATATAAACAGGCCCTAAGCATCTTGACGTCACACGTGCATAACGAGTTATTGGGGAAGTTCATATATAATTGTCAGTTGTTTGCTGTACAAGCTGTGTTAGTTGGTAATACTCAGAAAAACTCTGAGCTCTAAGCGGGACTCGAACCCGCAACCTTCTGAATGCTAGCCAGACGCTCTAACCATTGTTTGTACAGCAAACAACTTGACAATTATTACTAACATCAAGCTGCAATTTCTGAAACTAACTACAGTTAACTCTCGTTATAGCGGACACCCTGGGGACCGTCATTTGGTGTCCGTAATAACGAGAGTCCGCAATGGCTGGATGCGATGAAAATATCCCGATTTCAGGTTGTAAAATGTCACTACAATGTATTACTGCTTTTTTTGTTTTAAAATGTCCAGTTTATTTCAATTTCTAGTTGACGTTTACTGTGATACATAAGTACACAGTACAAGTCAAAATACAAGTCAAAAATTTGTATTCAAATATTTTTTTTATTCCAAAACCAAAAATACAACGGTAACATGAATCAGTAACATAAATATGTCACTCGATAAATTAAAAAGTCATTCACTTTCATGTGTCGTCGAAAGAAGAATACGTCCAAGGTGTCCGTTGTAACGAGAGTAGAACAATAAAAATGTTTGTTGGGGACCACATGAAGTGTCCGCAATTCCGTAATAGCGAGAGTAATTTCAATACATTTCATAAATAGCGGGGTGTCCGTAATAGCGGGTTGTTCGCAAGGCGAGAGTTGACTATGAGTTCATATATCTTTGCTATAATCACTTATGCACATGTGATTTTAAAATGTTTGATTTGAATATCGAACAAACTAAATATCTCAAAACGAAGGAAGGAAGGAAACGAAAAACTACAGGTTGCAGGAATTTTGGGTAAAGGAAAATTTCGAGTGCATGCAAGAATGTACTCAGTTTAAGATGAAACTGTTTTATTCTCTTGTAGTTGGAACTTTGGTAGGCACGGTAATCGTAAAAAGATTTTCACTCAAAAAAGTGTGCAAGAATTCGGCGCTGGTGACTTTCATCCTACAACTATTTGGATTTGTTCTTCCGTTAGCTTTCCTTATTCCCGGATGCATTAATGTAAATATGGCAGGGTTGTCTTCATCGTATTATAATAAGACGTAAGTACACTTAACATTTCTGGTCACTCCTGGCTTGGTACGATACTTGTTCTGTGAAAGGAAGGTGGAAAGGAAGGAAGTAAGGAAGGAGGGAGGGAGGGAGTGGATGGAGGGAGGGAGGGAGGGAGGGAGGGAGGGAGGGAGGGGAGGGAGGGAGGGAGGGAGGGAGGGAGGGAGGGAGGGAGGGAGGGAGGGAGGGAGAGGAGGGAGGGAGGGAGGGAGGGAGGGAGGGAGGGAGGGAGGGAGGGGAGGGAGGGAGGGAGGGAGGGAGGAAGGAAGGAAGGAAGGAAGGAAGGAAGGAAGGAAGGAAGGAAAGAAGGAAGGAAGGAAAGAAGGAAGGAAGAAAGAAGGAAAAGAAGGAAGGAAGAAAGGAAGGACGGAAGGAAGGAAGGAAGGAAGGAAGGAAGGAAGGAAGGAAGGAAGGAAGGAAGGAAGGAAGGAAGGAAGGAAGGAAGGAAGGAAGGAAGGAAGAAAGAAAGAAAGAAAGAAAGAAAGAAAGAAAGAAAGAAAGAAAGAAAGAAAGAAAGAAAGAAAGAAAGAAAGAAAGAAAGAAAGAACGCAGACGTGTGGTAATGAGCTCCGCAGTCTTAGTCGAAAGCCTGCCTTACAACATCGCACCGAGTCTTAATACAGAAGTGTGGTAACATACTGAGCTCTTATCTTTCAGGATAAGTAGGTCGCGAGTTGAATTATACAATCTAGCTATAGGATTATTTTGATTTAGTGTTTGAACGCTGTTCAAACATTCAACAAACACTAAACTATCAAGCGGAACGAAGCGGAAGAGCCAAGTAAAACTCTGGTTGAAGATACACTAACACCGAACAAAAATGGTCAGATGGACAAGTACAATGTTGTCAGACCTACAGGACTGTAGAAGTAAAGCACTTGAGTTAAGAAACGGAGAAAAATCCACCATTGGACGGCAATGGAAAGAAGAAGAAATATGTAGATGTCCTACAAGAGCTATGGCATAAGAAAAGGATATGAAACATCTGGGACTTTCGAAGGATAATTTACGAGTAGCGGGCAAATCAACTAAAGGTACAGAATCTTGCAGGAAAGAAATCGATTGAGGAAGAAGTTTTACTTCAACAAAATCAAATAAGACAAGGTTTCGAACAGAATATTACCAACAATCAAGAAGAAGCGGGGTCTCCTGAGACCAACGAATTTGAATTTGAAGAAATAAATTATACACCGGAAGAAATGGCAACAGCTAAGAATATTGAAGACGAAGCAACAAATATCATGGAAAATATCTCGGAACATGCGGGGAACTTCTCAAATCGAATATGGGAAACCAGGACCAAGACAGCACCAACCCAAAGAAATCTACAAATGTTAAATAAAGTGGCCAAAAATATGTGGTCTACCAAAGAAAATGGAAATTCTTGTCAGTTGTTGTGGTTATATAACTGCATTATATATGCAATAGCTATTGCATGGTTAATGAGCCAAGGTATTGCGAAAGAATCCAACGTACATAGAGCGACAATAAACAACAACCGAAAGAATTGGATACCGGCGTGCGTAAGAAAAATTGAGAAAGAAATAAAGGAAATCAGACGAGATATCTCTCTGGCAACAGCAGAGTTAACACGACTCCAAACAAACGGTAAACTTACAAAGAAAGGGAAGAAGAATAGGAAACATCTCAGTGAGAACAGAGGGGTTAAAATATCTTGCGCAGGGATAATTAGTTTCATTGAAAAGGAGAAATCAAGATTGAAGAGAATGGCAAGGAAGAGAAAAAGAAAGATCAAGTGGTGTGAGTCAAAAAAATGGAAATAAAATGTATGCGACGTCCCCTACGAAAGTACACAACATCATGCGAGAATCTATTAAGAAGGATCCGGATAACTTGAAACCTAAGTTATGGATGAAAGAGCGCAATGGTGATGAGAACTCAAACTCCTTTGATAACACTAGAACAAGCAGAGGAATTTTGGCGACCGATGTGGGAAAATGAAGGAAATGGAAATCCCGGAGCATTATGGCTAAAGGAGATTGCAGAGGTAATGGAGAACTGTAGGCGAAGTGGCGGTGATGAAGTGGGTACGGTGTCTGTCAATGTCTCACAAATCAGACAGGCTATAAAGAAGAAAAAGAATTGGTCTGCACCTGGCCCTGATGGAATTGCGAATTTTTGGATAAAGAAGATAACATACCTACATGAACCTTTAGCGAAAGTCATCGAATCCGTCATCAATGAAGAAGAATCAATACCGGAATGGTTGAATACCGGGCGAACAACACTTTTTCCCAAGGAAGGTGAATGGAATGTTTCAAACCACAGACCAATAACATGTTTGAATACAACATATAAACTTGTGACAATCAGTAACTCTTCCCATCGTTTGATAACCACTTGAAGAACAACGAATTCCTCCAACAAGATCAAAGAGGGGCCAAGGAAGGAGTATCCGGATGTGTTGACAACCTTTTGATAGATAAACTGGTGCTGGAAGATGTTAAAGAAAAGAAGCGAAATATGGCATGTGCTTGGGTAGATGTACGCAAAGCTTATGACAGTGTAGATTATACCATCTTGGAGAAAGTACTAGAGATTCATGGCTTCTCGGAAAAACTCGTACGTATTGTAATGAAGCTTGTAACCAGATGCTCCATCACGCTGGTGGTACAGACGAAAGCTGGTATGGAGGAATCATCTAAAGTAACCCTCAGAAAAGGATTACTTCAAGGTGACTCCCTGTGCCCGAAGTTATTCACGATCTATCTCAACCCAATTGCCTGGAAGCTGAGAGCGACAGAGGGGTACGTCTTGAGCAAACCGGTGAAACTTAAAATCACCCATCTTATGTTCATAGATGACCTGAAAGCTTTTGCTGCAAATGAAAAGAAACTCCATCTAATTTTGAAGCTAACACAACAATGTATGACGGATTTGAATATGGAGTGGGGAGTTAGGAAATGTGCTACGATGGTTGTGAAGAGAGGAAAACTAGAAGAGCAGAGTGAAATGCAGTTAAATGAAACTACAACACTTAGAACAGTTGATAAGGATGCACCATACCAATTCCTGGGTATTTATGAACACATCTGCCACGATTCGCGATTACTTCGCGATAAAGCCAGCAAGGAATTCCTTCAAACGAATCTGGCTAATATGGTCCTCGCCGATGGCTGAACCACTGAAGATACATGCCACCAACACGTTTGCTATTCCAGCGCTTACCTATTACATGTGCACCACCGAGTGGACAGTACACGATCTACAAGAACTAGATCGGGAAGTTAGAAAAATACTAACCGAAGTAGGTGCAAGACACCCTGGAGCATCCGTGCCACTTCTGTATTTGCCAAGATCCTTGGGTGGCCGTGGCATGAAATCAGTTGAACAAGAGTATATGGAAACAAAGATAAAAATAGCTGTTCACCTGCATTCTTCAAGTGATCCGATGATGAAAGCTGTGGCTAAGATCGACCAGCAAAGAGAAGGAAAAGGGAGAAGATCGATAATAAAAGATGCGAAGAAAATGGCAACAAAGTTAGGCGTTGAAATTAACGAGAACGTGGGGAACGATGAATGGAGCATAAAATTCACGAAAAATGATGGAACGGAACTTAGAGCGTGCTCCGAAGAAAGAGTCAAAGAAGTTTTACAGAAAGCTCGACAAAATTCGAGAAAAAGAGAAGTTGAAAACCAAAAATGGCTAGGACAATTTACAACAAACCGTTGGTCAGATGACAGCCTAAACAAACAATCCTGTTTTCTATGGCTTAACCTTTGGCAGGAGTGCCCGACAGATGTCGTTGCCGACATCGAGGAGTTGTACCAACAGCTGCTACCGACGCGAGTCTACTATCAGCAGAAACTCGGGCAAGAAATACCAACTAATCAGTGCAGGCTATGTAAGGTCAAACAGGAGACAGTCGCCCACGTACTTACTGGATGTGCAATGTTGTCCACAATCTGAGTATTTGTACCGGCACAACAATGGGATGAAATGTCCTATATTTTTTTTATTCTAAGAAAATACAATCTGATCACTAAAGTCCCACCATGGAATACCAAAATAACTCCAAAGCCAGCGGTAGAAAACGCCGAAGTAACAATCCACTGGGATATACCATCTATTCTGCGGGAGGACAAATGTTATACACTGAGGAACAGGGAAATCGGCCAGATACAGTAGTCTACGATCACCGTGAAGAAAGAAATAACTGTCGTTGAATTCAGCTGCCCCTGGATCACCAATAGACAAATAAAGGTTACTGAGAAGCAAGGAAAATATCAAGAAGTTCGCAAGGAATTGAAAAGAAACGATATGGTGGATACAAAGTTGAGCAAATCAATGTCATTGTTGATGCCCTTGGAGGGTATTCAGAAGAATTGCAATCAACTCTCGTGCGCTACCTTGGAAAGTCTGATGCAACAAAAGCACTGAAAATTATGCAAAGAGCTGTATTGTTTGGCTCAATCCGGATAAAGAACCTATTCAAATCCACCGTCACCTCCACTGCCTAGTTGGAATGTTGTATAGTACTTTTAACTTTCCTTTTTTATCTTTTATCTTTGACTCAAAATGACAAAAAAAAATTAAAAAGTAACAACTATTTTGTAAATAATTTTAAGTTAGATTGTTTAAGTGGTTGATAGGCTACCTCTAGGGCCCTATCGCCTTATTTTTGTTAATTAAGCAGAACTGTTTGATCAAATGGACTAAAAAGAAAGAAAGAAAGAAAGAAAGAAAAGAAAAGAAAGAAAGAAAGAAAGAAGGAAGCAAGCACGCAAGCAAGCAATTCATGAAGCAAGCAAGCAAGCAAGCAAGGATGAATGGATGGATTGATTGATGGATGGATGGATGGATGGATGGATGGACGGACGGACGGACGGACGGACGGACGGACGGACGGACGGACGGACGGACGGACGGATGGATGGATGGATGGATGGATGGAACGAACGAGCGAAAAAGGAGGTTAAATACTAGAATGAAGGCCAAAGGAAAGAAAGAAAGAAAAGGGACAAGAAAAACGAGAATAATGCAATGAAGTTAGTTACTGAAGTTATACTTATTTTTTCAGAATGACTAGTGGTCATATGCAAACGATTTCTTCTCTCCAAAAAGCGTCTCTCGAAGCTTCGTGTAACATAAACTGTCGCTGTTCATTGAGTCGGTTTGCACCAGTTTGTGGGTCTGATAATGTAACATATTTTGATACGTGTCATGCTGGTTGCACAATAAGATATCCCAACAAGGTAACATAATTGATGTTAATTCTTTCATGTATAGATGGCTTTCCGAAACGTCTTCTCCTTGACGAGTAAAATCGTCTTGCGTTAAGCCGGTTTTCCACTAGGCGGAATTTTTCGCGCGGAGCGGACTTTTTCTTTGTCTTTTCTAATTAGTTCCACCCGAAAAATTACAAGACAAAGAAAATTTTCGCTCCGCGCGAAAAATTCCGCCTAGTGGAAAACCATACAGTTTTCCATACAGGTTTCCATGCAGTGGCTCCATACAGTTTCTTGAAAAATGGAAAATACAAGTTTGAGAGTCCAAAACACGTGATTAAACAATTCGGGAAAAGAATAAAACTAAATGTTATGCATAGTTAAACAGTCCGACAATGAAAAACCTAATAAATAGCAACGGTTGTTGCTATGGCAACAATGGTGTTTCAAAATGGCTGCCAATCACCCTTCAAACTAATTTAATTCGAAAAAAACTTTGGTGACCGGTGACCCCAATTGTTTTTTCATTAAAACTTTTCTTGAAGTATGAGTGATCAATTGGCCGATTTAAAAAAATTCTGTAGAACGAATTTTTTTCTGGAAAAATCATGTTTGTTAATTTTTAAAAAAATTCGAAAACAAAGTGAGATATAGAAAAACTGTAAAAGACATTCTTTATCACTTTCAGAAGATTAATTTTCATTTCATTTCATCTATAATATTTTGAAAACTACAGAAATTGGTTATTTAGATTACGAACTTAAGATTTGTTCTATTCGAAATTTTCACTTCACAAAGACACTTTAATTATGCAGCTACACAGCAAGGACAAACTTTTAAGTTTTAGTAGTTTTCTTAAAATTTGTAGTCTAATTTATACCATATAACGCTATCCTCTATCTATATATATTTATAAGTTAATATTTATAAACCGCGCAGGAGGGCTTTATCGGATATAAAACACGAGGCGATAGCCGAGTGTTTTAGAGCCGATAAAGCCCGTACTGCAAGGTTTTTAAATGACTTCTAAAAAGAATCACTTCATACGTTCATTGGCGTAGTAATTTTGAAAATTAAGCTTATCTCAGCCGTTAAAAACCAGCGAGAAACTTAGAGCGAGTCTATATCACATATATAGATCCGATACGCTCATGATTTTTCTTTGTGTTTTCCTCATGAATTATTAATGAATTTTAGAAATATATATATATACTATAAGTGACGCGACCATCAACATTTGAAGTAAACCCGGCCACTTATAGTATATTCGCTCTATCTTTACGGTATTGAGCACTTTTCGACATTTCGCGAACAACACTTTGTTTGTTTGAATATATATATGTATATATATTTATCTGTGAAGTTGCCGTGGGTACCTATTAGCGATAATGCAACGCTCACTACCCTTGTGGAAGTTTGAGCACTCTGGGCCCATGCGCACTTCACGCTATCTGAATGTACTTCACCGATGCTGTCCCACATGCGGTTGTCACCGACGATCGCATGGGTATAAGTAATTAATGAAATTCATTCAGATTGTTGCAAGCTACACTGATGAGCTGTAGTACAGCGAAACACCGTGTCTGTAGATTGAACTATGTATATATATATATATATATATATATTATATATATATATATATATATATATATATATATATATATATATATATATATATATATATATATATATATATATATATATATATATATATATATATATATATATATATTCATATCTCGTAAATAAGTTTATTTCAGTAATCCTCCAATGTGATAGTTCATCTCAAAATCACACATTGTTTATGTATATATATATATATATATATATATATATATATATATATATATATATATATATATATATATATATATAAATATATATATATATATTTAGCATATACCTAGCATGTGAATAGTGCTTTTCACGCAATCTGATTGGTTCCACGGCCAGTTTTGCTTTGTTTACCGAAGCAAAGGAGATTTTCAGGTTGATATATACAGGGCTGATGTAGTAGAATAACGAGAAAAGTCAACAAAATTAAGTAAAAGAGTGTCCACAGGTATGTTTCTTTACAATTTTCTAGCCATTAATATATTCAAAAGTTGTAAAAACTGTTTTGTCGACAAATATCGAGTACGCCAAGATGCTCGAGGATGTGACAGTGCCTTGTATGCCGGAAAATACCGAAAAATATAACTATGTTAAACTTGCTATTTCATTTATGAGGTATATGCTAATTATTCACCTCAGTGTCGGTGAATAGTGTAGATATTCACTTCCACTTCGGTGAATAATTGTTTAATATATATATATATATATATATATATATATATATATATATATATATATATTCATATCTCTTAAATAAATTTATTCCAGTAATCTTTCAATGTGATGGTTCAGCTCAAGCTCCTATAGATGTATTGTTTGATACCGTGCAATACACACAAATGTTTAACACCAGTGTAGGTCCAATTAGCTATCTATCAATGAAAATTACCAATCAACGTGCGCCATGACCAGAAAACAAGTTCAGTAATAAGATAACTTTCTTTTCTTTATTTTTGTGAAGGCTTTAAGTAATTGTTCCTGCGTTCCTCCCCAAGTCCCAGGCTCAGGATTTGGAACAGCCAAGCCCGGGTTCTGTGACCGTGATTGCAAGAACTTTATTGTGTTTGTGGCACTCTTTGGGCTAAACATCATGATGTATTTTGCAAAAAAGGTTCCCGAGAAGGCGGTGACTCTGAGGTATTAAAGTACGCTATGTTCGTATTTTCTTTCATAAATTGCTATTATTACCGAGAGAGGGTATACGTGAAGTTGCGCGCGCAACTCCCTGAAACTCGCCTATTCAAATTTGAAAGTGTAGGGCTTATTAGAAAGGGGTAATCTACAGTGTGTTTAATCCTTTGCTGCATGCTTTTTCGACACGTCTTTCCTTGACGAGTAACACATTTTTTTTGTTAACAATCATCGTATGTTAATTGTTAACGCTTGGGGAGTGGGTGGGGTCAACCCAGTGAACTCTATAGGAAGACTGGAACGCTAACTCCATAAAGAGGCCCGATGATTGGATACAGCCAAAAATCTTTAAATGTTAGTTTTTCTGAGTTTTGAGCTGAAATACTTAACGCTGAACGTTGGGCTGTATATGAAACTGAAGCTATTGAAAAATGCTATTTGGTATAGAAACTTCAAGAGTTTAGCTAAAAGGGAAATAATTAAAAACTATAAAAACAACTGCCATTTTGTACGTTCGGCAAACAAAATGGCAGTTGTTTTTATAGTTTTTAATTATTTCCCTTTTAGCTAAACTTTTGAAGTTTCTATACCAAATAGCATTTTTCAATAGCTTCAGTTTCATATACAGCCCAACGTTCGGCGTTAAGTATTTCAGCTCAAAACTCAGAAAAACTACAACAAGTTTCTTAGTGTTATTTCCCAACGAAATATGGCCGAACATTTACCACATTTGAAAAAGTTTAACATAACGAGGAAACTTATGCTATACATTAAATTGAAGCCAATGCTATTTCTAAAAACATACGTACACAATGTATTTCAACTATTTGTTGTTTTGGAGTAATTTGTTATCGTCCCAAACAAAATATATGGCCGGATGAAAATTAAGTAACTTGAAGCACGGGAGCTACCTGCAAAGGGACTGGCACTGGCTTCAAAATCCCCCCCCCCCGAGTTATCTTCGTTCCAGTCTTTTTAGAGTTCAACGGGTCAACCTCGTTCCCAGGGCCTTTTTGAAATTGGGAGTGTGGGAAAAGGCCCTGACATCGGCAGGTCACAGCACCCAGAAATACTCCGTTGAAGCTATTTGATTATTAACTGGCTCAAAACTATGCATAACTATGTTTCCCGAAGAATGTTTAAGAAAAGCAATCAACCAATGAAAATACAGAGTCCACCAGCCGATGCCAGGGCCTTTTCCCGCCCTCCCAATTTCAAAAAGGCCCTGGGGACGAGGTTGTGGGTGGGGTTTGTCGAGGCATCACATAACCTGAAAACCAAACTGAGTTTTTAAAACGTTGTATTTCAGGTGTGTTCCAGATAACAAACGCGCCTTCGCCGTTGGTATTCAGTACTTACTTTTTAAGATCCTTGGACTGCTTCCTGGTCCTATTCTCTTTGGACATGTGGTGGACTTGTACTGCAGGTTATGGCAAGACACGTGTGGTGAAAAGGGACGATGTTTTGATTACGATATCAATTCACTGAGTTACGCAGTCTGCGTCTTGGGATGCACGATTAATTGTGAGTATTCACCACTAATCGTTATTTAAATTAAATGGACTCCGGGCCCCCGTCCGAAAAGTGCCCGAACAGAAATACGGGTTCTCTGTCTTTCATGGTAGAGACCGCTGATCTTATGTTTATTTGACTGTGGGCTCAACAGCGCCCGCAGTCCAATCAATTCAGTTATAAATCCGTTTATCAGAGAAAGGTCAGTGGTTATCACTATGGGAGAAAGGATCTCTAATTAACTCTCTAACTTTCTAACTCTATCTTATTAAATCATTAACTCACTAACTCGTTTACTCTCAAACTCTCTAACTTTCTAACTCTTCAAAGTAACCTTTACTTAACTTTCTTCGTGACTAACTTCTTGAACGCTCGGCAAAAGCAAATATTCTTTAATTCTCTAACTCACTAACTTAAAGTGGCTATATCATGGTTGGGGATTTTGCATAATTAGGATATTTGGAACCTTCTGAGAATCTTCTTTTCCTAAAATTGCATCTTCATAGATTTTTTTGCTGTTAAAGTTGACGGAAGTGACGTCAAAAGAGGAATTCGACGTCACTTCCGTCAACTTTAACGGCAAAAAAAAAACATGAAGATGATATTTTTGACTGAGAAGATATATTACAAATCTTCTCAGAATGTTCGAATTCGTATAAATATGTAAAGTCCCTGAGGATGACATAGGCACTTTAATTGTAACTCTCTAATTTTCTAACTCTTTAACTTTCTAATTTTTTTGCTTTCTAACTCTGTAGCTTACGAACTCTCTAACTAATTCTCTAACATTCTAGCTAACTCTCTAACACACTAACTTACTAAGGGCCGTTTACATGGACAAACGTTGTCCCTGGTAGAAGCGTCACCCTACCCCCCCCCCCCCCCGAGCTACCCTGGGGGAGCCAACTTTGTGTTCATTTATTTTAATTAGTCTTGACAGCAAGCGTTTACATGAGGAATTTCGTACTTGTCTCGGGCAGTAGGGTCACCCTGGGGGTAGGGTCACCCTCTTTGCGGGGTAGGGTTACCCTAGGGGGCGAGATAAACCCGAGGCAAAACTGCGAAACAAAATGGCGGCAGAAAGTGAAACAATTGATAGACCAGCAAACACGAAGCGAAAAGAAATGGTCTTGGTCTCCAACAATGGTTGAAAACCTGATAATTAGCCTGAAGAAGTATAAAAGCTTCTGTGAGTTTAATTCGATCGTTTAATTCTAACAGTACAGTTACAGTTTCTTCCCGACGATCGGCTATCTTAAATTAGATGCATAACTATATACCAGCCCTCCAGGCTTAAACCGATTCAGAAGTCATAATCTAATTCCTCATGTAAACACACGACAAAGCTGTCCCGGGGGGTAGGGTGTCCCTCTTACCCAAACTAACTTTTAGTCCATGTAAACAGCTAGCCCTAACTCTCTAATTATTTTCTAATTTTTTACTTTCTAACTCTCTAACTTACCAACTCTCTAAATAATTTTCTAACTCTAGATCTCTAACATTCTAGCTAACTCTCTAACTCACTCACTCTCTAAAGCCCTAATCAAACGAGAAGGCAAGTCATCGCAAGTTGGCAGTCAGAATTTCTGTGGCGGTCGTTCGAACACCCAAATTAACAAAATAAAGGTTTCATGAGTGTTTTAAACAAGTTTTAACTTTGTCACGGTACATAATATTTTCGGGATATTATTCAGAGCGGCTGGCTGAGATAGCGTGACTGCCAACTTGCGATGACTTGCGTTCTCGTTTGATTCGGGCTTAACACACTAACTCTCTAATATACTAACTTTCTAACTCTCTAACTTTCTATATATCTAACTCTTTATCTCTCTAACCTTCTGTACTCTATACTCTCAGGGTTTTTCGCCGGGTTCTCCGGTTTTCCTCCCTCCA
Source organism: Paragorgia papillata (assembly GCA_035771165.1). Taxonomy (NCBI): domain Eukaryota; kingdom Metazoa; phylum Cnidaria; class Anthozoa; order Scleralcyonacea; family Coralliidae; genus Paragorgia; species Paragorgia papillata. The sequence goes on from JAWNZC010000013.1 coordinate 1,138,413, forward strand.
TAAAATCAACACCTAACATCTTAGCTGTGATTCGTGGTCTGAACTGTGTCGTTGGCGGCTACTTGGAGCGCCTGTGATATGCCTCGACACGGCCACGTTGATCTGCGTCCTTCGCAATTCAGCCACTGGCTGCAAGTAAGGATGATTAGCCCCCAGTCCTTTATCCTTTATAACTCTCTATACTTTCTAACTTACTTTAACTACAATTGTTGTAAATAATACCCTGCAATTTAAAAAAAAACCGTACAAATAAATTTTGGGCTGTCTTTGTTAATCTTCAGGTTTTTGCTGCATCTTCTACTTCTTGGCTTGGATTTTATACAAGCCTGAGAAAGCAGAAGAAAACGACCCTTCTCTGCCACTGAAACCCACTGAAAGTGAACTCGCACGTTGAAACAAAATTTTGATTCAGAACGTTGAAACAGAATTTCATTCGTCAACTGCCTCACTCTCACGCATATCAAAACTACAGTAAATATTAGTTTTGTACTTGCACATTAGCTAATCGTAAACTCAGTTGTTTTTTTATTTTTACGGGGAGTGCCCTGCATGGGACTTATTGTCCCGTTCGCACTTTTCCCGTTTGGATTATTTTATTTTTTAAATTTTTTGTTCAATATTTTGTTGTTGTTTTTTTTGTTTGTTTTTGTTATATAACATTTGATCGGCATTGTAATTTTGTTAGTAGATAACCCAATAAAGTTGTTAAAAAAAAAAGGTTTAAAATAATTATTTGAGTGATGTCTAAGCCACTTTGAGTTCAAATCTGATTATTTTGATTAAAATTCGATTTTATTGGGATTTTTTTTTTACTGTCATTACGATAATGATCACGATGATGATGACGATGAAGATGTGATACTCATGTTGTTGTTGATAATGATAATGATTATGACGTTTGTCGTGGTTGTTGCTGTTGTTGTTGTTGTTGTTCTTGTTGTTGTTGTTGATGATGATGATATGATGATGAGGAGGAGGAGGAGGAGGAGGAGGAGGAGGAGGAGGATTACTTGTAAGCAATTTTTTAGGGTAATTGGCGCGGTCCACAAATGCGAGCCCTGGGAGCGAAAATGTTTTTGGCGCGAAATACCCAGAGCCTGCGATCCTTTTGGTCAGCATAAAGCGCGCGGGAGCCTGAAAACTAGTGTTTTGAGATTTCCAAGATGGCCGCCAAAGTTGACTGCGAGCTAAACTTACAAAAAATCCCACTAACTGCCCCCGGTGAAGAAGATGTAGTTATGGAAAAGCCAGCTCAGACACCCAAGATCGACGATCGAGCAAGTGACGAAGAGTCTGTGAATGGAGGAAGCGCGAATTCTAGTGAAACAGCGACGACTGGCAAGGCGGCGCGAGGAAATCGTTGGAAAAAGTCCAAGAAAGCCAAACTAGGCTTTCGCTGCACTAATTTCTTAAAGGTATGAAAGAAAACTGTATTTGTATACGATTATCAAATGAGAGTATCCCGTAAATAAGCTTTATAGAAACTATTGATAGAATGGCAAGAGGTGACCCGGACCCGTTTATTGAATGCAGGAGCCTGGGTCCCACTTCTAGTTCCATGGCAATATTACTGTACATGTACATGTACATAAAATTTGATGTTCTTATAGGATTTAACTCTTTCACTACCAAAGTCTGTCTGATGCCAGATGAATCTAACAATGGAAGGGTTACATAACAATAGACCCTTTCTACATGAAGTGAATGGAGTACGTGATCTTTCTTTTTAACAATTCTGTTCAATGATTGTCTGAAGTTTTGGATGTCCGAGGTTTTGCGAGAGCCAATCAAATCACTCAACGTGTTGTCCACACACGTCATGCAGTGAGGTCTATTAGACATTATACAATACCCTGGTTGCTATGCGTGTTTTCATTGGTTGTTGCCCATGATCTATTAGAGGACAGACACATGGATCACATCAGATCACGTCAGCTGACTTGCTTTTTTCCTTCTTCATGCCCAAAATCCGACGAGTTTTGATAAAAACCTTTGTATTGTATAAAACAAATAGATTCCATTTTTTTGTTGTCTGTTCAGTTATAGATGCACAGATGACGTCACAACGTGGTAAGAACATCAGTGACCCACTCGACTGCGTCTCATGGGCCACTTTTTTGTTCTTACCACGTTGTGACATCATCTGTGCATCTATAACTGAACAGACAACGGCAAAATGGAATCTATTTGTTAATTAGTCAACAAGGCAAAGTTGAGGTGACTACTGTATTGAGATATAAGATAAAACACAATCTGAAGATGAACATCTTGAAAACCCAAGATATGGATTAAGAAAAAATTGCAAGTCGGTGTAGTTCAGGGTCGGTTGTTTGGAGATTAGACCAAAAGCCAAGGCCAGCCAACAATTTAAAGAAATATAAGATAAAACACAATCCAAAGACAAACATCATGAAAACCCAAGATATGGATTAAGATATGGATATGGATTTATTGTCTTAATCCATATCTTGGGTTTTCAAGATGTTCGTCTTCAGATTTCGTTTTATTTTATATTTCTTTAAATTGTCAGTTGGCCATGGCTTTTGGTCTACTGTATTGCTTCTAGACAATGTGAATGAGCTGCCTTGTACCCAGGTGCAATTAGAAACAGGAGTGCACAAGGAGTGATGGGATTGTTGCGCAACACTCTACTTTAAGCATCAAATAAAGTTATTCTAAAATACTCAACCTTGTCTATTTTTATTCCTTTTTTAAAAACAATCAATGTTTGTATTCGTTCAAAAATTCATCTTGAATTGCTTCAACTGATTTGGTCAGTGGAAAAAACAAGTACTTCGAGTAATCCTATCGCAATGTATCCATTATGGTTCTCAGCCCAGGACTGGTTTTTGATGCATAATAATTTGATTACTCAAAGTACCACAAGAAAAGCCCTGTGCGCCTTTGATCATAGTATGGGGTCATGTGTATTGTCCATAGAAATAATAGACATAGAAATAATATACCTAATAATATAGGTATATTATTTCTATGGTATTGTCATGCCGATGTCTAACAAATGCCGCGGGGCACTGTTTTCATTTGGAATTACTAGTTGTAGTTTAAAGTCCCCGTTCACCTGAAAGTCCTGCTCCTCCCCCCAAAAGATGCCTTTGTATATATTGTGAGAACACTCACAATGGATTAACATACAGTTTCACAAAGTAATGTACGTTAAGGACTCACAATGTAACATAAGGACTCACAATGTAATGTAAGGACTCACAATGTAACATAAGGACTCACAATGTAATATAAGGACTCGCAATGTAACATAATTATGTAAGGTCTCACAATGTATAGTAAGGTCCCACAATGCAATGGAAGGTAAGGTCTCATAAATGAATGTAATGTAACGTCTCACAATGTAAAGTAAGGTCTCGCAATGTAATGTAAGGCCTCACAATGTAAGGTAAGGCTGTGAAATGTAACCTAAGGTCTCACAATGTATTCATATTGTATAAAGAATTAACAATATTTAACATAAGGTTTTACAACATGATAAATTCTTGATTAAATGTAAGGTCTCACAATGTAATGTAAGGTTTCACAATGTAATGTAAGGTCTCACAATGTAACCTAAGGTCTCACAATGTAATATAAGGCCATGAAATGTAACCTAAGGTCTCGCAATGTATCATTATAAAGAATTCACAATATAACATAACATAAGGTTTTACAACATGATAAATTCTTGATTAAATTACATTTGTCTTACAGGAGGACCACAAGCAGCCGTTATTTGGGGTAATATTTAATTACAACTTTGATCCTAGTACAAGTGACCCAATGATCTTTGCAACTGTTGGTAGCAACAGGGTAAGAGTTTCAGTTGTTTTACATCAAGCTACTTAACCCATTGCAGCTGCCTAGGATGCCTGAGGGTTCTCAGTTTTGATGAGTACCCTCTCCGCAATGGCCCTTACCCTTGATGGAACTAGTTCACAGAATTAACTGGGGAAACTATGGTGTCGATTTTGTGGGGGGAGGAAAACTAACCCATTGAAAAACCCTCGAGGCACAGGAGAGAACCAACAACTTTTAATACTCGCATGAAGCTAAGTTGGTCAGTCACCCACCAGTTCTACTCCCATTTGAGAGGGGAGCATGGGTGGTTAAGTTAAGCCCGGTTAGACAGGGTTAGTACCAGTAGCCCAAACTGAAAGGGCCCCGGTGGACCTAGGGTGCGAAGCCCCCGAATTGAATTTCACATACCTCATGCAGAAGTGCATTTTCGGCGATTTCCGCGTGGAATTTTCAAAAAAATTAATCGGTATAACAAGGGGAAATTCATCATTACATATATCAAACGTTTGTTGGATTATAAGAATATTTATCAACCCGTTGATACTGGCAGGTGAAGCCGTCTTATATCAAGCCGTCTGACATCCATTTTCGTACCTTTATTAACCTGTTGCAACGTTCTGTATTTTTTATGAAACTGTTTGAAACTTCGTACCAATATTTAAATGATGGAAAGCTATATCCAGTTTAACGACGACTGACGATTTCCCAATAAATACGTGAAAATGACGGAATCCTCATAAAGGACATCCGACATACTGGCTCAGGGGCCCCAGTGAAAGGGGGCCCCCGGCTGTTGCCGGGCAGCGCTTATAGGAGTTACACCACTGGTTAGTACTTGGATGGGTGACAAGTAGAGATTACTGGGAGCACGGGTGGCATGTGCTGTTAGGGCGTTGCCTCTCACCAAAAAGTTAAGCCCGATTAGACGGGGTTAGTACTTGGATGGGTGACCGCTTGGGAATGACCCCGTTGTCGGGCTTGAACTCGTGTGAGTAGAGTGGTAGTTGATCTCTCCTGTGCTTCGAGGGTTTTTCGCCGGGTTCTCTGGTTTTCCTCCCTCCATAAAATCAACACCTAACATCTTAGCTGTGATCCGTCGTCTGAACTGTCTTGTATGGCGACCGCCTTGAGCGTCTTTGATATGCCTCGACACGGCCATGTTTTTTTAATCCTTTTCAATTCAGCCGCTGGCTGCAAGTAAGGATGATTAGCCCCCAGTCCTTTATCCTTTTTCCTTTTACTAACAGCTTGTGTCACCTTAATGCCTCACAAATAGACAAATGAGGTAACTATAGAATATAGAATATATAGGAACATTAACTAAAGGTGATTTATTATGATTTATTGTTGTAGGCTTCCATTTATCAGTGTAAAGAAAAAGGAGAAATTAAACTTCTTCAAGCTTATGTCGATGCCGATGTATCCTTCCGACTTTGAGATCTTGTTTGTTTATCAGTTTTTATAAAGTAACATTTTAGGACAGCAAACTCAGGTGGAGAATAATGATATTAGGTGCTACGGCCGAGTGACGAACCATACCATGCAGGTGAGCAGAGAAAAACTCGACTTGACCACGCGGCTGGGGTTTGAACCTGCGAACTCCTGTAGCAATGCTGGACCAATGATGGATGGATGGGCCTTACTGGACCTCAAAGGAGAACACTTTAGATACTGTATCGAAATATAGTAAGGCCAGGTTGGATATACATGTACTGCCGAAATTATGGAACGTAGAAGTCTAACGTTTCGAGCGAAGGCCCTTCGTCAGAGAGCAACGTAAAGTGCAGAGCGTAAAGGTGAGATAATACGTCGGGCAATTTTTCTTCAACTTTCAACGCAACATTTGTTGCGTTGAAAGGGTCCTACTAATTACTGCCCGGGATTGCCCGAGACTGCCCGGGAGTAAGAAATGACCGCCCGAGACTACCCGGGAGTAAAAAATGACTGCCTGAGACGGTATATTACTGCCAGAGACGGTATACATCTATATTAGAGGCCTTATATAATAAAGAATAGATCCACATTTACGGCACACCGCAAACTGCAGTTCGAAATCAGCAGTTAGCCATTAGAAGTTAGGACAATTTGTATGTTAAGACTGAAAGCTTAAAAAATAGCACTCGGGCTTAAAAAAAAAAACACTCAAAGGCAAATCACAAACGGAAGCTTTCAGTCGTAACGTACAAATTGTCCTAACTTCTAATGGCTAACTGCTGATTTCGAACTGCAGTTTGCGGTGTGCCGTAAATGTGGATCTATTCTTTACTATATAAGGCCTCTAATATAGATGTATACCGTCTCAGGCAGTCATTTGTTACTCCCGGGTAGTCTCGGGCGGTCATTTCTTACTCCCGGGCAGTCTCGGGCAGTAATTAGTAGGACCGAGTTGAAAAGCGTTGTTTGAGGTGGGTGGTAATACGTGCAACAACGCGCTATTCAACTTGCAACGCAACAATTGAGTTGCAGCAATTTGTTGCTCGAATTACTTCACCTTAAACAAACAGCCAACTTATATAAGAAAGAAAATCATGTGACAAAAATTAGCCAACCAGATCAAAAATGAATGCGAAAGACATGTTCTATTTTTACCGTCGATCATGCAGCAAAACAAGAATGCTTTGTTTTATGTCCGCCCATGCTAGACAAAAACAGTCACTTCAGAAGTGTTAACTATAAAAGAAAAACCTTCGTTGAATTAGTTGACCTTTAGGTTTAAACATGGAAAAATGCTGCCGGTTTTCTTTGATATTTGTGCTTTATATGTGAGCGCTATAAATTCTTAACCAGTGTACAAAGCCTGACGAAAACTTCTACACTGCGGCGTGGTCTTTTACAGTAGACTCGGGAGAACCTATTCTGGCAATTGCTGGATCAAGAGGAATCATCAGAATTATCAGGTACAGTAAGTATGTAATGTGCCTGTGAGCTCCTGTGCATATAGGCAGTGTAAAAAAGTAGAGTGGCGACGCGTGCACGCGTAAAAATCTCGCAAGTTGTTACAGCATTATTGCCTGAACAATGCTGTAACAACTTGTTGACATATGTGAACAACATTGATAAATGAACAACATTGTTCATCATTGTTTCGACGAGTTGTTACAGCTTGATGAAACAACAGCAGTTGTCCACGCATGTTGAAACAACCGAAGAACGTGTTGATACATGAACCATGTTCACCATTGTTGTAACATTGTTGTTCATCGTTGTTACTTCATCATGCTGTTACAACATGTTGTATCATGTGCGAACAACGTTGTTGGCTATAAAAATGTCCTGTTGGAACAACTTGTTCATGACTGTTGATTTATCCGTGAACAAGTTGTTCGAACCATAAGTGAACAACTTGTTGACAACTTGTTCACGGCGAGCAGCACAACATTGTTCACGCCTGTTGACAACCGTGAACAAGTTGTGCGTTTTTACGCGTGTATATAGGCGGTGTTTTGGATAAAGCAAAGTGAAAAAGTCAGGTAAACTGCCGAGATTTAGTTTTGATACCCGAAATACTGACGTTTCGAGCGGAGCTCTTCATCAGAGTTACAGTAAATTAATGTTAATGTCGTTTGTTTGGGTTATCCTGGAGTAAGAATAATGTCTGAAATAATAAAGATCTCGACAGCTAGGTTACCATCTTTTCACTTTGTTCTAAGTGTGTAACGCACTATTTCACTTACCGTGTATAAAAGTGCTGCGTAGGCAGTGTTTTAGCGATGGAGCAAAGGGAAAATGTGGTAAACTGCCAAGCGGGTTTTTGGTAACGGAAAACTGACTTTTTGAGCGGATCAGCCCTTCATCGCTCGTTAGCAAAAACCTCGGCAGTTTACCACATTTTCACTTTGCTCCTATTTCACTTACATTGGGGTTTGGGGGATATTTAGGGAACTTTTAGAGGAAACTAAGCAAAAAAGTGTTTTTGAGCCACAGATGGTCTATTTCACGATAAGAGTAAAGAAAACCAAAAGAGCAAAATTCCGATCGTTGCTATTCTGTTGTATCAACACAGACATTATTGAGACAATGTCAAATATTGCAACAGTCGGCAGTCTTTATATCCGATGACGTCCTATTTATTTTCTTTTATAGTGCATTTACGATGCAGTGTTCAAAGGTAAAATAGAAAACAACAGTTTAGCCCAGAACGTACAGCTTGGATTGCAAAAGGACCCACTGTATATCTTTTGATGATTTTTTTTTACACTTCTGCATGTTGTTACAAACGATTAGGCAACTTAAGCAACTCGGACGATGACGGCAAATAAGTTACTACATTTAAAAGAAATCATGGATCAGGACATCGTGTATTGTATGCTTTATGTATTTTGCAAATATTTAAAAGGCAGCCATACTGATAGCTTCGACAACATGATAGATTAACGCCTAAAGGCCTGGTCAAACGCTTTCAACATCGCATTCAACATCATTCAACATTGTTGAACGATGTTGAATAATGTTGAAAGCACGAGTGGCCAAATGAATTCAACATCGTTCAACATTCATGAATGACAATTAATTGAACGCGGGCTACCACAAAAGCTGGAATCGACAATATCCCGCATGGCGCATGTCTCATGTCTCTGTTCATCAAAGTTGAATGAAATGTGGCCAAATGCGTTCAACACCTTTCAACATTTTGAGAACAATAGAAATGTTGAACGCGTGTTGAACGAAAATTCAACATCATTCAACACCATTCAACAACGTTGAACATCATTCAACAGGGGTGGCCAAACGCTTTCAACATGTTGAATTCAACAATGTTGAACGATGTTGAATGAAATGTTGAAAGCGTTTGGCCAGGCCTTAAAGGGCATATGACTCCAAAATTAAGTTTGTCTTATTGAAAAGAATATTTAAAATGATAAAATAACATCTTTTGCAGTTTTTGGTTTCCTTGCTTCGTTTTTGAGATATTCCAGTTTGTTTGATATGCAAATGACACAACTTTTTACGTCACACGTGCATAATGAGTATTATGAGTTACCGAGGGAAGGTTACATATCTTTGCTATTGCGAAACGAAATCATTTGGAATTCTACATGTTTGGTGTTGTGGGTAGAAACACGCACATGCTTCCTTTGAGTTAAGCCCATGTTTTCATAATAGCAAAGATATGTAACCTTTTCTGATAACTCATTATGCACATGTGACGTAAAAAGTTGTGTCATTTGCATATCAAACAAGCTGGAATATCTCAAAAACGAAGCAAGGAAACCAAAAACTGCAAAAGATGTTATTTTATCATTTTAAATGTTCTTTTCAATAAGACAAACTTAATTTTCGAGTCATATGCCCTTTAAGTAAACTAACAAGTTTTGAAAACGTGAAAGCGCTTCAGTTGACGTTGTTTGTGCAACGAGGACGTTGTTGGGATTACTCTTGGGACTTCAAATTTTTCAACGCTTAATTTGTTTTGGGTGAAAAATACTATTGTACTTGGGTCGTCGTCGTGACGTTCGCGTTGTGCGTACTTAAGGTCCCTAATTTTAGTTGGACGCCGGCATTGAGGCAAAAACGCCAGCTATACCAGTCTTCACTTACCACTTTTTGACATTTAGTTTTCATAAACATGTAGTTTTCTACTTCTTTGTCATTTTTTGTATTCGATTACATTTTCAGCATTTTCTCGGGCACGGAAGTTCTGTCAATGAACTAAAATTTCATCCTTTGGACCCCGAATTGCTTCTGTCAGTTAGTAAAGGTTAGTTGATTGTTGCATGTAGCTATGCTACTGGGAAGGTGACGAGATGTCATATCAAAGGCGTTTCTGGCAGCCACCGTATATACTATGCACGATTTAGGCCAATTACAATAAAATTTAATACATTAGAATCTGTAATTCTACCTCAAGGTAGAATGACTGTCTGACCCTAAATTAGGCATCGCATGTTCACACCACCATACGACACATGTCAGATCACATGACTGATCACATAGGTGTTGATTTTAGGGCGGGAGGAAGACTGAGCTTTAGAACCCGGAGAAAAGCCCTCAAAGCACCGGAGAGTCCAACTACAACAATTCTACTCACATTAGTTTCAAGCTCGAAGGTGCATCTATTGCAGTATAGACACGCGGGAAAATGGACTCTATTCTTTATATTCTATAGTACCAAATGTGGGAGAGCGTGGTGTGTAGACATGCGCATTAGCTCGATATTAAGCCCACATTTAATGTGATAAAATCTTGATTTACATAAAGCTTGTCTCTTGTTTTAGGGTTTGAAGCCTCCGCTCTCGGTAGTTTGATTTTGTTATTTTAAAAACATATTATCCTGCAGTATGACGCAATGCTACTTTATACGCTTATTTTTGCTTTCAGATTATGCTTTGCGGTTGTGGAACGTGAGAACCGAAGTTTGTATTTTAATGTTTACTGGAGTTGAAGGTCATCGTGATGAAGTATTGAGTGGAGTAAGTCTACATGCAATTACCGTAAAAGAACACATGCACGTAGAATAGTCTTTTAACACTTTGAGGCCTGGGCCTCTATTTGTGTTGAATAAAATCGGCTGGCGTTAGCCAGAATAATAACCCTTAAAGACTCGTCGTCAGGCTTCAAAGTGTTAAAAGTCTTTGAAAACTGTAGTGACACAACTTGATTTGATTTGGTCAGTGGGAACTGGGAAGCATTTTGGGCGCAATAGCTGTATTATCCAGCGCATGTTGTTCGATCGTGTATGCGTGGTTTCGTTTTTTCTTCCTTTGCTTTGGTCGTTTGTGTGTGTCTATCCATCTATCCACTCACCCATTTATTCATTTATCCATCCATTCATTCATTCACCCATCCATCCACCCATTTATTAATTTATCCATTCATCCACTCTTCTCTTTATCCATTCCTCCACGCAACCATTTACAACGTATCCAGCCATTCATCCACCCACCATCCAACCATTCGTCCATCTTTTCCTTTTTTCCTTTCTCGCTTTCTCCATTCGTCCATCCATCCATCCACCCAATCAATCATCCATCAATCCATTTACCTCTCCACTTCTCCATCTAACTATTCACCCAACCTCCATATAACCATCCACTCAACTTACCAACAAACAAACTATACATCCATCCACTTCTCCTTCCCTCTATCCACCTAACCATTCATTTATCTACCGACCCTTACATCTACCGTCCATCCATCCAACTATCCACCTAACCATTCATCCCTCTACCCACTCCAACACCCATTATCTATCTATCCCTTTGTCCATGCACCCACCCCTCCATCCACTCAACCATCCATCCAACCATCCACCTTTACACCCTACCATCCATTCATCCTTCCATCCATGAATTCATAACTATTTCTCTGATCCCATGCTATTTCTATGTTCGTTTTGTACAGGATTTTGATATTTTAGGTTCTAGAGTTATTTCATGTGGAATGGATCACTCTTTAAAAATCTGGTCCCTCGAAGGAGATAAAATAAAAAAGGTCAGTTGCAAACGAAGTAAGGGATGCCTCTACAAACCCCCCGGACAGTGCATTCAAGACCAATCACTGGCTCATTGCCTTAAGTAACAATGTATAGGTTCTCTATGGACGCGGTCTTATCAACTACTTAAAACACGATCAAGTCGGTTTTCTTTGTTTTTTTGAGGGATTTATATCCATAAATCCCTCATTATAAATTCATAGGGATTATGTAATAGATAAATCCCGAGAACGAGGGATGTATGCTATATAAAGACCCGAGGACGCGCAGCGTCCGAGGGCTTTATATCGCATACATCCCAACGTTCGAGGGATTTATCTGACTTAATTTATTATCGAGGAGGTTTTCCAACAAAGTTTTGTCTTTTTTTTCCACCTTGGACAAAGATTTTCCTTGTTTTTTTCTTCATTTCGTATCTAATTATTATTCAAGGTCTTTATGCGATATAAAGACCTCGGAAGAACAAAGAAAACCGACTCGATAATAAATTAAGTAATAGATACAGCATGAGCAGCCGATCTGTATCTGATTTACAAGGCGAGCCGTAGTAAATCAGATACAGATCGGCTGCGAATACAAATGCATGATGCTTAAAATACAAATGCATCTAAGTAATCAAGTTCACCAACTATTTTAGCGATATACTCTATTTTAGCCGAGAAAATCGAAGCTAAAGTTTATGTAAATCAGGACGATTCTGTATCCGATTTACAACCTCTGCTACGGTATTGATTTCTTTTGTGTTTTCCTCATGAATTATTAATGAGTTTTTTAAGTAATATTTATAAACCGCGCAGGAGGGCTTTATCGGATATAAAACACGAGGCGATAGCCGAGTGTTTTAGAGCCGATAAAGCCCGTACTGCAAGGTTTTCAAATGGCTTCTAAAAAGAATCACTTCATACGTTCATTGGCGTAGTAATTTTGAAAATTAAGGTTATCTCAGCCGTTAAAAACCAGCGAGAAACTTAGAGCGAGTCTATATCACATATATAGATCCGATACGCCCATGATTTTTCTTTGTGTTTTCCTCGTGAATTATTAATGAATTTTAGAAATATATATAAAGTCCGGGGATTATATATATAATCCCTATGAATTTGTAATTGCCCAATTCATAGGATGCCTGCTACAACTACCTCGTATGGTAACGCCGGTAGCGCCCACATACGAGAAGGAGAGCAATTAGGGTTTGCTTTTCGCTCCACGTAGTTTACGAGAGGAAGGCAAACCAATGAAAATCAACAAAATCTGTTGGTTGAGTCTGCACTTTATTACACTGAACGTTGAGCATAAAATGTGGGCTTGATACTGCATCAATACGCATGCCCAATGCTGTAATGATATCTGGTACTAATTATTCATCTGACTAATTATTCAAACAAGCTTGTAGAAGTCTGTGTATGTGTTCAATTAACCTTTACGTACTTCTCAAGTTTGTTTAATAAACTGCTTTGGAGTCTTATTATTTCATAAAATCCCGTTAACATTCTACATAACAATGTCCTTCGACACTCGGTAAAAGCTATTTTTTAGAAAACCTTTTTCTGAAATCCCATTTCTCGTTTTCCCAAACTTCCCCAACTCGTGTTTCTATAGCTCTATAGAAACACGGAAAATGTTATCTATTTTGCAGACTATAGAAGAAGCTGGTATTTACAATAATACCAAATCAACGAAATCTTTTAAAACTTTCCAAATTCACTATCCAAAGTTTACGACGAGAGATATCCACAGAAACTATGTCGATTGTGTTAGGTGGCTGGGCGACCTTGTTTTATCAAAAGTAAGCAATGTCCACAGTTCATCTTTCTATCAAATTGTTTATAAAAATTGTTTAACATTGGTCTAAACTATACGCAAACGAAATTGTTTTTTGAATCTTGGTGTTATATGTATTATTTTTTAGTCGTGTGAGAACTGCATAGTATGTTGGAAACCAGAAAAGAGTTTAGACGAAATATTTGAGAAGGTAGCAATCTGACTTATTGTATATATTCTTATATTCCTGACTTCTTGTCTTGTAGAACTCATTTTATATACATGTTGTGCTTTCTTAAATTGTAGCCATCTGATGATATTGGAGTTACAGTGCTTCATAAGTAAGTAAACTGATCATTAGTCGAAGGCCAACACAAATCAAGATGTCACATTTGCAACCCCTTTCAATCTCGCTTTTTCTATATTATAAAACCGCTGTTGTGAGATTTTGTACAATTTTAGGATAATTTTGTTTTTGTAAGAATTGCTAAAAAATATACCAAATAGTGAAATAAAAGTAGCGTGCTGTGTAGGCAGTGTAGAAACAACAATCGAAATATAGTAAGGTTAGATATACTGCCGAAACAGAGAACGTAGGAATGTAACGTTTCGAGCGAAGGCCCTTCACGTTTCTCTCTGACGAAGGGCCTTCGCTCGAAACGTTAGACTCCTACGTTCTCTGTTTCGGCAGTATATCTAACCTTACTATTGTTGCTAAAAAATATGGGCTGAAAAACCCTCTTTTTAGGTCTAAAGTGCATGGACTTATATTTTCACAATTTTCAAACCCCAACTTATTTCGAATAGAACATATATATTTATTCTACCCTCACAAATAATCGTCCAATCAAATGTCTACATTAGCGTCACGTGCCAGCCCAATATTTTACGATGTAGGACAACAACATATTGGGCAGCAATCTTTGGACAGGTGCACAAGGTATATTTACTTGTCAATTGCACGATTATTTGTTCGATATAATAAAACACTTATTGGATTCATCTTCGCCCGTATGGAAAATATTTAAGTCTCAAATTTTAATATTAGGCTCGACCTTCGGTCTCCCCCAATATTTAATTTTCGACTTAAATATTTTGCCATATCGGGCTTAGATGAATCCAATAAGTTATAATATAATATACCTATTAGCGATAATGCAACGCTCACTACGGGCCCATGCGCACTTCGCGCTATCTGAATGTACTTCACCGATGCTGTCCCACATGCGGTTGTCACCGACGATCGCATGTGTATAAGTAATTGATGAAATTCATTCAGATTGTTCCAAGCTACACTGATGAGCTGTAGTACAGCGAAACACCGTGTCTGTAGATTGAACTATATATATATATATATACAAGAATAAAAATATAAAAATATATATTTATTTGTTGACTCTGGCTTAAAAATAATTCACAAGGACGTTTCTGTTCAAATTACTACAACCTTCTTCAGCTGATGAATACTGGTAAATTACAGAATAGCGTCCTTATATAGGTGTAGAGAAAACAATTAGAGAGTTTTAAATATATATATGTATATATATTAGTTAAATTGGCTTTCTATTCTAATTTATAGATTTGAGTACACACAGTGTGACATCTGGTTCATGCGCTTTGGAATGGACTACTCACAAAAAGTAAGGACAACTCAACGCAGTGGCGTAATTCTTTACTCGCATTGTCCTTGTGGAACAACTTTATCTTTTTACTGTGTCTAACGCCAGACAGATTTAGTCGTCAAGGGGAGACTTGCAGTGGTGTAGTCCTGGAACTTTAACAAGGGGGGCTCTCCGACAGTGTCCTGAATATGGGGGGGGGGGCGAAAAAATGTTGTGTCCGCGGCTAACAATAGATAATAGCAAAGCTACTGCATGTTGGAGCCACATAATGGTTTGGATTAGCGCTACAGGTTAGATTACTACGAATACGATCAGTGGGTGGTACAATCACTACGGTAGTACATAGGACCAAGTAGAGATTACTGGGAGCACGGGTGGCGTGTGCTGTTAGGGCGTTGCCTCTCACCAAAATGTTAAGCCCGGTTAGACGGGATTAGTACTTGGATGGGTGACTGCTTGGGAATGACCCCGTTGTCGGGCTTGGACTCATGTGAGTAGAGTTGTAGTTGGTCTCTCCTGTGCTTCGAGGGTTTTTCGCCGGGTTCTCCGGTTTTCCTCCCTCCATAAAATCAACACCTAACATCTTAGCTGTGATCCGTGGTCTGAACTGTGTCGTTGGCGGCTGCTTGGAGCGCCTTTTATATGCCTCGACACGGCCACGTTGATCTGCGTCCTTCGCAATTCAGCCGCTGGCTGCAAGTAAGGATGATTAGCCATCCAGTCCTTTATCTTTTATCCTAGTCCTTTAAATCATTCGTGTTGGAAATGACTGAATATATTCACATAAATTTCACAGAACTTTCAAACATGATTAAGATTATGCAATCTGCCCCCAGCCCCCCCCCCCCCCCAATTGACATGGAGCCCCCCTGAGCCCCCCTCCCCCCCATCCACTACACCACTGGGGACTTGCATCAGAAAGCGTTAACCGAGATTTATTTTCTCCAGTCTAGTTCAGAGGCTATGCAGAAAACAAAACAAAAACCGGTTAAGCGGGTTACTTTATCTCAAATCTCAGGCTTTGTTCTCATCAACTATAAATAACTTCATTCAAATTTCAAGCTCATAGTTGTTAAATAGATTGTCCTTGTGTCGAATCTTATAATCGATTTTCTTAATGTAGACTGTGGCATTGGGAAACCAGGTTGGCAAAGTCTACACTTGGGACATTGATGTTAGTGATTCTCACGAAGCAAAGTAAGTCGTTCTCGCTGTTGTATACCAACGTCGCAGAATAAAGAACAACCAGAAGCCTGTTCCCTTTTTCTCAATGAGCATTACGCCATCCTACGCCATCCTACGCCATCCTGGTGAGTTTCACCGGCACTTTTGACGGTCAAATTATCCGGTGGAACTTACCAGAATGGCATAGAATGACGAGTGATGGTGACGCGATGATGACGATTGAGATGTCAGGAGGGTAAAAAGTGCCTGTGGAACTTACCAGGATGGCGTAGAATGGCGACGTTTGACGTGCGCGAGGGAACGTGCGCGACGACACTTACATCAAAGGTGCCGACGCAGAGTCGGACTTCTGGTTGTTCTTTATTCTGTGCCAACGTATTGTGGATAGATAGTAAGTAGGTTTACTGATAGTCTTGTCACGTCCGTCGTGTCAAGTCACATCAAATTGCTTCACCTCTTGTCATATATCACGTCATTTCAATGTAGTCATGTCACGTGACGTCATGTCGTATCATATTACGTTATCTCAACACGTTCATGTTAATGTGGTTATGTACAATTGAAGTAGCAGGTCAGGTCAAGATGCAACCTCGTCCCCAGGGCGTTTGAGGAAGGAAGCGAGCATGCCGATCAAACGCCCTGGCAAAGGCTGGAATCACGTGAGAACATATTCCAATATATTTGGAAATTTTCCCGCCAGATTGACCACCGGGCTTCCGGTCGTATGTACGTCCGCTTAAATATTTTAATGAACTGAATTAATTAAATAAGCCGTTGTACAAGTCAATACAATTTATTGTCTCTACGAGCTCAAAATAACCTGAACACACTGAAATAAACAAAATACACTTGCCTGGGTTGTTGTTTGTGGCGAATTTGCGATGATATGTTGGTTTGATGAGTTTCGTGATAGCTGCAGACCAACCCGTAATAATAATATTGACGGGTTGTTATTCTGGAGCAATCACGAAACTTAACCAACATATCATCGCAAACTCACCACAAACAACCCAGGCAAGTGTATTTGTTTATTTCAGTGTGTTAAGGTTATTTTGAGTTAATTTAGCATGTTGGATTTCTCGTAGAGACAATAAGTTGTGTTGACTTGTACAACGGCTTATTTAATGAATTCAGTTCATTCAAATATATAAGCTAACGTACATAGACCGGAAGCCCGGTGGTCAATCTGGCGGGAAAATTTTCCAAATATATTGGAATATTTTCTCACGTGATTCCAGCCTTTGCCAGGGCGTTTGATCGGCCTGCTCGCTTCCTTCCTCAAACGTCCTGGGGACGAGGTTGGTCAAGATGATGTTGACAGCTTGTCAATTTATAGCAGGTCAATTTGTCACATTGGGATGACGTCCTTTAGCTACCTTATGGTATTGTTTTGGTCGCTGACTATATATAAACTCTTTGTTTTGCTATTGCAGGTATAAAGTGCTGTCTCATCCCAAGTGCACTGCTGCCGTGCGGCAAACATGTTTTAGCAAGGATGGAAGGTAGGTATATGGGTTTTGTAGGGTTCATTTTATATTTATTTATTTATCTATCTATTTATTTATTTATATATTTATTTATTTATTTATTTATCTATTTGTTTGTTTGTTTGTTTGTTTGTTTATTTGTTTGTTTGTTTGTTTGTTTATTTGTTTGCTTGTTTGTTTGCTTGTTTGTTTGTTTGTTTGTTTATTTGTTTGCTTGTTTGTTTGTTTATTTGTTTGTTTGTTTATTTGTTTGTTTGTTTGTTTGTTTATTTCTTTCTTTCTTTGTTTATTTGTTTGTTTGTTTATTTGTTTGTTTGTTTGTTTGTACATTATTTATCCACATTATTTATCTATTTATTTGTTTGTTTGTTTGTTTGTTTGTTGGTTTGTTTGTTTGTTGGTTTGTTTGTTTGTTTGTTTATTTGTTTATTTATTTATTTATTTATTTATTTATTTATTTATTTATTTATTTATTTATTTGCAACCGACCAACCAATCATCCACCTTATGATTGATTTATTATCCACATTATTTATTTATTTAATTATTTATTTACAACCAGTTAAAAGTTAGAGCTCTCGAAGAACGCTTTGATGAAATATAAAATGAATAACGGTGAAAATTCACTAGTTAGTAAAGCTTTATATTTAGCCTGTACGTCCGTTTATTAATGATATGCGGAATCAATAGAAAGCGACGTTCTGTCGCGCTATTTTTGACGGCAAACAGGGTACCGCCTTTTAGCACTGCGTCTGGTTTCAATCTGCATATGGGGCAACAAATGTAAAAACATTCTTGTTTGAATATAGTACGGATGTCAATTTGTTATAGTAGCGATTACAAAAATAACTCTGAGAACAAGCATAATTTCTTTGCAAGCAAGTTATCGTAGTAAAACAAGAATATTTTTTTTGAAATCTGTTAGTCAGAGCATTGACGTTGATCTTGGTGTCAGCGTGCGTAGTACGAAATGTTTACTCTCATAGATAAACGCAGACGTTTCTCTCCGTCTCGGGAGTCCCCGATGTGACCATGTAAGGCGGCTGTATTCGCAGGTTGTCGATGTGGAAGGACGACTTTCTGCTCTACTTTCGTGTTAAAGCCTTGACTGTTTGACACAGACTGTATGAGCCGTGCGATTTCATGAAGAACGTTCGTAACGTTATTTCCCGATGAATTACTAATATTTAATAGTAAAATGACAACGGTTTAATACACAAAGGCGAAACTAATAACATTGGCGCCTTTTGGTGCTGTTTACGTCCCCCCCCCGGCACGCAATACGCTGGTACCCATGCTCCTTCCTGTATGCCATTTGGCGGGCAGCCATTTTTTTTTTACATTTGGCACGCGCAAATAATCTTTAGATTATTTAACAAAAACTCATGGTTTATTAAACCATCCCTAGATTATTTATAAACAATCCATGGATTGTTTAATAGACAAGTCATGGTTTATTAAACCATCCCTAGATTATTTATAAACAATCCCTGGATTATTTAGCAAAAAATCCATGGTTTACTAAACCATCCCTAGATTATTTATTAACAATCCCTGGATTATTTAATAAATAATACTTTTCCACTAAACCATCCAGAGATTGTTTGTAAACAATCCAGAGATTATTTATAAATAATCTATAGATTGTTTAACTCAGATAGAAACATTGTTTACCAGTAATGTATTATATAGATAAATAATGGTAAAATCAACACATTTTTGTCCTAAACAATTTTTTTACATTTGGCGCCATGGGGCTGCATTCTGAAATTTTTTTTCTTTGTACATATGATTGTCTATCCAGCTCATTATTCTGTCTGGCTCTCAAGGTGTATTTCCTTTCTATATTTTATTTAGTGTTCTGATTTGCGTTTGCGATGACGGCACAATATGGCGTTGGGATCGTCCCTTGTAGAGCGTCAGACGGTTTGGTTATATAATATGAACTGAAGCCGATATTTATACCATGACCTTTTTGTGTTTGTACATAATGTCTTTAGTTTGCCAACCTAGATGCGCCGGTTTGTTTGTGATGTCCCTATGTTAAGTGGCAAGACTAAGGGCGTATAAAGGATATATCCATAACCTAGGATGGCAACAGGTCCTGTACTCCATGTAGCATCCTTCGTAGACGACAGTGGGCTACGAACCCTAACGCCTGTATTGTAAAAGCTCACTCACACTCAATGAGTGGCCCCTCACACTCAATGAGTGCAACTCAACATCCACTCTATTGAATTGTTAGAGAGTGAGTGTAGTCTCGTACTCAGTGAGGGTGAGTGGAGACTCGCTCATTGGGTGTTGAGTTGCACTTAATATTGAGTGTGAGGGGCCACTCATGATCTTTAAGTGTGACCATAGTTAATAGAAAATAGACATGGTTTGGAAACCCGGGAAATTTCAAAGCGGTTAACAATCAAGCTACGATTCATGTTGAAAGGTACATGAAGGTGCCAAATCCTTTGTTTTAGGTTTATTAATATTTAAACAGTACGGTTGAGTGATTGAACCCAAACGTTGCTATTGGATGATTGCTTCATTATACAGAAAACACAATATGTTCAGTAACCGTGAAAGTGCAAAAATTTCCATAAACCTGAACAAAAACATAAAAAAATGACTTTTGTTGAGCTTCCAAACCATGTCTAGTTTCTATTAACTATGGTGTGAGTGAGCTTTTAGAATACAGCGTAAAGCCGGTTTTCCACTAGGCGATTCCACTGGGCGATTCCACTGGGCGATTCCACTGGGCGATTCCACTAGGCACTTTTGTTCGAATTCAATATATTTCTGATTAGTTCCAGCTCAGAGCTCATGTCGCTTCGCGCGAAAAAAATCGCCCAGTGGTAAACCGGCTTAAAGGGTATTGGCAGTAAAAATTAAATTTGTCCCATTTGAAAGAACCCGTCAAATGGTATAAGAAGACCTTTTGTAATTTTTCTGTATCTTTCTTGTGTTTTGAAATATTTCGACCAAAGACAGCGTGCTGTCCGCCATCTTGTTGTAATATTGGGTCTAATTAACTAGGAAATTGGTGACGTCACAAGCAGGGTAAACCTGATGAAATTACTCCGTGGGTGACCAAATTTCCACGGAAGGCTTTTTAAATGTTGTGGGTCAATTTAAAATGGAAATAGCGCAACAAAATCGAGTTTCTAGCTCATAATGTCATCAGGTTGGCAAAATAAAAATTTCACTTTACCCTGCTTATGTCGTCACATGCATAATTTTGCATGTCGAAAATAATTCCAAGATGGCGGACAGCACGCTGTCTTTGCTCGAAATATTTCCAAAACCAAAACAGATACGGAAAAATTGTAAAAGGTCTTCTTATACCATTTGACGAGTTCTTTCAAATGAGATAAACTTATGAGATAAATCTTTATTGATAAATGAGATAAATTTTTATTGCCAATACCCTTTAAGAGCGGCTGCGAGGGAGAATATAGGTAATGCGTATATATGCAAACAACAAACCGAGACCGATATTGGGTGAGCCAGCGGTCTACCGACAAAACAAAACACGAGAATAGCCAATGTTACAATCTCCGTATAAGTCCCGGCGTTAAAGATGTTCTCTTACATGATTGTTTTATCAATAAAACTTCTACCATTTTCAAGATTGTTACCTCGCCATTACAGGAGACGAATATTGTTGAAACCATGACAAGCAACATTGTTGGCCCAACAATGTTGCTCACGGGTGACAATAATAATTAATATTTGAACTAATTATTGTTGGACAGCGAATAATGATATTAATAGGTGCTACTCCCAAACCATACCTGGTGGGATTCGAACCTGCGACTTTCGGTTTACTAGTCCGACGCTCTACGTTCGACATTTTAGTTTCCAAATATCGGATATAAGTATCATCTTTCCACAGCCTGAATATACTCTGTGATTCAGTCTGTGAAAACATGGTCAAATAAGGCCTGCGCTGAACGTCGCACAACAGACGAATTTAATTGTTAGAATTTTATTCCACGAAACTGCGACGTATAACTCGATGAAATTCAACACACGAATTAAATTCAGACGGATAGTGCGACGATAATGCGTGTTCGATCGAGTTATACGACGAATTATCGTCGCGTCGAATTAATTGTTTCTCTTCTGTCTGTGGCCAGTGGTGGATCAAGGGGAGGGCACTTTGGGCAAGTGCCAGGGGCCCCGCGCTTTCGGGGGGCCCGCCGATTTTTGGGGCCCAAAAATCATTCCAAAAATCATCAAAACCTATGACAATAAGAATCTTGTAAATTAATTTCTAATCTTCAATCTAAACTTTGAAATCATTGTTTGTGAATACCTTAGAAATAGAACCAGAGTTCCAGAAAAGTAGGTTGAGTATCATAGATAAACACAAACAATTTTGGCAACTGATAGTAGCCAGCTGGTTGCTATTCACATTCCAGTTGCTATTCCGATTTTTCTAGTCTCTTTCTGACTTTGGTGGGGTGGGGGGGGTGGGGGGGGGGGGGGGGTGGGGGGGGGGGGGGGGGGGGGGGGGGGGGGGAGGGGATGTGAGTCAGCTACTAATATGCCAGGGGCCCCGCTCATGCTTGATCCGCCCCTGTCTGTGGCAATTCGGTTTCAGGACCACTAGTCCAAGTAAAAATAATTAAATTCGACTGGAATTCGACGTTTAACTCGACGTCGCATTTACGTCGCATTACCGACGAAGTTTATAATTCGAATTAAATTCGTCTGAATTAAGTTTGTCTATTTTGGACGTTTAGCGCAGGGCTAATAAGCATTTTTGTGCACGGTCACTGAACCCATTGTATTTTAATGCAGGGGCGCAACTAGAAAATTTCGAGGGCAGGGGTTGAACCCCCAAAAAGGGCAAAGTCGTTCAGTATTCTAAACAATTTGCAGTGCCGTAGCAAGGTGTAAAAAAGTGTGTGTGTTGGGCAGTAGTGGCAATTATTGACCGCATTTTTTGAAATCTAGCTATCTTTTTGCAGCAATTTGAGCGAACTTTTTCATCTAATTCTACAGCGAGTATAGTTCAAATTTTACTGTAAAAACGAAGAAATTTTGGTTCAGGGAATTGAAGCCTCGACAGACGACACTTCACAAAAGTGACCATATTTTTGGGGTTGCGTTTCTCCGTTTGAGATTTTGAGTCGCTTAATCTTTCAATAATTAAATACCTATACATTACTGAATAGCTTCTAATTCTTCTAAGATGCCTCTGCCCTCGGACACATGAAAAGTTCGACATTTGGTCTTAGCCTTATTTTGCACAAAGTTAAATTCAGGTTATCAAAACAGACAAAGAACTTTATCTGCAAACAGTTTGCTACGGCACCGATTTGGGATACTAGATATCTTCGTTATGCTTCTTCGAGAACACTCAACAACCACTATTGTATTGCGTACTACAACAGACGATTAATTATTTGTTTATCTAATGTCTACCTAGTATTAGAGGTCTCACAAAAGGGCAGGGGTTGCATCCCCCCCTAGTTGCGCCCATGTAGTATAATGAAGGAATTATGCAATTCAATCACTCGAGGATTAAGACAGGGCTTACGATTTGGTCGATCAGTATCTACTAATTCTCAAGTGTATGTTCAGGCTGTACACAGGCTATCTTTCCACGTCTTGCACTCCACTTGACCTCGTAGCTCAGTCGGTAAAGCGTCGGACTAGTAAAGGGAGACCCGTGGGAGCACGGGTGGCGTGTGCTGTTAGCGCGCTGCCTCTCACCAAAAAGTTAAGCCCGGTTAGACGGGGTTACTACTTGGGTGGGTGACCGCTTGGGAATGACCCCGTTGTCGGGCTTGGACTCATGTGAGTAGAGTTGTAGTTGATCTCTCCTGTGCTTCGAGGGTTTTTCGCCGGGTTCTCCGGTTTTCCTCCCTCCATAAAATTAACACCTATAACATCTTAGCTGTGATCCATGGTCTGAACTGTGTCGTTGGCGGCTGCCTGGAGCGCCTTTGATATGCCTCGACACGGCCACGTTGATCTGCGTCCTTCGCAATTCAGCCACTGGCTGCAAGTAAGGATGATTAGCCCCAGTCCTTTGTCCTATATCCTTTACCCCTAAACCGAAGGTTGCGGATTCGAATCTCAGCCGCGGTCGTCTAGAGTTTTTCCTCCACTTATTCGGTATGGTTCCTCACTCGGAGTAACACGTAATAATTAATACTGTTCAGTTGAATGAGTTAATAACGCTGTAATGCGACTTGCAAGATCATCACGCGTGTGGCGTCGATTCACCTCAACTTATAATTTCCATCCTGGCATCCTGCTGATAACTAATTATAATGTCTGGGGCGACGTCATAAGATCAACTAGAACATTCAACATCCACCTTACAACAAGTGTCAATGTTTGTTCGTGACTGAAAGAACTTCACAGGATAGTTCCGACCAATGTTCCGTCTAATTTGATACGTCGTACAGTTTGGCACAAATAAACAAAAACAGCCACAGAAGGTAATGGGGGTGTCGAACATGTGATGCAAATATTAGCCTCGTACTTGAAGCCAGATGCCAGCAGCTCAGTGTTAATATTAAAACCACAAATCAGACTGAAAACCGAATCAGAATGCAAATTTGTCTGAAGGTACTCTTCTTATTCGGTGCCTTGCTCTCGTTCGCCGACCCTATCACCGATGGCTTGACGTGCTGGAAGTATTTCGAAGCCGGCGAGATCTTGTTGTTCGTTTTGTGTATTGTGTTCATCGTTCTGCCCAGTATTATTTACCTAATCTTCTGGCTATGTATAATGCCGTCGAACGATTCGACTAGCTCTGGGCAACTTGTGACGAGGCTGCGATGTTGTGTGATCTCTATGTGCTGTCCTTTCCTACCGTGCTGCGGCAAGCTGTACGTCGCGTTGGCGACTAAAAAGCACGAAGACCACAAGTTGTACATAGAGGTATTCAACTGTCTCGAGGTCGGCGTCGAGCTCGCACCTCAGTTCATACTGCAGTTCTACGCCGCTATGGTCCAGAGTAGAGCGGTCAGCACGATTCAGATTGTGTCCCTGACGATCACGTTCCTTCGTATCGGCTGGTGCTACGCTAATATCAACGAAGACTGTACGTGTCGGCTGTGTTTCGGGGGCCTCGTAAGCGTGGCCGCTCGCGTGTTCGCCTTCTCGCTGTTCGCCGTCGCGCTCGGCCCGTGGGTCGTGCTCGTTATCGCCCTTCACATGGCCCTGACTTGTGTCATCCAGCGCTCCCACAGAGTCCGGGCTTTCGGCTACGTCCTCCTGTCGTGGCTGTCGTACACGCCGCTCGGAAAGGACAAGGAGACCGAGGAGGAACGCCTGACGTGGACCTCGCGGTCGTTTATTCAACCCCTACTACACGTCGTCGAGGATATATTCATGGTTATAATGTACTATGTCAAAGTCGATAGCGACACCAGATCGTATCCCCATCGTCTGAAGATCATGCTCGGCGTTATCGGGGGCACTCTGTTCGGCTACTTCGTACTGAGACTCGCTAGGTTCATGAAATGTCAAAGTGAACAACAACAACAAGACGCGAACATACAAGATCAAGAAGATCTAGCGAATGAAGAGCCTGAGGAGAAGATTACCATCGAGAAGGCTGACAAAACGAAACGTGTGTAACTAGCGTCTAGCATGGCAAAATTTTTGAAAATTGTATGTAATTTAATAAGGGGCGGTTTATATGGAGGCGAGTTACCCGGTTTGCCGGGATAAACTTTACGTTCTGTTTATATGAAATCGAGTTAACTGGCGGGTTGTAATAGTTGAGATGAGTTCTCAGCAACAAAAGTGACAAGAAGTAATGAATATAAAAAATTCATCCCGCTATGCCGAGTTACCCTGGGAAAAGTGTTCATATGGGGAAAAGTTTATCCCGCTTTGCCGAGATCCCAGCTGCCAGTGCCGAGTTCTCGCCACGGCGAGTTACCCGTCTGTCCCATGTAAACACTGCTGTGGGAAAAACAGTGTTTGTTCTACCGACCGGGAACTCACCAAGTGCCGAGGAACTCGCGATATACACCAAGTAATAACTCGGCTGGCCAGGTAACTCGCCTGGTCAGGTAATTCGCCTCCATATATCAACAGGCCTTAAATAAGTAATATTTAAAAAAATATATATGTTCGCAGCCCAGATGTGCTGTCAATAAATCATGAACGTTCTGGAAAACAAGGTTGATTCCCATGCAAGATAACGGAAGTCGTGGGCGAATTTTCGGTTTTAAATATTCGAAATAATTACCATACAACAACGATAGCAAAACCAATATTAAGCCTTCAGGCATATATAGTTGTGTCTACTCTTTCTCTGGTTAAAGATTTTGAAATGTTTAGATGTTCTATAGCCGAGGAAGCGACAGATTACAAACCGGCACGAATGTCATTAAAATGGGTCACGCTATATTTGTAGCAATTTTGACACGTAACGTACTTGTTAATTCTTATTCAGTATACCAAGGACGTACTTTAGTATTTTACTTTGGCGAACGCCACACTATTTTATTTGCCAATAGGGGAATCCCTGAGCACTCTATATAAGGCCCCGTATACACTATATTGCGGTACGGTCAGTCTTCCGTTGAAAAATCACTACGTTTCTTTGTTGTGTTTACACTTATTCCGGAGTGGTTTTCCGTAGCGTAGTCACTACGCTTAGCACTCCAGCTGAAAATCACTACGCTATGGTAAATTTGCCGTAGCGTCATAGTATAAACACGATTTTTTTTGCTATGGAACGCTCACCCCAATCCGGACCACCACCGTACCGTAATAGTGTAAACCGGTGGCCTAAAGGTTAACCTATCTCTCTTAACCCTTTCACCACCAGACCAAAATTTCCCCTTGACGAGTAGAATCGTTTGGCGTTAGCCAGAGTAAAATTCCAAAGGGCCACCACGGTAGTAAAAGGGTTAAGCAACAGTTCTCATCGTTTCGTGAGTTGACGTCGTCCTGAAGACGTGAAAATGCTCTAAGTGGCGTTGTATAAGGCCTGGCCAAACGCTTTCAACATCGCATTCAACATCATTCAACATTGTTGAACGATGTTGAATGTTGAAAGCACGAGTGGCCAAATTAATTCAACATCGTAGTCAACATGCATTCATGAATGACAATTAATTGAACGCGGGCTACCACAAAAGCTGGAATCGACAATATCCTGCATGGCGCATGTCTCTGTTCAACAAAGTTGAATGAAATGTGGCCAAATGCGTTCAACACCTTTCAACATTTTGAGAACAATAGAAATGTTGAACGCGTGTTGAACGAAAATTTGAACATGTTCAAATTTCGTTCAACATCATTCAACACCATTCAACAACGTTCAACATTATTCAACAGGGGTGGCCAAACGCTTTCAACATGTTGAATTCAACAATGTTGGACGATGTTGAATGAAATGTTGAAAGCGTTTGGCCAGGCCTTAAAGCCCTAATCAAACGAGAACGCAAGTCATCGCAAGTTGGCAGTCACGTTTGACCGGATACCAGTAAAATATAGTCTGGCGTTAGCCAGAGTAAAATACTAGCTAGAGTACGCCCTTGGTTACTGAAAGGGTTAAGTTTGACTTTAATATAGACGCTACAATCGTTTTTAGGAGTACTGGGGCATTTTGGAAGTCATTAAACCAGTTTTAAAAATAAACTATAACAGTCAGTTAGCCGTGACTTATTTTATTTATAAAATTTAACCGCCGCCGTCGTCCTAGAATCGTAAGGTCCCTCCTGTTGCATGTCCAACAAGGACGGGAGGCCAACTCGAAAGCATTAACTACTTTGGCCGTCCCAGCACGTTATAATTTCCTCTATAGTTTATTTTCTCTTTATTTTAATTTCACTGTAATTATGCTTGTATCTTTTTCCTTTTTATGACTGTAATCTGTATACTTTGTGCAAAAAAATTTGATTTGATTTGACGGTGTTGTGATTACTCTTGGGACTGCAGATTATTCAACGTTTTGTTTTGTTTTTGAAAAATATATGCTATTGTACTTGGTTCGTCGTCGTGACGTTCGCGTTGTGCATGTTTATTAAGGTCCCTAATTCCCAAAGGGGATGGGGTTGAAAGAAGAGAATATAATTTATTTGCATATTTGATAAAACTTCGCTTTTTCATCGTGTCCAGAGACTGGACGGGAAAGAAGCTTAAGAAGGTGACGAGGATATTTTGATAACAGAAGACCGTTATTCGCCGACGACGTTGCTAGTTTTGATCTAGAATTGTCCAGTTTGCTGGAACCTTAATCGACAATAGACTAGAGTCGTAGAGAGTGAGGGAAACGAAGTTCAACTGTTCAAGATATACCTGTCCTCGCGGTACAACGTCAGGGCTTTCTCGCTCCAGTTCTGTCCTAGTAATCAAGGTTAGTATTTATAAATGATAAATGTGATAGGGTAGAAGGATTTTGTCGGGCTGGGATGTATAATATTATCAAAGAGTTTGACGTCCATTAAGCACTTTCATAAAGGCCTTCGCTCTAAATATTCTTTATTGTGCATCTAAAGGAGCCTTTCTGGCCTCGTTATGAAGCAAATATTCTTTTGCAGACACTCAAACGTGACGAGAAAGACAGATTACGTAATAATCTCTAGCCCCGATTCGGGATCGAAAGTTTGTGAAAGTCCCGCACGGGCCTTCGCAGCCTATCCTATTGCTTCCACAAATTTTCTCCTGATGTTTGGGGCATTTAATCCCTAGCTGCAACGGAAAATTGAGCAATTAATAAAAACACACCAACCCGTTTAGGGGGCGTTTTTGGCTGGCTTGGGCAGCCGACTAACCACCTGTTGACCCTTTGACTCCTATAAGCACGCATGTAGACGTACCTTTAGTATTTTACTCTGGCTAACGCGAGACGATTTTACCCGTCGAGGGAAGATCCATCGGTAGCCAAGGGGTTAGCGGTAATCCTGTTGCTGCCTAGGATGTCTGAACGTTCTCTTTCTGACGAGTAAAATCGTCTGGCGTACTTTAGTAAAACAAAGGGGATGTTTTTGGCCGACTCAGCCAGGAATGGGTTAATCTTATCACTTGTTATAACTTATATATTTCTGCCCAGGATGTATGGTCGGTTGCCACCTTTTTTGCGCGCAGTCTATATACTAAACCAGGGACGTAGCCAGAGGGGGAGCGCTCGCTCCCCCCCCCCCCCCCCCCCATTTGCATGATGAAATTTTGTTTTGAACACTCGTACTCAGATGCACAGGTGATTTACCCAGCGGTTATTGACTGGATCTCAGTCGCTCTTCTGACGCTAGTGACTAATAATATGGAATGGTACCTTCCTTGGCTCCTAATCCAGTCTCCGTGTTACTATTGGACGTTTATTGATGTATCGCACGCACGTAACTAACAGTTGGGTTTTTTTTTAGTATTTTATGGCTTTTCAAACCTTCAGAATTGTGTAAAATCTTCTCCCAAAATGCAGGAAATGCCATTTTAGAGACTCTAGATTTAAAACTTTTCTGGGGGAGCATGCTCCTGGACCCCCCAAGAAGTTTCTCGCGTCTTCGGCACTTCGCTCCTCCCCTTTCAAAATCTTGGCTACGTCGCTGAACTGAACTAAACTAAACTAACCTTATTTATACTGGATAACTTTATCAGTTATATCTAAACTGTTATCCTCAGAGGTCCAGTAAGGGCCCACCCTCATTGGTCCAGTGTTACTACAGGAGGAAACCGGAGTACCCGGAGGAAACCTGTGGTGTTTGGTAGAGTCAAACTGGAAGCACTCTTCTCACATGCGGCCAAGGTGAATATTTTTAATCAGATAACTGCACCGTGCAGCTAGGAATCGAACGCGGCTCGCAGAGGTGAAAGGCACGTGCATTAACCACTGTGCCACCAACACCCCCATATTCACGCCCAAAGATCCCAAAGGATCCTGTGAAGTGCCCCAATCCCAACCCCGCATTTTTCTCATCTCTCCGCAATAAGAGGCCACAGAGTTGACTGCGGAGGCTAGTATAGGTTCTCCTTTTGAAGAGTAAAATCGTCTGTCAGGCGCAGTGCTGTAAAAGTTACATAATTTTTGTAACTAGTTACAGTTACAGTTACATCGTTAGAAAAGTAACTAGTTACCGGTAAAAGTTACAATGAAAAGAAAGTAACTAGTTACAGTTACCAAAGTTACTTCAAAAATTTTGTAACTAGTTACAAAGTTACATTCCTTTGTCCGTGTTACTAGAATCAATAAAGAAATTACTGGTTTTTAGATGCCAGTACCATAATTATGTTTTTACAGCTAAATGCCTAAATATAGTTGTCACTAAGCAGAAATAGTCAAATGTGTACATACTGTACCTTTATTATTATATCAAAACCATTTTTATCAAGAAAGAATGACATCCTCAACTGAATATCAGTAACTATACTAGTCACATTTTTGAACCAAATATTGTAACTAGTTACAGTTCTTTAAAAAAGTAACTAGTTATAGTTACTTCTTCAAAAAGTAACTAGTTATAGTTACAGTTACTTCTTCAGAAAAAGTAACTAGTTTCAGTTACAGTTACTTAAAAATGTAAATAGTTACTGTAACTAGTTACTTGTAACGAAGTTACTCACAGCACCGACTGGTCAGGCGTTACCCAGAGTAAAACATTAAAGGGGCCGTTTTTGGCCAGCTCAGCTGGTAGCAATAGGCTAATCATGCATGCGTTAACTCATTGTTGCCTGGGATGTCTGAGGGTTCTTTTTAATTTGATGAGTAAAATTGTCTGGTGTTAGACAGAGTTAAAGCGGATTTTCAGTCCTCGCATGAAGCAACTCGCATGCAGCTCGTTGCGAGCACTCGCAAGCTCGCTGCGAGTATTTTAGCGCTCGTGGCAGATTAGTTGGAAATTTTGAACTATTTCTTACTCGCGGCAAGTACTCGTGGTAAATAAACCAGTAAAAACGAATTATGTCAACATTTCAAACTCAGTAATTCATGAGGAAACAGTTGCACAAAAGAAATCATTACCGTGTCATGATGGTTAATTTGCATGGATATTGAAGGAAGAAGTTACATAAATTAATCGAACTTTCACCTCGATTTTCTCTTCAAATACCGATTTGTTTCAGATGCTGTATCAAACACTCAGAAGAGTGCTTCATCAGGTTATCCAAACACCTCGAAGTTTGTTCAGAAAGCTCGGCTATCGCTTCATCAGCCGCGAGTTATCTCAACGAGCTGCGTTTGGTGGAAATACAGTGGAAACCGTGCGAGTACTCGCAGCTCGCTGTGAGTTGCTTCGTGCGAGGACTGGAAATTAAATCCGCCTTAAAACAATGGACCTTTTCACCAATGGCGGCGCCATTTTGTATTCGCAATGCATTGTGGTCTATCCAGGGTTAATTAACAAGCTCAATTAATTTAAAAAGGTGATTGCGTGGTGTTGAGACAGAATGAGGTAACTTTTTCTTTATAAATACTTTGGTGGCAACAACGTCTAAATATAATCATTGTCATATTGCTAAAAGCAACAATTCTCTGACGTATAAGGATAGATTCATGACAAATGTATCCTTATACTCCAAGCATAATTACTTTTACTAATATTACAACGTTCATATTTAGACATTGTTGCCACGAAAGTATTTATAAAGATAATTAAATGTACCGCACTGTGTCTCCACACTAAACAATCACCCTTTTAAGGTGGCTCCATACAGTTTCTTGAAAAATGGAAATTACAAGCACAGAATAGAAATACAACTAGAAGTCCAACTCGAGTGACAACTAGTCCGCATTTCTTCAATCCGCAGGCGCGATATTTTACGCCATCCCACGCCATCCTACGCGATCCTACGCCATCCTACGCAATCCTGACAAGTTTCCCCGGCAGTTTTAACCTTTTGAAGGTTCAAACTGCGGGGGAACTTGCCAGGATTGCGTAGGATGGCGAGGAATCAAGATGCGCGAGGCGACATGCGCGAGGACATAAACTTCAAAGGTTCCGACGCGAGTTGGACTTCTGGTTGTATTTCTATTCTGTGATACAAGTTTGAGAGTCCAAAACATGTGATTAAACAATTCGGGAAAAGAATAAAACTAAATGTTATGCATAGTTGTTGCTATAGCAACAATGACGTTTCAAAATGGCTGCCAATTACACTTCAAATTAATTTAATTCGAAAAAAAGCTTTCGTATTTTTTTCCATTAAAACTTTTCTTGAAGTATGAGTAATCAATTGGCCGATTTAAGAAAAATTCTGTAGAACGAATAATTTTTTCCCCGGAAAAATCATGTTTGTTAATTTTTAAAAAATTTCGTTTTACAGAATTTTTTTAAAATTGGCTTATTGATTACCCATACTTCAAGAAAAGTTTTAATGAAAAAAAAATTGGGGGTCACCAATGTTTTTTTCGAATTAAATTAGTTTGAAGGGTAATTGGCAGCCATTTTGAAACGTCATTGTTGCCATAGCAACAACTGTTGCTATTTATTAGATAACAGTTTTTGATTGTCAGACTGTTTAACTATGCATAATATCTAGTTTTATTCTTTTCCCGAATTGTTTAATCATGTATTTTGGACTCTCAAACTTGTATTTTCCATTTTTCAAGAAACTGTGTGGAGCCACTTTAAGTGAGCTTGTTGGTAGACCACAATGCATTGCGAATGCATGGTGCCGCTATTGGTGAAAAGGTCCCCATTATAAAGGGGGCTGTTTTTGGCCGCTTTAGACAGGGATGGGTTAAAAAGATATCTTGAAAGTGTTTACAGTTCATCAAAATCACACTTCGTTTTCAAAGTATATTTGTTAATTGTTTCATATGTACATGAAATGTCTAAAGTTATGTACAGATAATTAGTCTAAGTCATTGCATATGACATGTAGTTAAAATGACGTTATTTTAGTAGGTGTGGAACATATGCTAGCTTGGTGTAATGTGATAGACGTTAAAGGGTATTGACAATAAAAATTACGTTTGTCTCATTTGAAATAACTCGTCAAATGGTATAAGAAGACCTTTTACAATTTTTTCGTATCTGTTTTGGTTTTGGAAATATTTCGACCAAAGACAGCGTGTTGCCCGCCATCTTGGAATTATTTTCGATATGCATGTGACGACATAAGCAGGGTAAAGTGAAATTTTTATCTTGCCAACCTTGTTGCGTTATTTCCATTTTAAATTGACCCACAACATTTAAAAAGCCTTCCGTGGAAATTTGGTCATCCACGGAGTAGTTTCATCAGATTTACCCTGCTTGTGACGTCACCAATTTCCTAGTTAATTAGACCCAATATTACAACAAGATGGCGGACAGCACGCTGTCTTTGGTTGAAATATTTCAAAACAAAAGAAAGATAGAGAAAAATTGTAAAAGGTCTTCTTATATCATTTGACGAGTTATTTCAAATGAGACAAACTTAAGTGACGTTATTTTAGTAGGTGTGGAACATATGCGAGCTTGGTGTAACGTATAATAGACGTTAAGGTAGACGTTTCTGAGCCCCAGACAGGGATGGAATTATCTGCGAGCTAGCGCTATCATGACCGGTTTAGTAAACATTCAAACCATTTAGCTAGCTACTGCCTACTGAGACTTGGGAACGGAGAGCGAAGGCATCAAATTTGTAGTCATGTGCTTCGTGGTAACGGAGGATTCTGGCTTCATTTCCAAGTTGCTCGATCCAGTCTATTTTTTAGATCAGTGGTTTCGCCTGGTCTGAACTATATATATGACTGTCCAAACATTCTAATTATTCTTTGTTAGACTGTATGATTATATAATATCTCTAGACGAAGTACTAGTGTCATTTGTTATAGTAAGCCTGGAAACCAGCTCTTGACGTTTCCTCGTCTGTATGAATGTGCACAAATTTAGCGCGAATGGCATACGGAAAAGGTTGAAGGTTGAACTCATTAGCAGAAGTATACAGCGGGTTCGTTCTATCGGCTACGTTGTGTGTTTCTCTTTGTTCTTCTCTGCTGTACTCAGTGCTCGGTTGTCCCATCGGTCCCCTTTGTCCCCCTTGTCCGGTTTGTCCCTCGTCCTTCTCGTCGTCTTCCTCTTCTGAATAACAAAGTATAAGCACGCTGGCAATCACTAAAACTAGGAGTAGAAATCCAGCAACGAAGCCCACAATGGTGACAGGCTCTGCGTACCACTCCGTTCCACTGTCATCACCTAGAATGATACGTTGTGGCAATTACTTTATCTATTTGCGCAGTGAACATATTTACACATACGCATGAGTACATGACACGGACGTATACATTGACAAAACCCAATGTAAATAACCCAATGCGAAAAGAGAAGTCATTTGGACTGCACGGATTACCTTTGTAAAAGTAAGCATATATTGCTTTACACTACAGTCAAACTCCTATTAACAAACACCATTTTTAAGTGGACGCCCCTCTTAAGCGAACACGCCTAGGCAAGGCCCTAAAGGTGTCCGCTTAATGAGGGTTCAGCTTTATTATTCATGACCTTGACACACGTAAAAACGCGCAAGCTGTTACAGACCTGCAAGCAAGTTGTTACAAGGCTGCATGTTGAACAGGCTGTAACCGTCATGTTTTCGCACTGGCTGTTCCAGTCTGTTAACATGTCTGTAACAGGTTGTTGACAACTTGTAACAAGGCTGATGACTCCAACAGACTGATGCATGACAAGTTGTTCCAACAACCTGTTACCGCTCTGCACTTAACAAGCTGTTAACAGGTTAATGATGCTAACAAGGTTGTAGCAGCTTCTTGAATGAACAGTATTGTTACAACCTGTTCCCAGGCTTGTTACAAGCCTGTTGCGAACACATCCTGTTGACAAGCTGTGAGATTTTTACGTGTGTAGCATATGAATTCCAATGTTAGGGGGTATTTACACGAGGCCGGCCCGACTGATTTCGGGTCGGTTGTAGCGTTTTTTACTCTAGATCGTTTTCATGAGTCCGCCCTGAGATTCAGTTCACGCCGGCCTAATCTCAGGTCGCCTGCTAGACCGAACTGAAGCACTTTCACCTCTCAAACTCCTGGTGTCAAATCCACATAATATAATGATTCTCCGGTGGTCACGAGCTGCATAAGGCAATTGACACAAATCTTGAAGTAACCGGGAAACCAAGCCTATATAGTTTCAAGGCCGGCCTCATGTAGATACCTCCTAATATATGACAATTAGTCGTTTATAAACCGAGGGCTACAGTACAGATATAGTTTTTATCTTTATACTAGCTTTACGGTGGTCATGGTTGGTGTACCGAAACAAAGAAATGGCGGCCATATTTATCATTTTTTCATCCTATCAGGAATTACACGTGTACGTATTGCGTACCTATTTTTATTGAAAATCAGCATTCTTCTCAAACTATCTAGACTTCATCATAATAGTTCATTAGGAAACACAAAGCGGAAAAATCATAATAATCGAACCGCATGGCTGGCTTTGAAGCGTACGTGATACACGTACGTGATACACTTAAGAAAGCTATATTAAGAAAGTGGCTATCGCCTTATTTTAAGCTCACGTCCGTGTTTGATACCGTAATAAAGAACGCTTTGCTCTCGTGCTTGATTGATATACTCATTACATTATCTTAGACTTATGGCTCGATCAAGTATATATATATATATTCAAACAAACAAAGTGTTGTTCGCGAAATGTCGAAAAGTGCTCAATACCGTAAAGATAGAGCGAATATACTATAAGTGGGCTTACCTCAAATGTTGATGGTCGCTACTGTCAGTTTCACGCTGGGCGATCTTCAGGCGGCTCAGCGTGAAACTGACAGTAGCGACCATCAACATTTGACGTAAGCCCACTTATAGAGTATATATATATAAAATATAATCGAAATAAGTAAGGTTAGATATACTGCCGAAACAGAGAACGTATAGGAGTCTAACGTTTCGAGCGAAGGCCCTTCGTCAGAGAGAAACGCTCGAAACTTTAGACTCCTAGGCCTATACGTTTTCTGTTTCGGCAGTATATCTAACCTTACTGTATTTCGATTGTTGTTTCTACACTGCCGCGCCTACGCAGCACGCTACTTTTATTTCAATATATATATATATATATATGCATGCATACAGGCCATACAGTCTTACAGATACCTGATGTATATGTATATGCGAGACTATAAATCAGGGATATATACCAGACTACAGTAGCTACTAGCTAACTTATAGTACAAATACTCAAATAATAGATATGACGTTGTCTATAACTGTATTCTGCAATTTTAATCAGGCAATGGCGAAATGGCACGTGTAAATGCCAGTGCCTTATATACCAAAAGCGTGCATGAACAGCTGTTAACGTTCAGTGCTCTTTGGGATTCTTCCTACTACAATGTAGCTGCATGCAATGTTTATATATACTATATACATGTATACATGTATCACAATATATAAATACGAAAGTGCTAAGTGGAATATACTGTATATTTCACACTGCTTGAATAATACACGTCAGTGTACTATAGCTTTTTCTGCAAACTAGATTTATGAATTAAGTTATGCAAAACGTTAAAGAATTCCTTTTAGAAACTGATGTCTAATCTGAATCAGAGAAGATATATACGCTAATAGTCCGGATGAAAGGATTTAGGTGTATCTTCGAGTTATTTTACTCCAAAGAATCCCCGAGTTCTCCAACGGACTAAACATTGATCAGTATCAACCACAATTCTCGTATCCGAGCTCAACGTGCCTTAATTACGATTTTAACATGCAAATAGCAGATTATAGCAGTGTGCAGTGATATACCGAACTCAACCTATGAAACCATGCATCTCAGTATAGCTGAATGGTCAGCGCGCCTAACTGGCGATCGGAATCGAACAACTGGTTCGAGTTTCGCTTGGGAACTCAGACATTTTTCTAAGTAAAATAGTTCGGAGAACATATTTTCAATTCTCATATTCAAGCTAGCATATATATAGCAGTATTACTTGTCATATATCAAACTCAACCTACATTCAAATCATCTGAGTCCCCGAGTAGCTCAAGGGTTATAGAGCGTCTCACCGGTGATCAGTCAGAAGTTGAGTCGGCACTTGAAAACTCAGAGTAAAATAGCTAAAGGACCCTTTTACAGACAATTGTCTATTGATAGAGATCAGGAAAATACTATCTCATCAAGCATGAGTTAAAGTAGCACTTAATCGCAATATCCGATAAGCCCTGAAGACAGTTGTGGGTCAAGTTAAGGTTGGAACCGAAGCCAAGCATTATTTAAAGTAGCACTTAATCGCAATACCGATAAGCCCTGAATTAAGACAGTTGATTGTGGGTCATAAAGGTTGGAACCGAAGCCACGAATTTAAGCTGGCATCCCGAACGGCGGGCGGCGGTCGTCTTGCCGGCCATGCAGGTGACTAAAAGGCCTTTGTGTATACTGAACTGCAAACGAAATGACGTTGGTCAGACAAAATAAATCACTTGAATGATATAAACATTCTTCACACCTGTTCAACCATTCCGGAATACTCCCTTTACAAAGCGATTCAAAATACTCGTTACTTAAGCCTCTATACGTAAAGCCGTAATGTAATTGTAAAATCCCACACTTTTTGTAATACATTCGTCGAAAATATAGACCTTTAGGATTCTACTCGTGGACCAATTATAAAATGACTCACTGCATGACCGAGATTCATATAAGATGATAGACTTCTCAATATAGCTTTCCTGACTTACTAGTATCAGCCATTCATGAAACTGTCATTCCTTCTTGGTAACCGTTGTTATGTTGGCTTTAGAGCTAAAGGCACAGACAACGAAGAACTTCCTTCAAGCCAACTCCTTCTGCTCGACCAGTGTTCTTTAGAACAGTCAACTCTCACTATTCAAATGACAATAATTTGCATCTTTTTGAAAGTGTCATGGGATGATATTGCGTTCCCCACGGGGGCGAAACAATGTCGGCGTCATTTCCCGCCCTCGTTGAGCGCCAAAGAACTGTTTATCTTTGTCCTAATTAGTTTTCAACGTGAATTCTAAGAATGGGGTAGAATTTAACATATAGACGTTAATTTAATTTATATACTATTTAGATTACTAAATGGTGTAAATTAAATTAGTGTAAATGTTATTCGAGGTTTTTGTTTTAGTCTGAAAATATTTTGACGGTTCGCAAGCGAGACTCGAGTAAAATAGCTCGACAAACATTAAAGCCTATTATAGTTCACACTTGAGCAGAAGCATAATAGTCCATGAGCCAGACCTCAAAATTCTAGAATTTTGGTACCACTTTGAGGGACTAAAACTCGTGCTCATTTTTGTGAAGACACATTTCAAAAATGGCCGCCGAATTAGAATTCTTTTATGTGCATATATAAATTAGCACTTATGACCTCGTTTTAAAGTAAAAATTCTTCAGAATTTCACACATGAAAACGAGTTCATAAGGGCTAATGTATATGTATATAAAAGAATTTTAATTCGGCGGCCATTTTTGAATAAGGTCTATAGATACTGAAAAACTATGATGGACCTGCGCGAGGCGTAGCTGAATGCTATTAGCGGCAGCGCTTTTATATAAACACCCTTAGTTCTAGCCTTCCTTAATTTATTATTGAGTCGGTTTTCTTTGTTCTTCCGAGGGCTTTATATCGCATAAAGCCCTTGAATAATAATTAGAAACGAAATGAAGAAAAAAAACAAGGAAAATCTTTGTCCAAGGTGGAAAAAATAGACAACGTCGGGATGTATGCGATATAAAGCCCTCGGACGCTGCGCGTCCTCGGGTCTTTATATAGCATACATCCCTCGTTCTCGGGATTTATCTATTACTTAGTTCAAATTTCACGCGGCTTTCTTTGTTATTCATAAGTCTTTATCTCCCATACAAGGTTGAATTCTATTGAATTGAATTTCTACTAGCGACATAAGAAATAAGCACAAGGACAAAACAAAAGG
Organism: Paragorgia papillata; assembly: GCA_035771165.1. Classification (NCBI taxonomy): domain Eukaryota; kingdom Metazoa; phylum Cnidaria; class Anthozoa; order Scleralcyonacea; family Coralliidae; genus Paragorgia; species Paragorgia papillata. The sequence goes on from JAWNZC010000013.1 coordinate 1,176,534, forward strand.
CGAAACAAAAGAATGAAGTCAAGCCTGCGACATGAGGATAATCATGATCATAAGCCAAGAGCAGAAAGACGAAATAATGAAAAATTCTCGGCATTGTTTTGTCGTCTTTGTTTTTGTGCTTATGCTTATGTCACTAGTGTGAACCAGCATATCTGTCTCTTCTCTTCACATAAATTGGATATAATATTTACACAGTTTTTATAAATATAGAAGGCCTGGCCAAACGCTTTCAACATTTCATTCAACATCGTTCAACATTGTTGAATTCAACCGTGATTCAACATGTTGAGCGTTTGGCCACCCTGTTGAATGATGTTGAACGTTGTTGAACGAAATTTGAACATGTTCAAATTTGCGTTCAACATGCGTTCAACAATGTTGAACGATGTTGCATGAAATGTTGAAAGCGTTTTGCCAGGCCTTCTATATTTATAAAAACTGTGTAAATATTATAATTATATGGGTATATATTAGTAACTTCGATTGATACTTAATTATTTAGAAGGGTGGTAGACCGATCGAGTCTATCTAAGGATCGGCTGGGTTTTTCCCGACCCCTTTTTGGGTGTCACGATCTTGCATTTTTGCACTTTTTACTTCCGCTAATATTCATACTTCCCGCGAGTCGTTAATAGCCGGTGAGACCGTGAGGCATGGTGTAAGTTCTTTGCTCCTTTCGCTTTTGGAGTTGGACAAAAGGTTGAATAGCTTGGCCTTTTGATCATAAGGTGTTCTTGCACGTTGTACATGTTGGTAGATTTTGAAAGTGACTGACTGACTTTGTAGTTAAACAGCGATCAGATGTACTGACAACTGTCGTGATCGTAAATATGTTCACCAGTGTGAAGTGTGCACCACATTCAGCCTTTGATTCAGGCTCGGCGCAGGCGTCTTGTTTATTAGAGCCAATTAGAAGTAGATTATATTATGTACATGCGGTAACTCAATCTCGTTCCCAGAGCCCACGTTCCCCACCCGGGAAACGAGAGACTCTGGGATAATCCGTTTCAAATCACAAGATTCTCGTTATTCCGGTTGAGGTACGCATGCGTAAATATCCGAGCGGAATCTGGATAGTATGTTCTCCTTGTTTGACTTTTCCCCAAACAAGTCAATGGGGTTGCTGGCGAAGCTCGAATTACAGCATCTACACACATACGGCGAAGATATCGATCGCGGCAACGTCTTCACTGGAGTCTTGTCGTCCGACATCGTTGTTATTTTGGTTTTATTAATTCTACTTCCGGTCACTTCGGACCAACTCATGCTCACTATTCAGCCAATAACGTAACGATTTGAAACGGATTATCCCAGAGTCTCTCGTTTCCCGGGTGGGGAACGTGGGCTCTGGGAACGAGATTGGTTCACCAGTGTGAAGTATGCATCACATTCAGCCTTCGATTCAGGCTCGGCGTGCTTTCCAGTAGCCGGAGTGAACGCCTGAGCCAGGCGTCTCGTTTATTAGAGCCAATTAGAAGTAGATTATTTACGTGCGGTAACTATATATATGCAAACAAATGAATATGAATATAAACCAAAATTTGTCGTCTTGTGACTTGATATTCAAGTTATAGAACAAGATTATAGGACAAATATGAAAGGTAATATTCCGACTATATTTCAAAGTCATCGGCTGTCAAAAAATTACGAAGCTAGCCGCTGAAACTTATTCATATACCGTAAAATCCCGAAAGTAGCGGCCCCCCCTAAACTAGCGGCAGATTTCAGATGTGTTAAAAATTTCCGAAAGTAGCGGCGCCCCTGAAAGTAGCGCCGCCCCCCCCCCCCGAAAGTAGCAGCCCCCCGTAAGCAGCGGCTCTTTTGAAGAGCGCGCTTCCGCGTTATGCAGTGAATACGATTGATGATGATAAAATGGCTTGAAAGAAAGAGGAAAAATCAAACCAATAACTTTAATTCACGTTCATATTAAGAGGATATCTTGCACTCGTTTTATGTAATACAGCAAATTTAGTTCGTATTTACTTTACTTACTTATTCACAGTATGTTAACGTATTTTACCACCCAAAAGTAGCGTTCCCCCGAAAGTAGCGGCTCCCAACAGTGGATAAAACCGAAAGTAAGGGGGAGGGGCACTACTTTTGGGATTCTACGGTATATACAATCGCAAAGATGATGTCATCGACTAAACGAAGAGAAAATTCTGCACACGATCGGAAATGGCGGCTGTCGAGGCTCGCGAAATACGGGCTGACCCGTATTAGCTACGCATGCGTAGAACGAATATCTTGCGTGTAAACGTCATAAATACACGGACAACAACTCACATGAGCCAGCACGCACGTGGACTGCGAACTGCCCCAGGAAAGTGGCCGATTTTCTATGCGATTTCCGATCGTGTGTCATGCCAACATCACCCGTACGATTGTATATAAATTTCAGCAGTATTGTACATACATGTCGATCAAGTTCTGTCGTATATATTAAATGTACATGCATGCATATTTATGAATAGAAAACATTTTCCGTGTTTCTATAGAGTTATAGAAACACGAGGGGAAGTTTGGGAGAACGAGAAGTTACAGTGGGAACACGAGCTATCACCAACAGTTCCACGAGTGTTTCTATAACTATATAGGAACACGGAAAAAATGTTTTCTATTTCCTTTATAAAAAACTTAGCCCTCCTAACCGGGCTGAAAATCCCCTTAGATCGTTTTAGGTCGTTTTTAAAGGACATTGGCAATAAAAATGAAGTTTGTCAAATTTGAAAGAACTCATAAAATTGTAATAGAAGATCTTTTACAACTTTTTTGTATCTTTCTTCGTTTTTAAAATATTTCAGTTTGTCTAATACGTAAATTAGATATGATTGCTCAACATAAAATGTTTAGTGCCACAAGGCGTTTTTATGTGCACAGTTTTAAGTTATTTCGTTAAAGGGTATTGGCAATAAAAATTAAATTTGACACATTTGAAAGAACTCGTCAAATGGTATAAGAAGACCTTTTGTAATTTTTCTGTATCTTTCTTGTGTTTTGAAATATTTCGACTAAAGACAGCGTGCTGTCCACCATCTTGTTGTAATATTGGGTCTAATTAACTAGGGAATTGGTGACGTCACAAGCAGGGTAAACCTGATGAAACTACTCCGTGGGTGACTAAATTTCCACGGAAGGCTTTTTAAATGTTGTGGGTCAATTTAAAATGGAAATAGCGCAACAAAATCGAGTTTCTAGCTCATAATATCATAAGGTTGGCAAGATTAAAATTTCACTTTACCCTGCTTATGTCGTCACATGCATAATTTTGCATATCGAAAATAATTCCAAGATGGCGGACAGCACGCTGAGTTTGGTCGAAATATTTCCAAAACCAAAACAGATACAGAAAAATTGTAAAAGGTCTTCTTATACCATTTGACGAGTTCTTTCAAATGGGATAAACTTAATTTTTATTGCCAATACCCTTTAAACAGGCTTAAAAAACTCATTAATAATTCATGAGGAAAACACAAAAGAAATCAATACCGTAGCAGAGGTTGTAAATCGGATACAGAATCGTCCTGATTTACATAAACTTTAGCTTCGATTTTCTCGGCTAAAATAGAGTATATCGCTAAAATAGTTGGTGAACTTGATTACTTAGATGCATTTGTATTTTAAGATACAGATCGGCTGCTCATGCTGTATCTATTACTTGGAGATATAATTGATTTTGATAGGTGTGAAATACTGTACCCTGCTCCTGACGTCATGCAGAGACCATCTAATTTACATATCAAAAAACTGGAATATCTTGAAAACGAAGAAAGATACAAAAAAGTTGTAAGAGATCTTCCATTACAATTTTACGAGTTCTTTCAAATTAGCCAAACTTAATTTTTATTGCCAATGTCCTAGATGATTCCTTGTTTTAGTAACTGCGCTATTAACGTAACTTTATACTCTGTCTATAGCACATTTCTAATGCTGCATGACCAGCACATTGTTTTCGAGATATTTCTTTTCTCTTTCCTCATCAGAATGATATGGTTTAGAAGAGACCAATTGTTATTTTTTTCACGCGAGCTTTTACTAACACGATTTCTTTAAGCAAGGTGACTAAATCTTGCTGAATCTGCAAAAGAAATCAAATATTTAATAAGACAATGTAACTATTATATAACCAAATATGAAAATTATAAAAGTTATAATAATTTTATAAATTATGACAATTACGTTAATTAAATTAGTTATTTTTTCGTATGTTTTTGCTTTGCAAGCTGTCGTAAGTTAGGCCTGGTTCATATACGTCGCATTTAATTCAGACGAATTTAATTCATAGTTAGCTTCGTCGACTAGTCGACGTAATCTCGAATTCAGTGACGAGCAAGGAAAATCCCGCTAGATCGCGCCAAAAACGTCCAATACGCGTGCGAAGTAAGGGACCGGTCATTATTTATGGCCAGGGGTGGGACCGAAGAGAAAAGTTTTATCCTCACAAAAAAATGACTACCCAACTTATTTTCCATTAAAATTCTCCCTTACCCACCCAACAAATCACCAAATTTTTTTCTGACCCACCCCCACATATCAAACAAAAAAGGGTGTTTGATCAGCCACGAACAACACTTTACTTTAAAAATAGTATAATGCCAAGGTCTTTTGGGGGCAAAGGTCACACCGTACTGTTCCAGGATATGTCTATTAGACATTTATATTTGACGATTTCTATTATAAAATTCCATTCTTATCTTTTAAAGCCATTTAGTGTTGTGATTCAATGCTGTTCAATCAAAAGTACCTCAATTAAGTTTAAACAAATTCCAATACCCGCCATCACGTCCATAGCGGGTTTTAACTAATGGAAGGAGGTCAACTGCTGGTGCTTCACTCTCCACTTCACTGCTACTACTACTCTCTCAGCAATTTCTTCAACAACCAGGTCTTCGTCATTTATCTTGTGATACATGTAGTTGCATATGTTATACATATTAATACAACATTTTAATAGATACTTTTGAATTCTTGGTATAGTGATTTTTTTTTACCCACCCCTTTCACTCTTTAATTTTTTTCGTACCCAACCTTGGACATACCCAAATTTTTGCTCACCCAACCTTTTTCTCTTCGGTCCCACCCCCAGCCATAAATAATGACCGGTCCCTAAACAAAAATCTGATCAGGGGCTCAAAAAATATGCATTTAATTCGATGCGACGATACAGCGACGTCTGAAACCAACACGCATTTCAGACGTTGTATCCGTCTCACCGTGATGGATACAACGTCTTAGACGAATTTAACGCTTCAGTCGAATTTAATTCGTTTCATACGTCGCACTACAGTCGCATTTAATTGATTGAGTTAAATTCGTTTGAATTAAATGCGAGGTATGAACCAGGCCTTAAACTCAAAAGAAAAACTCTGAGCTCCAGACGAGACTCGAACCCACAACCTTCCGAATGCCAGCCGGACGCTCTCATCATTGAGCAACTGGAACTCAGATGGTAGACCGAGGTTGCTTTCGACGTCCGAGTTCCAGTGGCTCAATGGTGAGAACGTCCGGCTGGCTGGCATTCGGAAGGTTGTGGGTTCGAGTCCCGTCTGGAGCTCAGAGTTTTTCTCTGAGTTTAACTTACGAGAGCTACACTGTAGGAAAAAAGAGATTTATATTATATCTTGAATTCTATTTTAAACCTGCCATATACAGTAAGCCGGTTTTCCACTAGGCAATTTTTTTCGCGCGAAATGACTTTCTTTTGTTCGAATTCAGTAGATTTCTGATTAGTTCCAGCTCAGAGCTCATGCATGCATCGCCTACACGCGTAAAAACGCACAACTTGTTCACGGTTGTCAACAGGCGTGAACAATGTTGTGCTGCTCGCCGTGAACAAGTTGTCAACAAGTTGTTCGCTTATGGTTCGAACAACTTGTTCACGGATAAATCAACAGTCATGAACAAGTTGTTCCAACAGCACATTTTTATAGCCAACAACGTTGTTCGCACATGATACAACATGTTGTAAGAGCATGACGAAATAACAACGATGAACAACAATGTTACAACAATGGTGAACATGGTTGATGTATCAACACGTTCTTCGGTTGTTACAACATGCGTGAACAACGGTTGTTGTTTCATCAAGCTGTAACAACTTGTTGAAACAATGATGAACAATGTTGTTCATTTATCAATGTTGTTCACATATGTCAACAAGTTGTTACAGCATTGTTCAGGCAACAATGCTGTAACAACTTGCGAGATTTTTACGCGTGTAGTGGAAAACCGGCTTTAATGTATGTTAAATATTATGTTATTATGTGTAATAATGCACATTGTAGAGATGATTAAATTATAACAATTATATTCTTTTTAAGTGGGTAAAAAAATTATAAAAAATTATATATTCTTAAGGTAAAAAAATTATATTCTAACATAATTAAAATAATAAAAAAATTATATTCTTTTTAAGTCTAACCTCCGGAATGTCCATGAGTCGCCTTTGCTTTGCATCTCTCCAGGTCCAATCCAGTACAACGGATTTTAGGTGAGATAGTTTAAGTAAACCTTAATTTCAAATAATAGAAAAGTTTAGCCCACGATTTCCTTGTCACCTCGCCATTTCAAGAGATCCCCCCGATCCTAAAACTCGATTATCCAAAAGTAAGACAGAAAAGATGGCGGGATCAAAATACTATAAGCAATATTGGGCATTTCACTCGATTGTATAGCATGTTCTAGGGATTTTTGGTGAAGGAAAATTCGAGTGTAGAATATATACATTTTAAGACCAAACCGGGACCAGTTGCGAAAAATGCAACTACACAGGCCTTCCGGCAGGAATTGAACCCACGACCTTGCGATTCTCGTGCAATGCTCTGACCACGGAGGGCCTTGCCGAGAGCTTGATCGCGAGTTCTGTATATATATATTAAGGTGGTAATGCCAGGAGAGAATTCGGTATATTAGAAGCAATACCAATTGGGCATATTCGGCAACGCCCTCCGTGGCTCAGTGGTCAGAGCATTGCACTAGAATCGCAAGGTCGTGGGTTCAATTCCTGCCGGAAGGCCTGTGTAGTTGCATTTTTCGCAACTGGTCCCGGTTTGGTCTTAAAATGTATATATTCTACACTCGAATTTTCCTTCACTCAAAATACTATAGTCTGACCCAGTCTTGGACTGGCCAATGTCCCATTTTGCTTTAGAACACCGAGCAGTCATTGTTCTACAATAACTACATAGCCATTGTTCTGTGGTAAAATGGTACATTAATGGCCAGTCCAAGCCTGGTCTAATCTTCAGATTGACTGAAATTGGAAAGAAAAGTAACTTATATTACCTGACTGTATTAGTTTGTAAATTCGATTCGGTGTTCCTACTCCAAGATGTACGACATGTTTCTTTAGATATTTTTCTTGTTCTTCAAGCTGTATGGTTTGTAAAATATTCACATTAACTCTCTCTAAGCGGCATAAGACTCTCAGGTCTTACTGTATATATGTATTTATGGGAAAGGGATGCAGTACATGCAAAACGCTGATATGGTTTGGCGTGCTCCATTGAGTTATGGATACACGCGGGGAGTTGGTGAGCGTAAGAGATATTCGAAGCGATAGCCGAGGGCAACTTCAGATTTGTAAGTGTTTTTCCAACTTCCCAAGCGCATCCATAGTTGATGAAGCACACCAAACCATGAACCATTTATTTTATAACATAGAATAAAGCCCTGTTTACACGGCCAAAATTTAAGCGGCATCTGAGTCACATCTGACTTTAAGCGGGCTTAAAATGTCCGTGTAAACAGATCGGCGTAAATGAATCGCGATCAGTTTCCACCACCTCAAGGAGGTGGATTAAACTGAGCACGATCAGTTAATCGCACTTAACTTGGCCGTGTAAACGCAACGGGATTGAAAAACGCTTGCTATGAATACGGTGTTATTAATACGATAAAATGCATTTTTTTGCCCTGCTGTAGAAGCTTCCATCTCGCTATTCTTCGTTCCTTTGTTTCTTTTTTTCTTTTAGCTACTCTTTCTCGTGTACCGATGTCTTCCGTAGTTCCGTTCTGTTGTTCTTGGACGCACGTTACCAATACGAAGCTTCCAAAACCAAAACTATAGCTTGTCCGCCATGATGAATAATGGTGTACGTGTTTTAGTAAGGGATTATTTTATAAGCTTTAAATGACCGTGTAAAGTGTAAACGCACCAGGGTGGCGCATTTTAAGCACGCTTAACTTAAGCGTGCTTAAATTTTGGCCGTGTAAACAGGGCTTAAGACTCGAAATAATGATAAACACGGCTTGAAATCAACGTATATCACAGAAAGTATTTCGGTTGTGTTTTCTATTTACTGTTTGTTGCTTAAACCGCTTTACGTGTATTTTAAATATCCCAAGACCCTTACCTAATTCTTAAATGTTGCCATAGACCAAGTTGGTAGTTTGTTTGATAGTTTTTAGCGAGTGTTTCGTCTCTTTCTTTCCAAAAATGTTTTCCCGCGCTTTTTCACAAGCACCAACGAGAAGTTGAGCGCGCACGACAACCAATCAGAAACGTTGTTGTATTAAATCTATATGTTATAATTAACCAGTAATATTTTTTATGTTGCGCATAGATCAGACAAAAATATAGCACAAGACCCAAAATTTTAGGAGTACATGCATGCAGATCTATTCAGACAGAAATATACCAAAAGGCAAAATGTAGTAGCGATAGAGCGTTTAACATGGGAGAGCCACGTAGAATTAGCGTTGCTAACGTTAACTAAATTAAAGTAGTAAGTCCAAGAAATATATAACACACCTTAATATGTTTGGAAAACAACTTAATCGTCTTCCCATCTTTCCTGAAATCCGTCGATGCTCTATATATACAACAACAATTTATAAATCAAATATCAGGTATTTTTTAAACGAATGTATACATTATTTTTGGCAGCACAGAAATGAACCCAACATACGGTTACAGGTGTCCAGAAAGATTGCTCTCTGGATTCTGACCTCAAGACATCCGTTGCACGTGTGGCTGCTGACGTGACCAGTAATAAACCAGGACTGCCTTTTGTACCTTTAGCATCGATTTTGGCCACTAACTTGGACCAATATGGGAAAACTGTTTTGGAAAAAAGCAATTTTAGAAGGTAAAGAATAAAGGTCTGTACGAAGACAATGGGGTGTGCTGTTAGCGCATATATTGCTTCTCAACGCTGCGGTCCAAAGTTATGACTGCCTGGGAGTGCTGATCCTGTTCTTCATTCGCTGTGCTAATCTTAGCTGTGCTGATCTTCCCGCTTGCTTGCTTCCTTCCTTCCTTCCTTCCTTCCTTCCTTCCTTCCTTCCTTCCTTCCTTCCTTCCTGCCTTCCTCCCTCCCTCCCTCCCTCCCTCCCTCCCTCCCTCCCTCCCTCCCTCCCTCCCTCCCTCCCTCCCTCCCTCCCTCCCTCCCTCCCTCCCTCCCTTTCTTTCCTTCCTTCCTTCCTCCCTCCCTCCCTCCCTCCCTCCCTCCCTCCCTCCCTCCCTCCCTCCCTCCCTCCCTCCCTCCCTCCCTCCCTCCCTCCCTCCCTCCCTCCCTCCCTCCCTCCCTCCCTCCCTCCCTCCCTCCCTTTCCTTCCTTCCTCCCTTTCCTCCCTTTCCTCCTTCCTTCCTTCCTTTCCTTCCTTTCCTTTGCTCGCTTCCTTCCTTGTTTCTTCTTCCCTCCCTCCCTCCCTTCCTTCCTTCCTCCGCTTGCTTCCTTGTTTCCTTCCTTCCCTTCCTCCCTTCCTTCCTTCCTTCCTTCCTTCCTTCCTTCCTTCCTTCCTTCCTTCCTTCCTTCCTTCCTTCCTTCCTTCCTTCCTTCCTTCCTTCCTTCCTTCCTTCCTTCCCTTGCTTGCTTCCTTGTTTCCTTCCTTCCCTTCCTTCACTTGCTTCCTTGTTTCCTTCCCCTCCCTCCCTTCCTTCCTTCCTTCCTCCACTTGCTTCCTTGTTTCCTTCCTCCCTTCCTTCCTTGCTTCCTTCCTTCCCTTGCTTGCTTCCTTGTTTCCTTCCTTCCCTTCCTTCCTTCCTTCACTTGCTTCCTTGTTTCCTTCCCCTCCCTCCCTCCCTCCCTCCCTCCCTCCCTCCCTCCCTCCCTCCCTCCCTCCCTCCCTCCCTCCCCTCCCTCCCTCCCTCCCTCCCTCCCTCCCTCCCTCCCTCCCTCCCTCCCTCCCTCCCTCCCTCCCTCCCTCCCTCCCTCCCTTCCTTCCTTCCTTCCTTCCTTCCTTCCTTCCTTCCTTCCTTCCTTCCTTCTTTGTCACAATCAAATCACCTGTGTCTAAATAGGGTGAAAGTTCTTTTAGATCACCAGTGTGAACAGAAGAATCAGTCAAGAACATCTCATCTATATAATGTAAACAAAGCAAAATTTATGTGATTGAATATTTTTTTTAAAAAGTGTACTTGTAGAAGAAATACATAAGGTACAGTAGCTTCTTCAATTGTGCAAACTTTGAAAAACAATTCACAAAAAGAAATACAAGATATCTGCATCTATTTTTTTTTGGCAATTTCACACTTGCTTTTACATAATAAAATTTCCCACTGACTAAATTTGCAACCAATGAGTCTCAGTCTAACCTTCAACACTGAGGTCCTCCAATTCCAGAGAAGTAAGTTTTCCTTCAACAGATTTATAAAATGAAGACCAAAATATCCCAGGTGTTTCTTTGCCCACTATTGTTCTTTCTACTGTTTCCTCTTTCCTTCTTTTCTTCCTTTTCTTTTTAGTTTTTTGTATTGCTTTCACTTCATCCACCTCTTTGCTGTCTCCCTTAATCTGAACAAAAACAAAAAACCAACAACTTTAGACCAAAGCTACTCGACTTGACTTGGGACTTCCACTCAACTTGTGACTCCAATTCAACTTGTGAATTGATACTCATAACTTCAAACATGACTTGTGACTTAATTCATGACTCGACTCAACTTGTGACTTGACACTCGACTTGTGACTTGACATGACACTCAACATGTGACTTGTCACCCAACTTGTGACTTGTCACTCAACTTGTGACTTGACACTCAACTTGTGACTTGACTTGACTTGACACTCAACTCATGACTTGACACTTGACTCAACTAATGACTTGAGTGACTCAACTTGTGACTTTGTGACTTGACACTCAACTTTTGACTTGACACTCAACTTGTGACTTGACTTGACACTCAACTTGTGACTTGACTTGACTTGACACTCAACTCGTGACTTGACTTGACTTGACACTCAACTTGTGACTTGACACTTGACTCAACTAATGACTTGAGTGACTCAACTTGTGACTTGACACTTGACTCGTGACTTGACTTGACACTCAACTTGTGACTTGACACTTGACTTGTGACTCAACTCATGACTTGAGTGACTCAACTTGTGACTTGACTGGTGACTTGACACTTGGATTGTGACTTGACACTCAACTTGTGACTTGACATTTGACTGGTCAGTGGTGACTTGACTCTCAACTCATGACTTGACACTAGTCTGGTGACTTGACTTTGACTTGACATTTGATTCATGACTTGTCACTCAACTTGTGACTTGACACTCGACTTGTGACTTGACTGGTGACTTGACACTTGCCTTGTGACTCAACTCATGACTTGAGTGACTCAACTTGTGACTTGACACTTCACTGGTGACTTGACACTTGACTTGTGACTCAACTCATGACTTGAGTGACTCAACTTGTGACTTGACACTTCACTGGTGACTTGACACTTGACTTGTGACTCAACTCATGACTTGAGTGACTCAACTTGTGACTTGACACTTCACTGGTGACTTGACACTTGACTTGTGACTCAACTCATGACTTGAGTATTAAACTCAACTTGTGACTTGACTGGTGACTTGACACTTGACTTGTGACTTGACACTAGTCTATCTACTGTCTACATACAAACACTAGCGATGGTTTTGGACTTTTGGTTCACTCTCCAAACATTCTACTTACTGGTTTAAGCTCTTCTGTTTTTGATTCGGATCTTTTCCTCTTCTTGGGCTTTTCACTGAGCACATGGACTTCTAAAATATGCAAATAAAATAGGTCAGGTTGCCGACAAATCGGCCTATGGTGAAAGCTAATAAAGTTTAAATAAACACGTATTCTTCACGGAAAACTCATAAGTAAAATTCCTACAAACTAAAACACTCGCCTTGACCTGCTTTTGCTTTGCTTTGAGTACTTTTTTTATCAATATCCTCCTGTAGCCACCACTCATCTCCCAAATCATCCGCCATCTTTGCTGTAAACACACCGAATTATGTTTCGCGAAATTTCGCGACGTTTTTTTCTGCGGTAAAAAGTGGCGAGAAAAAAGAATCCCGCATTATTATGCCTAAAAAATCGCAAAATGTGTGAAATATCTAAAACTTTTTTGTTCTGATTTTCTGCGATAAAAATATGAAGAATATGACTTAAAAGCACATGCTACTATTTTTCTACTATTTTGACGTTTTCCCTTTGAACTGTACCGTACGAAACGTTGAATTTTTCTTTATCTTGTGAGTTTTTGAGCGGAACTATATGACCTTATTAAGACAAAAGAAAACGTTTCGGTACGGTTAAATAAAAAAACAAAAAAGCGGCTTAACAATTCTAAAATATTATACTTTTGCATATGACGTATTACCTTTCCTACCCCTCCCCAATGACAAATTTTCCGCTGGTCACTCAATGCAATCTGAAGGCTCGGTAATATTTTTTTATAAACAAGTCTATAAAATAATATAGCTGATTAAGTTTGCTATTTATTAAAATACCGGAACGAATGGGTTTTATTCTTGGGATCGGCATTTTGTAAATGAACCTTTTTGTCAAGCAATTATAGCAGCCAATGCCTGATATGACTTAGTTAAGGAATGGTTTTTGAATCGTTTGTGGTCAGTCTTCTCAATAATTACCTCGGCAAGTATGTGAAGGATTTGGATACCTCGAATCTTCGATTGGGTATATGGCACGGTAGGTTGTTGACGTGTCGTGCGTTATGTCAATATTTTCCGCGCTTTATGTCGGATTGCGTGTGCAATCACCACAATGCTTAGCATGTTATGTAGTTCCGTAGTTAAACACGCTCTTTGCAAATTAAGCGGCTTATAAAAATAAAATATTAATAAATGTGAAGTCACGAATTAGAATAGAATTTCCAAGGCTATATTCTTCTACTGACTAATAATTAAGTAGTTTAAAGTCATCGAAGATCGGAAATTTGAATGGGGAATTGTTTGATTTCTATTGTTTTACTTCCTGATCGTTTTGTTTGAGGAGAAGTCAAATCATTAATCCTATTGTGTTGTCGAGAGACATTAATTAATACCGTGTTACGAATTTGTGGCATTTTTGACCGCAAAGTGACAAACCTCAAAATGCGATCATCTATTCGATATCATCTATTCGGTGCCAATCCTTGCCACATACTGTAGTGTAGGGCCACATGCCACGCTAGAGATCGACCCAGACTAGCTAGCATTAAATCCTTGTGTATATATTAACGATCTCCCGCTGTAGTTTTGCCATTTCTGCTTTTGCAGTCAGTGAGATTAATTAGTAGTCTGATAAAACGGTTGTCAAGGAATATTTAAGGCTATCGGTGTCATCTGTCAACGTCTAGTTTTCTCTGCATGTGTGAAGCAAGCTAGCACTTGCTGCGAAATGGATTAATTTTCCTTTTTATAATAATAGCGTTTATAGTTTCAACGATGTTAGTGATCTACAGGCTTATTATTTTCTGATATTTTAATATTAGAACAGATGCTTGGGACTTGAGGAGTTAGGAACTGAGGAAGGAATCACCCATTCCTGTCTGAACCAGCCAAAAATGACCCCTTATATTAATTGTTCTGCTTTGTCAAACGCCAGACAATTTTACTCATCAAAGGGAGAACCCTCAGACATCCTACATGCAAGCAAGTTGTTACAAGGCTGTTCAACAGGCTGCAATCACGGTCATGTGTTCGCACTGGCTGTCCCAGTCTGTTAACATGTCTGTCACAGGTTGTTGACAACTTGTAACAAGGCTGATGACTCCAACAGACTGATGACAAGTTGTTCCAACAACCTGTTACTAACCGCTCTGCACTCAACAAGTTGTTAACAGATTGATGCTAACAAGGTTGTAGCAGCTTCTTGAATGAACAGTATTGTTACAACTTGTTCCCAGCCTTGCTACAAGCCTGTTGCAAACACATCCTGTTGACCAGCTGTGAGATTTTTACGTGTGTAGGCAGCAATGGGTTAATGCATGCAAATATTCAAATGATTTCCAATTGTGGGTATAGTGGTGGGCTGAATGCAAGTGCAACTCATTACTATTATATATAGTGAATAAAATACGTTCAAATCAATCAAATATGTCTTTTGCACACCCTGATTAGAATTAGTTAGGAATATAGACCCAGCACTTGTGCTGAATATTAACCAAAAAATTTCAATTGCTCTGCCACATACTGCCTAGCAACAAAATTTTTTTGCATCTTTAGCACTAGTGGTTGCGAACCAATGCCAGCCAAGTGTACAAAAAATGTTTTGTAGCCTTTACCATATCTGTATAAAAATTTGGTCAATTTTGTATGGATATTGGCACTTGCTGTTATCTGCATATAAATTTGGTATGACTCAATTTTTTACAGATCCAACCCTCTCCTCCTTTCCCCTCCATTTCTCCCCCTTTTCTTCTCCTTCCATACTTTTTTCCTTCTTCTTCCCTCTTCTTCCTCCCTTTCATATATCTCCCCCTTCCCCTCCACAAAACCAACACCTAGGTCTTAGCTGGGCCGATATGTGTCATATGGCGGCTGCCTGAGTGCCTTTAATATGCCTTCAACTCAGCCATATCAAAAATTATTGTAAGTCACATTTGAAAACCTTAAAGTTGAATTTCGGCGGTATAAATAAATGTTATTATTATATTATAATTATTATTAGAGTATATAATATACATGTAATGGAGTTTGGCTTTTGTTTGGGCCCTCCCACTTAATATTTTCTCCATGCAACACCTCTGAATTAATCAACAACAGCATTTATTTAGTTTTAATATTAATATTTAGGTGATGCAGTTCTGACTGAACTAATTCTCAAAGATGATGCACTGGTAATTAGTTATGTTAATAACATACACAACAATAATGCATTAATAGCCAGCTTTTATGTTATATATTTTTAAAACTAAAATACATGGCATTATTATGTGAAAAAATGTAATATTTAATTATTAATACAACACACATGCACATGTATATAGTAAGTCTACACCTAATTATTTGTAAAGGGGAAGAAGATTTTGGAAAAAGACAGACACTGTTTAATTTCTTTTTAGGATGACCTTGATCTTCCCGTTGAAGTCAAATCTGGGTATATTGGTAAGCATCACTATTTTTTGCCACTAACATGTGTGTAATTATATATACATACTGTGGAGCTGGTCATGCCAACTTTTGAACAAGGAAAGTTGTTCATGTGCCTAGTCGTCAAGGAAAACTTGACAAGATCATCTCCGAAGCTTATTATACGACCATTACCATCAATATACTAAGTTTTTTATTGACTTAATATCTGCAATTACAAAATATTATCAATTTACTGTATATTATTGTAGCTACATTGCTCTGGGTTTTTTTTCACAGGTAAACTGTCACTTGCAATTCCTTGGTCCAATCTCTACACAAAACCAGTTGTTGTGAAAATTGAAGATGTATTTGTTGTGACCACACCTATAACAGGTCTGATTTCAACCTACTGTAGTGTCACATCCATGCACTCTCTGAGACTTTTCCTGTTTATACCTCTTTTTTTCCTTCCTATTTTTTATTCTCTTTTCCGGCCTTTTTTTCTCTGTATCTCTCCTTTAATGTTTATTCCTTTTTTTCTTTTCCATTTGCCTTCCCTTTCCTCCCCCCTCCTTTTTTTCTCCTCGCTTTTTCTCTCTTCCTTCTTCTCTCTTCCTTCTTGTCTATTTTTGTTTTTTCCTGTTTTTTTATTTTCTCTCTCTTTTTCCTCTTTCTTTCTTTCTTTCTTTCTTTCTTTCTTTCTTTCTTTCTTTCTTTCTTTCTTTCTTTCTTTCTTTCTTTCTTTCTTTCTTTCTTTCTTTCTTTCTTTCTTTCTTTCTTTCTTTCTTTCTTTCTTTCTTTCTTTTTTTCTTTTCTTTTCTTTTTCTTCCCTGTTTTTTCCATGTCCATTTTCTATTCCAAACTATTACCCTTCCATTACTCTCCCTTGCCCCTCCTTTTCTTCTCTCCTTTCAGTTCTTTCTTTTTCTTCTCTTTCTATTTTCTTTCTTGTTCCTTTCTTTTCTCTTTTCTCTCCATTTTCTTTTCTCCCTCTCTCTTTATCCTCTCGCTTCTAGTTTCCATTTCTCCTCTTTCCCCCATTTTCCCTTTTTTGTTCTGCCACAAGTACAGGTTGTACTTCAGCTATCACAATGAATACATTTTGATGAAAATGTTTAATATATATTATTTGACAGATCATGACTTTGATGCCAAACAAGCGGAGGAACGTCTCAGGGCAGCCAAACGAAGGAAACTTCAAGCCATTGAGAAATCAAATCGTCACAAAAGTGAAGAGATTTCAAAAGATTCCCAACTTCCTGATGACTACACATTTTCTGAAAAACTAACTGCTCAGATTATCAAGAATGTTCAGGTATTTGAAAAATGTCATTCTTGTTTTCATGTACACTGTGCAAGCTTTGTTTATTTCTTGCATTGGTTTATGTTTCAGATTTTTATCAAGAACATTCATATACGGTATGAAGATAAGGTAAATACTTGTTTTTATTTTTTTTTTGGTTTGTTGGTTGGTTGGTTGGTTGGTTGGTTGGTTGGTTGGTTGGTTGGTTGGTTGGTTGGTTGGTTGGTTGGTTGGTTGGTTGGTTGGTTGGTTGCTCGGTACAGTAGGTCGTGCGGTTGGAACCTTGATATAGAGAGTTTAAGCTTCACGTTCGTACGACAAACGAAGGTGAATTTTTTATTTAAATATTTGCTATTTGCTTATCCCAACAAGTTTGGTTAGCTGATCCTATTCCGCGATCATGCAATGTCTTCGTTATTTAAGAAATCTCGAATCTCGTTTTTCAATCTCCTTATTTTCCGAATCACGACATCAAAAATTTCTAGATCTCGTTTCTCGTCATTTTTTGAAATCCCGACTCGTTTTCGGAAACTGATAATCGTTATCTCGCGTCCCGATAATTCGATAAATCTATTGTGTGGACTGTGGATTCCCTTAATTTGTTCCCTTAATTTGTTCCCGTAATTCCCTTAAGTTTAGTTATTTGTTTGGTTAGTAGTTGGTTGGTTGGTTCATTGATGGGTCGGTTGCCGGTGGGTTGGTTGCTTGCTTGTCTTTGCTTGGTTGGTTGGTTTGTTGCTTGAATGGTTAGTTGGATGATTGGTTGGCTTATTGGTTGTGCACTCAAGCCTATATAAATTAGTACTGTACATTTATCTCATGTTTATTTTCTGGATACAGTGATCGCCATATCGGCAATATCAATACTAAAATTTCAGTTATCGGACTAAGTCCTAAGCTAATCGAAATTGCGGACTGTTTTCATGTATATCATTATGCATGCAGGTTACAAGTCCGAGAAGTCCATTTGCAGTTGGAATTACCCTGAAACATTTAACAGCAGAGGTATACAGTATGTTATTTTTTATAGTCTAGACTCTAGACGTAGTTTATAAGAACTGGCTTGCCACAAATGTAAAAACGCCGTCAGTCAGATTACCGCTTACTGCAGTATAGCTTATACGTTAACCTGGCGCAATAGCGAGTTTACTGCTGTGATACAATCCTGGCAGGTATGAAAGTCTGATCGCAGTAGCAGATTTCCTGGTCGGGTTTGGTCGGATTACTGTATTAGCGTGTAAACTCGTTACTGCATGGTAAAGGATGGGGCTTTTGTTGGGGTTAGGTCATAAAGATAATCCCATGCACTTTGTGGTTATATAGTCAAAGAAAAAAACGTTTTACTTGTTAGCTATCCGACCCTATCCGATCCGACCTTTATACCTGCTTATAAAATCCAGTTTGGCGGCAGTTAAACACACTAGTGTGTCGGGTTACCTTTCCGGTTTGAAACCGGTTTTTCCCGCGCTTTTCTTCTTCGAGACTTTGTTAGGCGAGAATCGGAAAGAAGTAAATATAGTTTTCTTAGAAATGGTTCGTGCTTGTCAAAATAGTAAGATACTGTACAATTCGTACTATGCTGTGTTATCTACATATCGTGGTGGTTTGTATAGGATAGTTTCAACTTGTACTTTTGTCAAATAATACGCCCTGCTATAATTATGTCTATACGAGTAAGTATATATATACTGTATTCTTGTTGACATTCGTTCAAACGATGCTCTATTGACATTGTTTATTTTTTAGCCGTGTTTAATACGTTGTTACGATATCAGACATGTTGTTAGTCACAAGTTCAGCTACGGTATAGGCGTTTACTGTAGTTTCGTTAGCCGACAATTTACCGAACGAATTACATACAGTCAATGGCAGTATGTGACTCTCTTGTATTCATTGTCCGTTTTAATACACGGCCTGACCGCCCTAGTCAGCATGGAAAAACGAGAATTTGGGACAAGTCAGAGTGGAAAATTTAGACCTAATAAAATTTACATTGTTCCTACAGTCATGGCCAAAATTAGTCGGACAGTTTGTTTGACATTAATGTTGACATCAAATTTCTTTGTCAAAAATAAGAAATCACCCCCCCCCCCCTAGCTCTCTCCCTCCAAATCAATGTTGATCATCATATACATACGTGGCCATGCTTGCATTTGACTTTTTCAACAGACATTGTAACATTGTAGAGGGGGGGGGGGGGGGGGGGGGGGGGAGTGGCGGGTGACAGATTTTTAAAACAATCTTGCGAATTAATTCGATTACCGACTTATTTATGCAAATGTCCGCATGAATTTTGGCCAGGATTGTACAGGTCCTAATATTTTAATCTATCGATCACTTTAAATGACCATTTTATTATGAAAGTTAACGCTGTGCCTCTACCGATCAAAATTATCATGTTGACGAGTAAAATCGTCTGGCGTTAGCCAGAGTAAT
Source organism: Paragorgia papillata (assembly GCA_035771165.1). Classification (NCBI taxonomy): domain Eukaryota; kingdom Metazoa; phylum Cnidaria; class Anthozoa; order Scleralcyonacea; family Coralliidae; genus Paragorgia; species Paragorgia papillata. Next base: position 1,195,560 of record JAWNZC010000013.1, read on the forward strand.
ACTGGAATACGTGGCTGGTTTTAAAGTTGGAACATTGTTTTTTTAGACTACAGACGAGTTTTGGAAACCGCACGTCGTTGAGGCAACTGTGAAGAAAGTCTTCAAGGTACATAGTGGATCAAGTGTACCTAATTAATTTGACATAGTGTACAGTACATACATATTAAATAAACGCGTACACACACGCACTTTTCCCCAATTTTTTACAGCAGTCACCAGCTCGCATCGGCCATGTGTAATAAATAATTCAGGGTTTGCAAAATTCTGAAAAAAGTGGTTGCCCTTGGTGCAGGCAACACTAAAACTTTGGTTGGCCGAGGCCATTTCTTACTTGCCCACCCTAAATTAGATGAAAAATGAACTTATGATAATTTACATCTCTAAAGTGATACACATGACGACCATGTTTTTCGTCCCGCGTGGGCCGGCGTGGCGCTTTTTTACCCCTTGCGAAAAACTCGCAATCAAGTAAATAAAGTACAAAAATGTATCCGATCGCTATCTTCGTTGAGTTAAGTGTAAATATTTTATTATTATCATCAATATTTCGTTGACTTTCAATACATTTTGACAAATCATCTTTAATTTATTAACACCCAATGACGAAACAACAAGATATTATAAATAATTTTAAAAGTGATCAAAACTCAAAAGTGTGGTTGCCCGTCGGGACATTAGTCAAGAGATTTTAGTTGCCCGACACAAATTTTTGGTTGCCCTGGGACGTCGGGCAGGCGATTTTGCGAGCCCTGAATAATTATCAGTCCTTTATCACCAGACCTTTACGAGGTCTACGAGGGTTAGTTTACTGTATTGGTTCTGACTATATTTGGGGGATTTTTTTTTGCTTCTAGTTTGTAAGTCTTGACTCTCTGTCCGTTTACTGGAATACAAACATTAAATCAAGTCAACGCTATGGAGGAAATGACGAGTGGAAGGTAGCGCACACCTTAGTATAGGATTTTTTGAAAATTTGTAGGTTTACTTACTAGGCCTCAGTCTACTCGAAGTAGGGTGATCCTTCAGGAAAGGTGACCCTTTGAGAAGCGTCGAAAGACACCCCATTACCCCACATTGAGTAAGTAGGATCTTGCACGGCAGATGGTGACATTAATTGTCCCGGCGTCAGATGGTGACGTTGTTTCTACGTCAGATGGTGGCGTAGTTTTGACATTGATGGTGACGTAGTTTTGACGTCAGATAGTGACGTAGTTTTGACGTCAGATGCTTACGTAGTCTGATGCTTACGGCGTCAGATGGTGACGTTGTTTCTACGTCAGGTGGTGGCGTAGTTTTGACATTGATGATGACGTAGTTTTGACGTCAGATGGTGACGACGTATTGACGTCAACCATGACGTCATTTTGACGTCAGACCGTGACGTCATTTTTCACGGCAGACCGTGACGTCATTTTTCACGGCAGGACGTCAGAGAGTTGTTTTACTATGTGTTGTTTTACTCACTTATTTCATAAAATTAAATCTAGGAATGATTTCAATTTTTTTTTTATCGTTTTTATTTAATAGTCTTTACTTCGTTCTACGATAACATCCAAGGATGCCAAAAACGATGATTACGAATATGGTAAATACTTGTTTTGTTGTTTAAGTACTATTAATCCTACCCCGGCTCCAGATAATTTTTTTAAAGGAGGCCATACTATTGACAACGTGTCGGAAGCTTCCTTTTGCATGGGCTAGATTTCATCCTTTTTGATTGACAGGGACAAAGTTCAGTATTTTGCTTTTCTTTGTGATGCTACTGTACAACAAAGCGGTGTTTGTAAATGGTTTTTGATCTTACAGTATTCATAGTTAATAGAAAATAGAAATGGTTTGGAAACCCAGCCAAACTTTAAAGCGGTTAACAATCGAACTACGATTCATGTTGAAAGGTTACCTGAAGGTGCACAAATCCTTTGTTTTAGCTTTATCAATATTTAAACAGTACGGTTGAGCGATTGAACCCAAACGTTGCTATTGGATGATTGCTTCATTATACAGAAAACACAATATGTTCAGTAACCGTGAAAGTGCACAAATTTCCTTTGTAAAACAATGACTTTTGTTGAGCTGCAAAACCATGTTTATTTTCTATTAACTATGCCGTATTTGAGTCGAAATATTTCTGAATTCCCAAGCGGGACTCGAACCTCAAAACTTCTTTCGCTAGCTAGCTAATTTTTGTTTTTCGCTCTATTTCGTTAAGAATTGTGTATTATTTTCTTTTTAGTACTGGAGCCTTTTTCAGTTGAAGCACGCGTCAAAATTGATCAGACTTCTACTGTGAAAATGGGCGAACCAAAGGTATAAGGTCTGACATTCATAGAACGTCGTGTAGTACACGTCATGAACCTCCACCTAATCTTTACATGACAGTGAACGCAGACCATTTGGTTGTTTGTTTGCTTTGTTTTTGGCGAGGTATTCCGTAAATGTTTATCTGCGGTTACCTTTTTGCCGTAGTCCATCGACGAGAAATGGAGCACGCAGGACGAACAGCCAGAAACGTTGTTGTATTGGATTTATGTTATAAAGATATGTTATATAATAATAAGGTGTTACTCCGAGTGACGAACTATACCGGACAAGTGGAGAAAACTCTACTTGGCCCGGCTGGGATTCGAACCCGCGACCTTCGGTTTACTAGTCCGATGCTCTACCAACTGAGCTACAGGTCAAGTTGAGAGCTGAAGGTAGAATGGTAGTACTTAGGCTATTTGATATTTCGAAACAGACTAGTTTCTTCAATATCTAGACAACAGTCTTCATACATGACGATTTCGAATGATAATAAACCGAAGGTCGCGGGTTCGAATCCCAGCCGGGCCAAGTAGAGTTTTCAGTTTTCTCTACTTGTCCGGTATGGTTCGTCACTCGGGGTAACACCTTATTGATTATTCTCCACCCGAGTTCACTGTCCCACAATAATCATTCGAAATCGATGTGTTTGTCGACTTTCTGTGATTTCTCTGCAATGTTTTTGTAGCTTGATATTGGAGTTGTTGAACACGATCTGATCCTTGGTCTTTCAAGAACTCAAGTGAGTCAAAAAGTATACATAAAATTACGTAATGTTAGTACGTTTACACGGTACCGGACGAATTCAGAACCGTACTCAAATTTGTACGGTATATTTCCTGTTTATACGGAGCCGTACACAGTGGCGTGGTGGCAAGTTTCAGGCTGGGGTGGCCAGATTAGCTTTGGCGCCCCCCCCCCCCCCCTCCCAAAAAAACCCAACAAAATGAAAAAAAGACATTACTGTATTTGATAAATGATCACATTTTTTGTTTTAAAATAACTCAAGTAGCAATATATAATATTACAACAAACAACGGGTTCTCTCAAAGGCGACGCCAATGCGAGCGCCGAAGTAGCGCCAAACGTCTAGGGGGGTCCGGGAGCATAGAGTCTCTGATATGCCATTTCCTGCATTTTGGAGTGAGATTTTACAGAATTCTGAAGATTATAAACCTTCATAGAAAACACAAAAGATTTCAGATCTTTATATCCCACCATTGAAGACCTAGCTATACAAAGAAATAGGTTTATTTTGTTAAGTTTTCGCGCCCCTTCTGCAACCCCAGCTGGGGGGCCTTGGCCGGGGGGGGGGCCCTGCCACCACGCCACTGGCCGTGCACTGTCTGGCGTTCTTTTTTTGAAGTGTTTACACGGTACCGGACGAATTGTAGACTAATCTCATACCAAGACTCATTTGCGAGTTTTTGCTATCGTGTGCATGCGCAGACGATCTGTCCCTATGAGGGGTCCATACTTCATGTTAGTATAACCCTATATGCGGGCTATGATATTCTTCTCATATCCAATCCTCTACCGCGCTGTCCGTGCAAAAACCAGACCGGTTTCGGCGTTTACACGGTACTGGACGAATTCGGAACCGTGCATGCATTGCAGGTTAGAAACTAGATCTGAATTTTTCAGTTCTCGAATTCGTCCGGTTTCGGGGGTCCCGTGTAAACGGAAGGCAGAATCGTACAAATTCGAGTACGGTTCCGAATTCGTCCGGTACCGTGTGTAAACGCGGTCTTAAGGCCTGGCCAAACGCTTTCAACATTTCATGCAACATCGTTCAACGTTGTTGAACGCATGTTGAACGAAAATTTGAACATGTTCAAATTTCGTTCAACATCATTCAACACCATTCAACAACGTTCAACATCATTCAACAGGGTGACCAAACGCTTTCAACATGTTGAATCACGGTTGAATTCAACAATGTTGAACGATGTTGAATGAAATGTTGAAAGCGTTTGGCCAGGCCTTTAAGGCTAGTTTCCACTCAGGAAAATCTTCCGCAGGACAGGAACGGACAGGACAGTTTTCTTTGTCTTGTGAGCTCTCGGTCGGAACTAATGACTTTAACACAAAGGAAACTTTCCTGTCCGTTCCTATCCTGCAGAAGATTTTCCTGAGTGGAAACTAGCCTTTAGTGTCTAAAACCGGTTTTCCACTTGCGAATAAGTTCGCTCGAATCGAATGAAATCTATTCAATTTTTACAATAGAAATGTGGATTCGCGCGAAAAAATTCGCAAGTGGAAAACCTGTTTAAATAAAATGGTTTAGTGAATGCATGTGAAATACTTGATTGAAAAAGTGCTTATTTTAAATTCTTCACATGAAGATGAACGTAAAGGAAGATTATTCCAGCACTTCGTTGCCAATTTCTACACCGGCTTCTAGAAATTCTTATAGGTCTGCTAAAATGTATTTGTTCTATACATTTTTAAATAATACATTTAAATAATACATTTTTAGTTTCACAACCTGATGAACTTAATCGAATCGTTTGAACTCATGTTGACCAACGAACCGTACCGAAAATATCGCCCAAGTGTTCCACTAGCACGCAACGCAAAAGTCTGGTAGGCGAAAGTATAGTTTTCTATTTTATATGACGATATATTTTCTTATTTTATATGACAACGAAAGTATACGGTCTGCAAACACGGCAAGTCTTTGTTCTATCTTTTTGTTCACGTTTATTCAATCCATTGTCAATCGAGATATGGTCTGGAAACTCGGCAAACTTCAAAGCGCCTATAATGAGCTGTGATTTTATGTTGAACCTTTGTTTTAGGTTTATTAATATTTAAATAGCACGGTTGAGAAACGTTGCTATTGGACAATTCGTTCATTATACTAAAATACAATGTGTTCAGTGACCGTACACCGTGCACAAAAATGTATAAAGGCGAACAAAAATATAGACCAAAGACTTTAGCTGAGTTTCCAGACCATATCTCGATTGACTATGTTCAATCTTGTACACGGTGAGGACAAGGTACTTTTGGTATAAAAGAAGGATCAACCAATACATACCGTAAATGCTCGATTTAGCGCCGCTCTCGATTAAGCGCCGCATCCAGAAGTAGGATAATTTAATAAGCGCCGCTCTCGATTAAGCGCCGCGCCTTCACATCCTCTGTGCGGCGCTTATTCGAAAAAGATGAATCAGCCGCAAAAAAAAGATCAAGAAGGCGATGACCAGGACGTTGACGTTCTTTTTTGAATTTATTGGGCTATTGAGTATTGGGTTTTCCTATGAGAAAACGTTCTTTTTAAATATATTGGGTTTTTCTATGAATAATCAAAGTTGTGTTATGAGCATTTTGTCAATTTATATTTAATAAGCGCCGCTCTCGATTAAGCGCCGCATCTAGAAGTAGGATAATTTAATAAGCGCCGCGGCGCTAAATCGAGCATTTACGGTAGGCCTGCACTAAACGTTCGCACAACAGACGAATTTAAAAGTTTGAATTTTATTCGACGAAACTGCGACGTATAACTCGATTAAATTCGACACACGAATTAAATTCGTCTCCGCAATTAAATTCGTCTGAGTCAGACGGATAGTGCGACGAGTTCGAGTTACACGAGGAATTATCGTTGCGTCGATTTAAATGTTTCTCCTCTGTCTGTGACAATTCGGCGCCATTTTTTCAAGGAATTATTTTCAGGCTCAACGCGTCCAAGTAAAAGCAATTAAATTCGACTGAAATTCGACGTTTAACCTCGACGTCGCATTTATGTCGCATTACAGACGACGTTAATTCGAATTAATTCGTATATAGCGCCGGCCTTAGCATTTTGTTTAATCGCTTAACCCTGGTGTTTAAATATTAATAGGCGAAACGCAAAAGGTTTGTGCACGGTGAGGACCGTTAGCTATATTCTTAAACAATCGTTACATTTTTTCTACGGTATTATGGTGTTCCCATTGAACTCTAATAAGACTGGAACGATAACTCAGGGGGAGAATTTTGAAGCCAGTGCCAGTCTCTTTGCAGGTACTGTAGCTCCCATGCTTCAAGTTACTTAATTTTCATCCTGCCATATATTTTGTTTGGGACAATAACAAATTACTCCAAAACAACGAATAGTTGAAATACATTATGTACGTATGTTTTTAGAAATAGCATTGCCTTCAATTTGATGTATAGCATAAGTTTCCTCGTTATGTTAAACTTTTTCAAATGTGGTGGATGTTCGACCATATTTTGTTGGGAAATAACACTAAGAAACTTGTTGTAGTTTTGAGCTGAAATACTTAACGCCGAACGTTGGGCTGTATATGAAACTGAAGCTATTGAGAAATGCTATTTGGTATAGAAACTTCAAGAGTTTGGCTAAAAGGGAAATAAATTAAAAACTATAAAAACAACTGCCATTTTGTTTGCCGAACGTACAAAATGGCAGTTGTTTTTATAGTTTTTAATTTATTTCCCTTTTTTAGTTTTAGCTAAACTCTTGAAGTTTCTATACCAAATAGCATTTTTCAACAGCTTTAACTTCATATACAGCCCAACGTTCAGCGTTAAGTATTTCAGCTCAAAACTCAGAAAAACTAACATTTAAAGATTTTTGGCTTCATCCAATCATAGGGCCTGTTTATGGAGTTAGCGTTCCAGTCTTCCTATAGAGTTCACTGGGTGTTCCCAGCTTGAAGTTGTCATTTATCACGTTCTCTAGATTTTTATATAATATAAATTACTTATAAAATAATATACTGTAAAATTATTGTCTCAGTAGTGCGCGCAAGTCATTTTCAGTAGTTCGGTAATAAACATTTGTCGCCGTAACTAAGGGCCTAGCACCCCGGGTCAAAGTTAGCCCGGGTTTACAAGCAAACTTTCACTGGTAGGGTCACCCTTCTGCCCTGGTCAACTTTATTAGACCTCAAGAAGACAAGAAGCCTCGAACTAGTAAAAAGTTGTCCCGGGTAGGCGAGTTATCCCCACCCAACGCGTTTAGAAGGACAAAACATAACCCGGTTACTAAGCACCCGGGTTATCTTAGCGTCCTTGTAATGAGTAATGAGTAATGATTTGTTTAACGTCGTAAGCACAGGATGTGGTCGCCCAATCATCCGAGCCAGGGGCTAATGTTAAAAGTGCACGACATAAGCTAAGACCTAATTAGTGTTGATTTTACTGAGGGAGGAAAACCGCAGAACCCTGCGAAAAACCCTCGAAGCACAGGAGAGACCAACTAAACTAAACTAAACTCACATGAAGTTCAAGTTCGAGAACGAGGTCATTCCCAGACGGTCACCCATCCAAGTACTAACCCCGTTCAACTGGGCTTAACTACAGAGGTGAGAGGCAGCGCCCTAACAGCCACTCCTGTTAAACAGGACAAACAAAGAAACAAGAAATGTGCGAGGGCTATAGGGTAATCGAGCGTTAACCTGGCGTTAACCTAGCGCTATTGTGCTAGGGGTACCCTACTTTCTTGTAAACAAGCCCTACGGGCATTAATATAGTAGTATTTTATTTTAAATTAAGGTGGCACTACGCATATACAGCCATCGTAGAAGAGAAAATACGGACATGGTCATGGACGAACATCAGAAGACACAGGTATGGTATAGCAGTTAGTCCTTTAAAGTGGGTCTCTGATGAAAATATTGTTGGTAATGTTTTTGCATAATCTTAAAGAGGATATGGTAGTTAGTAATCGTGCAAAGTTTCATTTCAAAATTCGTTGAAGAAAAGGTGCTATTTTACGTGTGAAGTTTGTATTTTGGAACGCCGTCATAAAAGTGGCCGAGCTTGAGAAGAATGAGTCGAGGAAGCTTATGACGTCAATGACTCAATAACAACAATGACCCTTTTGTTGAGAACAACAATGATCTTCTGTTTTTGTTGAGTCTATGACGTCATAAGTTCTCCTCAACTCATTCTTCTCAAACACGGCCAATTTAATGGCGGCGCTCCAAAATACAAACTTTGCACGTAAAATAAAACTTGGTTTTTTAGAATTTATCGAAATGAAACTTTGTACAATTACTATAAGTACCATAATATCTTTAGGATTATGCAGAAACATTACCAACAAAACCACTGACTTTAACGCTTAGTGTCCGATATACTACGCAAACCAGTAGAGCGAAACATACATGTATATATAAATGATTTTTTTCATCGCTTCCGAAGCGACAGTTTCGTTAACCGCAGATCAATTTCAAAGCAATCATGTGGTGTATTCTTATGTACCACGTGGTAGCTTGTTTACGCACTTAACAATTGGATGTTTATCACGTGGTACATGAGAATACACAACGTGATTACTTTGAAATTGATCTGCGGTTAACGAAACTGTCGCTTCGGAAGCGATGAAATAATTAACAATTAGACAACGAGCCCGAGTTGTCTAATTGTTTTAGTATAAATTTACCAACAAAAGTTAAATAAATTCTCGACCATAACGTATTCTTTGAGGCTCGTTTAATACATTTTTTAACTGCCAACAACAAACGTTCAACAGACATCTCCTTTGTCCCGTACGGTAACTGATGGAAAAGTAAAGTTTTCTTGCATAATTTAGCATGGGTTTTCATGTACAATATTGAAATAATATATATCTACTCATTTGATTTGTAAAAATGACGAAAAGTTGAAAGAAACATTCAATTTAGCATGTAGTTTACATCACGAAATCTTGTCAATAGCAAGCGTAATTTTGAAGTGTGTTTTGTTTGCAGTTTTTTCGTTTTAAACGAACACAGATAAACAATTTAACGATCTTACTATCAATAATTTCCTTTCTAACCATTCTGTAGCCGTATCTGTTTTCTGTAGAACTTATTGCTTCGCCTAATAAATGTTCAATTTCTTCTGTCATTTGCCCACTCATTATAATTCGGCGCCATTGCTGCTTAACAGAACAACCGCTGACTCTAATGATCATTGCTCGTGACATACTACGCATTTTGTGATTGGTCAATTTCGTTAAAAGAAGGCTTTTCATTGGCTTATTGCCAGAGGTTTCTATTTTATTCACAGACGATGTTAGCAAGCCACAGTCTTTGTCAGTAAATAATTTCAAAAAAAGAGTTAACAACATCCTACTTTGGAATTGAACTCGTACATACATTCAAATATATGCTAAAAAGACTTTTATTCTGGTGTTTTGGATCCTGTGTTACGGCTTTTTTGCACTTAATTCATGTTCAATATGTTCTTCACTCATGACGAATTTTTCGAAAACTTCGCTACGACCAAAACCTAGCCAAAACATACAAAAAATACGAAGAATTATAGAAAATATACTTCCTTACCTTTATAAAGTTTTGTTTTTACGATATTTGATATGTACAACATCTCAGTGATAAATGTTTTCATTATTTTGCTCTTTTGTTTGTCTCAAAAACTACAGACCCCATTTTGAAAAAAAAAATCAACACTTCAATGAATCGACAAATTCTAAAATCTCATACTTCAAAATGACAACTCCGAGTGGGAGACTGAAACGAGTAAAGTCAGTGCAGTGTTGAATAAGTACCAGTCTCTTTTCCAAAACTACTTTTGAAGAACAATTTCTTGTGATGTAATAGTCACCGCGCTAGGCGGTGACTATCACCTCAGATTCACCGCTGAGCGGACCAATCAGAAAGCTGGAAAGCCTCTTTTCCACTATGAAATTATACTAACAGCGGATAGTAACTCCTGCGATAGCCAATGAAATTCAAGGATTTGTGATAGAAACTTGTAAATTTATACTAATCGTCTATAGACCACTTTCATAAAGGCCTTTACTTTAAATATTCTTTTATATGCATCTAAATGAGCCTTTCTGGCCTCGTTATGAAGTAAACGTTCTTTTGTATTGCAGACACACAAACGAGGCCAAAAAGGCTGATTAATTAACAATTATTCGCCGAAGGCGAGGTGAATATCGGTGAATAATAACAGAGACGAAGTCGAGGTTATTATTCATCGGTATTCACTGAGCGCGCGCGATTTTCTATAATCACCTGTGTATTTATACTAAGATGCACATAAAAGAATATTCAAATTAGTCTCTATTGTATGAAAGTGGTCTATAGGGCCGTTTATACGAGAGCTGATATAAAACCAAATTTAATTTGAATGAAGCATGTGCGTGTGTATTTCCCACAACAGGAAACATGTAGAATTTGAAGTGATTTTGTATGATAATAGCAAAGATGTATAACCTTCTCCGATAAGTCATTATGCACGTGTACGTCACACCATTGTCATTTACATATTATACAAACTGAAATATCTCAGCAACGAAGCAAGGAAATGAAACACTACAAAAGATGTTACTCTGTCATTTTAAGTGTTCTTTCAAATAGGACAGACTTAATTTTCGTGTCATAGGCACTTTAAGGGAATTTACGGAAAGGTATATATTTTAGGGAGTTGTACCACAAGTACCAGAAATTCTACAAGATAAAGCTTCTTTATGATGACAAAGGAATCGAGAATGCTGTATTGAGCTCCAACGTACACGATCTTGAAGACCAACTAGACTTGTCGTCCATTCTTATTGCAAGAGAACATGCCCAAGCCGAAGTAAGTGTCCAAGAATCGCATTTTAGTCTGGTCGGGTCTAACTCTGTCTGTCTGTCTGTCTGTCTGTCTGTCTGTCTGTCTGTCTGTCTGTCTGTCTGTCTGTCTGTCTGTCTGTCTGTCTGTCTGTCTGTCTGTCTGTCTGTCTGTCTGTCTGTTTGTCTGTCTGTCTGTCTGTCTGTCTGTTTGTCTGTCTGTCATTACTAGAGTCATTACCAGAGTCATTACTAGACAAGGTTATGAAATCAGATCCAGTGAAATAAGGCAACAATTAAACCGGAAAACTCTTTCAGAATATCGAGCTGATCATGTGTTAATAATGATGTACAAAGTATTAAATAATATGGCCCCTTCATATCTGCAAGACCATTTTGAAATCTCTGAATTAAATGATACCTATTTACTAAGAGAACGAGAAATGACTCTCGTTCTTCCTAAGCCACGGACTGGATTTCTAAAAAAGAGTTTAGCATATACAGGAGCGAAAGTTTGGAATGATATGCCAGAGATTGTTAGATGTAATAGTAATCTAAATAGCTTTAAACGATATCTGCAATCATCGCTTCCTCAATTGGACTAATTTATTGTAAATATAGACTTGTACGTACATACTGTATATATTCGACTTTCTTGTAAAGCAGTTTTTTAACTGATGAATCTCCGAATTCAAATAAATATTTCTCTGTCTGTCTGTCTGTCTGTCTGTCTGTCTGTCTGTCTGTCTGTCTGTCTGTCTGTCTGTCTGTCTGTCTGTCTGTCTGTCTGTCTGTCTGTCTGTCTGTCTGTCTGTCTGTCTGTCTGTCTGTCTTTGTCTGTCTGTTTCTCTGTCTGTTTCTCCGTGTGTGTGTGTGTGTGTGTGTGTGTGTGTGTGTGTGTGTGTGTGTGTGTCTGTCTGTCTGCCTGTCTGCCGGCCTGTCTGCCTACCTGTTTGTCTGTCTGTTCGTCTGTTCGCTAGTTCGTCTGTGTGTGTCTGTTTGTGTCTACCAAACGTATGTTACATTACACCAACCTCGCACATACACAAATACTACTCTTAACATTATTTATCTTGTTTCTTAGTTCAAGATAAATCCCGGTGTTCTGGAAGAACCTGTGGAATCAAAAACTGGTTGGTGGGGCTGGATGTTTGGTGAAAGTGAGAATAAGAAAAAAAATACAGAAAAAGGTAATCGCAAACAGACCTAATCCCTAAAAAAGCTGGCCCCGTGCACCCTAAAGGTTTTCCATAGCCTGTGTATAACGGCTATCTTTCGGGGGGAACTGAAAATGCATCCCTTCTGGTCATCAGCAAGTTGCATGTCTGATCCTGTTCGGGGTTCTCAGAAAGATTTTCTGAGTATTCGACCTTGACAAGTGGCTATCAAACCTGAGCTGTGATGAACTGACCTGAGTTGAGCTGACCTCACCTGAGCTTAGCTGACCTAAGCTGAGCTTAGCTTAGCTGGCGTCAGCTGAGCTGGACTGACCTCAGCTCAGCTGAGCTGAGCTGACCTCATAGTGTATAAACAACAATCGAAATATAGTAAGGTTAGATATACTGCTGAAGCAGAGAATGTAGGAGTCTAACGTTTCGGGCGAAGGCCCTTCGTCAGAGAGGGCCTTTCTCTCTGACGAAGGGCCTTCGCTCGAAACGTTAGACTCCTACGTTCTCTGTTTCGGCAGTATATCTAACCTTACTATATTTCGATTGAGCTGACCTCAGTTGAGCTAACCTCAGCTGGGCTTAGCTGATCTCAGCTGGACAGCTGACCTCAGCTGAACTGAGCTGAGCTGAGCTATACTCGCTCGGCTTATATACTTACTCAGCTTATATACGTGCTCTGTTATTTTAAACTGTCATTTTGTATGAAAATGCTCACATTATGACTATGACTTTACAACTTTAACACTTTTCCCCAGTCTCAGTACAGTATAGCTCAATGCTTAGAACGTCTATACTGGTCGTCAGAAGGTTGCATGTACGATCTCTGTCATCAGTCTCTTTTTTTTTAATTATTTGAAATTGACGAACATCTATCAAGCATCTGTTACATCACACCAAACTCACATACATGTACGATTTTACACATATTTTTTCTGTGTTTTGTTTCCTAGACTCCGACCTATCTTCGTCTTTATCTCTGGCTGAATTGTCACCGACTGAGAAACAGCGTTTATTCGTAGCCCTCGATTATTCTGAAAACACTAAGAAGGCAGACTACCCAAAAGAGGTTTGATTGTCTTGCTTAGTTGCCAGACTTTAGATTTAAACATTTTTACTGCATCATCTACATGTATGTGTAACCTTACGCGTCTGTACTTTCTAGTATGTGAAGTATTCGTTGTTGTTTTCCTTGAAGAATTTTGAAGTGCGTCTCTTAAACGAAATAAGAAGGTAATCTTGTGGTGTCAAGTAATATATGTGATGTTTTGCGTGCATAGTTTCTTACACCGGTGTCGTCTCTATCGTTACCACCATTACTACCATGATTACTACCATTATTACTTCCACCATTACTACTACCACCACCATTACTACCACCATTGCTACCACCATCACTACCACCATCACTACTACCACCACCATTACTATTACTACCACCATTACTACCACCACCATTACCACCACCAATACTACTACCACCACCAATACTACTACCACCACCAATACTACTACCACCACCATTACTACCACCATCACTACCACCATTACTACTACCATTACTACTACCATTACTACTACCACCATTACTTCTACCACCACCAGTGCTACCACCATCAGTGCTACCACCACCATTACTACCACCATTACTACTACCACCACCATTACTACCACCATTACTACCACCATTGCTACCACCATCACTACCACCATTACTACTACCACCACCATTGCTACCACCAGTACTACCACCACCATTACTACCACCATTACTACCACCATTACTACCACCATCATTACTATCACCATTACTACTACCACCACCATTACTACCACCACCATTACTACCACCATTACTACCACCACCATTACTATCACCATTACTACTACCACCACCATTCCTACCACCATTACTACCACCATTACTACCACCATCACTACCACCACCACCACCATTACTACCACCACCACCATTGCTACCACCAGTACTACCACCACCATTACTACTACCACCACCATTACTACCACCATTACTACCACCATCATTACTATCACCATTACTACTACCACCACCATTACTACCACCATTACTACCACCACCATTACTATCACCATTACTACTACCACCACCATTCCTACCACCATTCCTACCACCATTACTACCACCATTACTACCACCATTACTACCACCATCACTACCACCACCACCACCATTACTACCACCATTACTACTACCACCACCATTGCTACCACCAGTACTACCACCACCATTACTACTACCACCACCATTACTACCACCATTACTACCACCATCATTACTATCACAATTACTACTACCACCACCATTACTACCACCATTACTACCACCACCATTACTATCACCATTACTACTACCACCACCATTCCTACCACCATTACTACCACCATTACTACCACCATAACTACCACCACCACCACTATCACTACCACCACTATTATTACCACCACCACCATTACTACCATAGCCATCACTATCACTACCACATTGTCAAGCAAACATTGTACTATCCTCGTCAATACTCAAAAAATGCTTAACATTTTTATAGAAATGTAGCTTACGTTTCAATGGCCGGCGTTTCTGGTTCCCTAGAACACAGACCATCTTCTTCTAACACAAGGTTAGCTGGGTTGGGATTTCTGTGATACTTAATGTTTTGTTCCAAAATTTGTCTGTTGGTCTTTGTTCCTAATATATTTATTATGTTTTTAGTGTTTGTCTGGAGGTTAATGATATCAATGTATATGGTCACAGCTCAAACTTAGACGAACCTCAACCTCACTTACTGGCTCTTCAGAAATCACACAAAGGTAAGAAGTAGTAGCTTTCATTTGGCTAAACGTTCTACACATTTTAACTGCAAAGGCTAAATTCACTTTGTTATTATCAAGAGAGCACAGCATTGTTTACATTGCACAGCGCAACATTGTATATACTGTTGGCAACACAAGATTGTTCACAGTTGACAGCACAACTTTGTTCACGGTTGGTAGCACAACATTGTTCACAGTTGGCAGCACAACTTTGTTCACGGTTGGTAGCACAACATTGTTCACGGTTGGTAGCACAACATTGTTCACAGTTGGCAGCACAACATTTAAATTGTTCACAATTGGCAGCACAACATTGTTCACAGTTGACAGCACAACGTTGTTCACAGTTGACAGCACAACATTGTTCACAGTTGACAGCACAACGTTGTTCACAGTTGACAGCACAACATTGTTCACAGTTGACAGCACAACATTGTTCACAGTTGACAGCACAACATTGTTCACAGTTGACAGCACAACGTTGTTCACAGTTGGCAGCACAACTTTGTTCACAGTTGGCAGCACAATGTTGTTCGCAGTTGGAGTTGGCAGCACAACATTGTTCACAGTTGACAGCACAACATTGTTCATATAGTTGGCAGCACAATGTTGTTCACAGTTGGCAGCACAACGTTGTTCACAGTTGGCAGCACAACATTTAAATTGTTCACAATTGGCAGCACAACATTGTTCACAGTTGACAGCACAACGTTGTTCACAGTTGACAGCACAACATTGTTCACAGTTGACAGCACAACGTTGTTCACAGTTGACAGCACAACATTGTTCACAGTTGACAGCACAACATTGTTCACAGTTGACAGCACAACATTGTTCACAGTTGACAGCACAACGTTGTTCACAGTTGGCAGCACAACTTTGTTCACAGTTGGCAGCACAATGTTGTTCGCAGTTGGAGTTGGCAGCACAACATTGTTCACAGTTGACAGCACAACATTGTTCATATAGTTGGCAGCACAATGTTGTTCACAGTTGGCAGCACAACGTTGTTCACAGTTGGCAGCACAACTTTGTTCACAGTTGGCAGCACAATGTTGTTCACAGTTGGAGTTGGCAGCACAACATTGTTCACAGTTGGCAGCACCAAATTGTTCACAGTTGGTAGCACAACATTGTGTACGGTGTGCAGCTTAACATTGTTCACAGTAGACAGCACAAAATTGTTCACAGTTGACAGTCCAACATTGTTCACATTGTACAGCACAACATAGTTTACGGTGTGCAGCTCAACATTGTTCATAGTTGGCCGCACAACATTATTTACCTAGTTGATAGCACAACATTAGAGTGCAACACATCATTGTACAAAATGTAGTGAAACAACAGGTCTTTGTGTAATTGAATGGGAAATCATGAAGATAATTGTTTTTTCTTGTTAGATTCAGATTTGGTTCTCTTTGATTTTACGTTTGAAATTGAGCCGATCACGATATCTGCAGAGTATGCAGTTTATTTAAATTTGGAGCCAGTGAAGATAGTACACGATACGGTACAGTAATTATTACCGGTTTTTTTTGTATTTTGCAAACATATCACTACGTTATCTCTCTTATAAGCATTTTTATATGCAACCGTAATTCTATTTGGTCATTAGATTATGAGCTAGTAGACAAATAATTAATGTTTATGACTGCAGAGAAAGTTGCGAGAGTTTGACATTCTCTCAACGATTTTTCGTCACTGAGCTGGCGTTGCAAGTTACTAGTAAAAATGCAATGCTCGTGTAACATGAATAAACGGCCGACGAATAAAGACAACGTCGGGGTATAGAGCATTTCTTGATCTTTGGTTGTGTTTTTTCCCCTACCAGAACACTGTTATGCAAATTGTCAATTTCTTCAAAATGCCGCAGAGCAGAGCCTTACAAGAGTAAGTATACCTTATGAACGTACGTCTTTCGACAGCGCAGTGCAGTGCAGCTCGGGACAGGGCAGGGCAGGGCACAGTGTCGCGGGTCATGGCATGGTAGGGCGTGGCAGGACGTGGCATGGCAGGACATGATAGGGCGTGGCAGGACGTGGCATCGCAGAGCAGGGCATCGCAGGGTAGGGCAGGGTATAAGGGCAAGGCAGGGTAGGGCAAGGGAATGCAGTACAATGTATAGGACAATGTATAGCAGCGCTTGGTAGAGCCAATTAAGTCATGTAGAGCAATGCAGTGCTGTAGTACTAGTACATCACTACAAAGTTGATCAACCAATCTTTATAACGTTTAACAAGACAGCTTTCATGCATTTCATCATTTCTAGATTAACTGAGGTAGCATCATCGGGTCTTCTTGAACTTCAAAATCGCACCCGAGCTGGTTTAGAGTTCGCCGTTTCTCGGCAAACTGTAAGTAGTAATAATCAGACCCCATTGATCAGCATCTTCCTAATAAGCATTTCAGCCCTACCATTAGTCTCGTTGTTTGTGTGCATTATAGATTGTCTATTTTGATGTGAACCTCAGGTCGCCGTGTATTGTGGTACCCGAGTATGGTGCAATGCAAAGGTATTGGTTATTAATCTAGAAGTATACTTGATGTAATATACATGATATGATTTTAGGAGTTGGCAAAAAACGTAACGTGAATGGGAAGACGAATTTTTCTTACAAGACGTCGAGTCATGTGCGAGAGTTGCTCGTGTATTTTTCTTATTTTCTTTCTCGCATTGAGAACGACTGGTGTTGAGATTAAAATTTTATTTTGGCTACATGTGAGAAGTGTGTTTTCAGTTTGACTTCACTAAACACCACGAATTTTCTCCTGTAGTAACACTGCACCAATGAGGGATGGTTCTTACTGGACCTTTAGGGAGAACAGTTTAGAAATGGCTGGTAGGATTATTCAGTATAAATAAACTTAGTTGAATTTAGTTTAGTTTAGTTTTGTTTAGTTTAGTTTAGTTTAGTTTAGTTTAGTTTAGTTTAGTTTAGTTTAGTTTAGTTTAGGTTAGTTGTACTTTAGTTTAGTTTACACGAAGTTCCCACATGTGCCATATGTGATTTACTACTTTTAACGTTACTATGTACATCGTATATGATTTAACGATAGCTTCAGCCACTACATTAGAAACTAGAGGACAGTCAGAGATTGCATATAGCTCCGCCAGCGAGTTATTGGAGATGTTTAAAAAGAAAACGAGCAATCCGGCTGACCAGGCTAGCTCACGAGACCAACACATGAATGAATGAATGAATAAAATGCTTGATTGCACTCCTACCAAAATTATGCAAAAATATTTGCATAAAATAATTTCTTCTACACGGTCAATCTTTCGGTCAGATTATTATTAATTTCTCATCCAAATTTTCAAAATTTAATTAAAAATTTCCAATTCAACCAAAATTTAATGGATTGGTCGTTGGTCTATGGTCAACTCTTCTGCCAACTTTCATGAAAATTGGTGCAATAGTTTTTGAGATATCGTGACGACAGACAGACAGACAAACAAACAAACAAATAAACAAACAAACAAACAAACAAACAAATAAACAAACAAACAAACAGACACACCAACAGACAAACAGACAGAAGGGGTAAAAACATAACCTCCTGGCGGAGGTAATAAGAGAGCTAGGCAGTTCGCCACAGGTAACCCCAATTACGGCGATCCCATAATAGAAACTGAATTACAAACACAAAATTAATCTAATTAAACCGCTAATTACACGATTGAGTAAAACATTTATGTGCTGGTCACTGAATGCAGCAGTTTGGAGAAATATCAAGAGACCTAGCCTTTCTGCATTTGATGCAAACGAATTTCCACGCACGAGGATCATCACAATTATAAACATTTAACAAAGCATTTTTATAGTAAATTTTAAGACCTGATTTGAAAGCGTGTAAACTAGTGTTACTATGACGATGTTTTTTCGTTATAGTAACATATCATCAACTATTAACTTTTTCTTTAGACCTGGAACAGTATTTGTGGTAGACTTTGGACTTCTGACTATTAAAAGCGACCTGAATTCCAAGCATGCTGTCATTCAGGTACTGTTATGTCTTAAAAACGTAATATAACAACTTGTGCTGATCAAAAAACAGAGTGAAACAGATTAGTTTACTGTGGTTTTCAATGAAGTCATTATAAAATGTTTACAGTGAAAATGAAAATACCTTCCCACTTCCGCTTCTGTAGTTGGTTGTGTATTACTGTATTTCTGTAGCCGCTACTGAAGCGTGAGGAAAGTCTAGCGATAAAAGTCGCCAATTCTTGTTGTATATTCGTCTGTTGGTATCGATTTGGGATAAACATCCATTGTATTATGATTAAATGCCATTTAAAGCTAAATTCTACTATTTATGTACAGTTTTCAACAATTTTTCATTTTGACTGTAAATCTGTGTTGCACGTGTGTTTTATAATCTAGGATGCCACTGAAAGTGAATTAGAGAACATGCTGTGCGATAATTTTGACGTCACCTTGAGTGAGATGCAAATTCTTATCGCCGACAAAGGTAAATGCGATTTGAAGAACCTTACTTATAATATAGTAAGGTTAGATATACTTCAGAAACAGAGAACGTAGGAGTCTCACGTTTCTCTCTAAAGAAGGGCCTTCGCTCGAAACGTTAGACTCCTACTTCTCTGTTTCTGCAATATATCTAACCTTACTATATTTCGATTGTTGTTTCTACACTGCCTACGCAGCACGCTACTTTTATCTTACATATAATACGTATATACCCTGCGAGTCAGAGACCCTTTCCGACCTACGCAAGCTTCGGGGGAAAGTGGGCTCTGCCAACAAACTCGATATTTCTTTTTGAGCATGCGTGAACGGTTGCCAAGATACTATTTTGGGCTCAGGCTCTAACGCGTTACTTGCTATTTTCCTGCTTACGCGTGCCCATAAACTAGAACTTGTTTGACCAGTTTAAAACCTGACTGACGCGCCCCAAACCTGGGGCGAAGATCGAGTTTGTTGGCAGAGCCCACTTTCCCCCGAAGCCTGCGTAAGCAGTTGGAAAGGGGCTCTGACTTGCAGGGTATTATTATACGCTGGTCTTTGAAATGAAAAATTTAGTTTGAAATAAACTTTCTTTTTTGAAAATACATGTGGTCTGTTCTTGCGATTTTATAAAGATATTAAGTAGAAAATTAAGCATTTACGGTATATATCTGAGAGCATGCGCTTACCATGGCAATCACAAAGGTCCCACAGAGAAGTGTATTTTATTGGATACTATAAGCATACAAAGTTTAAGCACGTTCTATTGTTTATTTCTAGAGATATTCCTTATTTTACGATTTTCATTTCGCTCGTTTGGAGTAAATGACGTCATCAGTCATATAATTTGTATATTTCCAAAACGTGAATATCTCTTGAACGAGATGAGATGTTGACAAACCACAAACGCCGTTCATCCTAATTTTAAATGTACTTTATGATACTGAAGATAAAAAAAAAAGACTGACGATTTTTTTCAATGTAGTGCCACTTTAACCAGAGTAAAATATACATAATATTTAAAAGTTGCCTGGGCTTACTGTAGAAAGAGTAAAGAATACACTGTTCACTAAACACTGTTCTTAATGCATCTTTTATTGCAGATGTTGACTGGGAAAATGCTCATGCCCAGTCTACCTCGCCGTATCATCTTCTTCCCGCTTCCGAAATAGACCTCGAAATTTTTCGAAACACAAATATTGCTTATTCTTCATTACCTGCGTGAGTTTACGAAAACATGAATACACAAGTTTATCACAATCGCAATTTGCTTTCACCAACTGTTTCTTTACTTCTAAAATCTTATGTCTTTCAGAATAAATTTAAACGGCGTTCTTCCATTACTCGACATCAAATTATCTGAAGAGAAATATCAACAGCTCATGCAGGTATTACGATAAAACATCTTTGTATAATTTTACAACTATTCTGAGTTATTGTTTAAGTTGTATATACTCTGACTGGCGGTCATTACCTTCTTGTAATCGACTGATTTATTACGGGTTACAACAGCAAACTTCATTCGCCAACAGCAACAACATTAATAACAACAGCAACAACAGCAGCAGCAGCAACAACAACAACCACCACCACCAACACCACCACCACCACCACCAACAACAACAACAACAACAACAACAACAACAACAACAACAACAACAACAACAACAAAAGCAACAACAACATCATCATCTACAACAACTCCACCAACAGTAACAGCAGCAGCAGCAGTAGCAATTTCACTTTCTAGCGATATTTTGAATCTTCGTTTTTTCCCCTATGGACCTTGACACATCTCAGTCCATTCTTAAAGAAATACCGGTCTGATATTTCACTTGTACACAGCTTACGCTTTCTCGGTAAGTACTTAGAATTTTGCATATTTTTCTCTTCAGTTTATTTCCAACGTTCCTTTGCTAACCGAACCACTGGATACCAACGAAAGGGACGCTGGTTTCCTTACACCGTTCACACAGGTATTGCATGCTGCGATGTCAACCGTCACTAAATGATTAAGAGGGTAATTATTTCCAGGTCGGGTAACATGCGCTAGATTAAATTGAGGTTTATAAAAGGAGTTAATTGTCTTAATATTTTATTCGTTCGTTCGTTCGTTCGTTCGTTCGTTCGTTCGTTCGTTCGTTCGTTCGTTCGTTCGTTCGTTCGTTCGTTCGTTCGTTCGTTCGTTCGTTCGTCCGTCCGTGCGCTCATTCGTGCGGAATCAATAAGCACGCTATCGCCCTTTAGGAATGGATCTGGTCTTCTATATATATGTCTGTTGTTCTAACGGACAATATCTGAGACTATTTTTTTAAATTTCTTAGACGTTATCTCGTCATTCATCACGACTTTCCTTAGAAGAAGTGGCCAATATACAGACTGCATGTCGGGAAGCTTTAAGTGTTTCACCACGTGACCATGACGAATTTGAGGATGCCGAGGAAGAACGCCAGGACGCTGACGGTACGTGAAAAGATGATATTATACGGTGGCTTTTTATGTTTGAGTTGCAAAGACCATATCTTCCAAATCTGTAAAACACTTTGACCAGTGATAAAGTTTGTTTTGAATCATCGGAAATCTGTAGGGTGGGGGGGGGGGGGGGGGGGGGGGGGGGGGGGGGAGGCAAGCTGTTAAGCAAGCGTTTTTATTGGTCAGGCATTAATTAGATTACTACAACATAAAAACGAGATTGGTGGCATCTTCAACCAGAGGTTCTCTCGCCACTTTCAACATTTTGAGGAGGTGCGGCGTAGAACCTCTGGGACCACGTACGGTACCGTATTTATTGATTCCAGCCGAAAGGCCTTTGTGTTGTATATTTTTACACTGGTCCCTGTTTATATTCTAACACTCCTTCTCCAAAATTCTCTAGAACACAATTTGCATGAAATCCTTTAATATTAAGGTGTTACTGGGTGACGAACCATACCGGACAAGTAGAGAAAACTCTATTTGGCCCGGCTGGGATTCGGACCGGCGACCTTCGGTTTACTAGTCCGATGCTCTATCAACTGAGCTACATGCAGGTCAAGTTGGGAGCTTAAGGTCGAATGATGGTACTTAGGCTATTTGATATTTCGAAACAGACTAGTTTCTTCAATATCTAGACAACAGTCTTCATACATGACAGGACTCTTCATACATGTATGAAGACTGTTGTCTAGATATTGAAGAAACTAGTCTCTTTCGAAATATCAAATAGCCTAAGTACCATCATTCGACCTTAAGCTCCCAACTTGACCTGTAGCTCAGTTGGTAGAGCATCGGACTAGTAAACCGAAGGTCGCAGGTTCGAATCCCAGCCGGGCCAAGTAGAGTTTTATCTACTTGTCCGGTATGGTTCGTCATTATGAATGCTTGTGACCCGCTAGATATTCAAAATAATCGACGAGAAGACGCTGAATAAAGCAACATTTAACTCTGGTTTTATCAAAGAATGATTTGTTTTTATTAAATTTACTTAATTATAGACGAAGAAGAGTGGTTTCTAGCCCCAGATGCGCTCCCGAAAACAACGAAGAAATCAGATATTGGAGAAATTCCGTCTATACGGTTTGTATCTTAGGCTTGCACACTGATTAATTGCGCGGATTTATGATTGACTGCATTTTAAAACAGAAAATTTTCATGTTTATATGTTTTAGAACTCCAGAGAAGATGATGAACGGTCATCAACTGACAATGTCCGGTGAATTTTCTATAAGAAAGGTTCGTGTCTAACGCCGTATCAGTACACCGCTGGAAAATGGTCATGCACTAGTCACACTGTAGCTCACAATTAACATTATTATTATTATTATTATACATTTTTTCTAAATCCTTGATTATAATTGACTAGAAAGTTGTGAGAATTCTCGATATCTACAATTTTACTCGTATTTGCCGCTGTGATTGTCAGATTATGAGCCCACAATGCTATTATCTGTAGTTTCTGGAGGTATTATATATATATATCTGTAGCAAAAAGTACTTGTGTGCTGACATGACCTGTCCAGCTAGGCAAACTGAAGGAAAGCGCGGGAAAGAAGCAACTGTCTTTGAATTGCGTATTTTGAACGTTTTTTGGTTTTGGGAAGAGTGAATTTGTTAGTTTCAGAAATTGCAGCTTGATGTTAGTAATAATTGTCAGTTGTTTGCTGTACAAGCTGTGTTAGTTAGTAATACTCAGAAAAACTCTGAGCTCTAAGCGGGACTCGAACCCGCAACCTTCTGAATGCTAACCTTTCTCTGCTATCTGAGTTCTAGTGGCCCAATGGTTAGAGCGTCTGGCTAGCATTCAGAAGGTTGCGGGTTCGAGTCCCGCTTAGAGCTCAGAGTTTTTCTGAGTATTACTAACTAACACAGCTTGTACAGCAAACAACTGACAATTATTAAGAGTGAATTTCTTTACATTTTCAACTGAAATGTATAATAAAACAATTATTGAATTCGACTTTTTTGATATCAAGTATTATCAATGTCTCACACCGCATTATCAGCCTCAGCCTCGGCTTCGGCAGATAACACAGACTTCGACCTTGATAGTTCTTGATATCAAAAAAGTCTCATCAAATAATTGTTTATTGTCAGTGGCATCGTCGCCACCGCCATGCTTTACTACCAGGCACCACCACTAGCATCATCACTTCAATCACCATCGCTAGCTACCATCACCTCAACCATTACCTCTACCATCACCACTTGTAACATCAAACCTATAAATTGAGACTTGGCTTTATAGGTACTCACTTCTGATACAATTTATATTCCGCAGGTTTCCATTGTATTTAACAAGTTCACAGAAAGTGTGGACCAACCTTACATCAATCTCGTAATAAGTGATCTTGGAGCGCAAATGTCGTTGCTTGAGTGGGAGATGAAAATCGGAGCAAAGCTCGGTTCAATCCATCTTATAGACTACTTGTTTAAAGGTTTTATGTTAATTCTTTTTTCTCTTTTATAACAGCTAGTGATTGTCAGATTCTGGCAGTTTTATCTCTTGGCTTTAGATGAAGTGTAAATGTTGTAAAATGATGCTTAACTATCTTGTAATAAAGTTAAAGATTAACGAGAACGGTCTGGACTTGACGACGCCTGACTGATGTTTGACTTAATCACTGATTTGTTTAAACAGCTAAAATGTTGTTTTTATAGATATTGATGGCAGTCCTCTAACTGTTCTTAGTTCCGTAGCAGAAAATGACCTTATATCATTTTCATACAGAAAGGTAAAAAAGTTTTTCTTTTTAAGACTTACTGTCTCGTTGTCACAGACGTCTTTCCTGGTTGCTGTGCGTGCTGCTGGTGCTCACGTTAGTGATGGTGTTGGCGCTGGTGCTAGTGCTGTTGCTAGTGGTGCGGGATGGTGTCGGTGGTGGTGCTAATGCTGCCGGTAGGGTTGGTGGTGCTGGTAGTGCTGGTGATGCTAGTGGTGTTAGTGCTGCTGGTGCTGGTGGTGCTGATTGTAGTTGTGCTGCTGGTGGTGCTGCTGGTTATGCTGGTGCTGATGTTAATGGTTGTGGTGTTGATGCTGCTGGTACTGGTACTATTGCTAGTGGTGTTGGTGGTGCGGCTGTTGGTGTTAATGCTGATAGTGCCGATGGCGCTGCTGCAGGTACTGTTGCTGGTACTGTTGCTGGTACTGTTGCTGGTACTGTTGCTAGTAGTGGTGCTGGTGTTGGTGCTGCTTCTGGTACTGTTGCTAGTAGTGATGTTGGCGTTGGTGGTGCTGGTGGTGTTGGTGCTGCTTGTGTTGGTGTTGGTGTTGGTGTTGTGTTGGTGGTGCTGCTGGTACTGTTGCTGTTTCTGCTGCTGTTGCTGCTTTTCTTGATACTTCTGTTGTGCCTGTTAGTGGTGGCGGTTGTAGAAGTGTGCTGGTTCTAGAAGTGTGCTGTTGTATGTTAGAACCCAACACTCTCTTTAGTGGCGCCAGAAACAGCTTCTGGTATTTATTTTATGTCTCCTATTTACTCTTTGGAACCCAAAAGCGTTTACTCAAATATTAAAGTAATGCATTTTACTTAGGTTAAAGCAGATTGTCCATACCCCGACCAGACGTGTGCAGGAGTGGACTGCTTTATGAAGACTGAGTTTAATGCCTTGAATGTACTTTTGCACCGCGAAGGAATAGTATCATTTCAGAACTTCATACTGGCTCTAGTAGAAAGGTATTTTATTGAGAAACACAATGAAATAAATGTAATTTTAAAACTTGCTCGTGTGTAGGACGCTTATTTCAGAGTTTTGACATTTATTGTTTTTTTATCTGATCTTTAGAAGTGAGAAACCAAATTTACGGAAACTGGGGCAACGTGTGTCTTCGTACTTGGAAATAATTCCAGAGGAAGCGCCAGTGGAAATTGCTGATTTGAATAAAAAAGGTACATAATGTAGCAGTATACATATTGAATACAGTAAAAACCCGTTAACAAGAACCTACATTTTAGAAATCAGCCTGGGATAGGTTCTTGTATTCTTATATATTCTTGTATATATATAAGTTCTTTATTTAAGCCTGAGGTTCTTATAGTGGAAGGTTCTTGTTAGCGGGTTTTTACTGTACATATATGAACGTTTATTATACCCTCGCAATTAATCGTCCAATGAAATGTCTACATTAGCGTCACGTGCCAGTCCAATATTTCGCGATGTAGGACAACTACATATTTGGCAGCAACCTTTGGACAAGTGCACAAGGTATATTTACTTGCCAATTGCACGATTATTTGTTCGATATAATAAAACACCTATTGGATTCATCTTCGCCCGATATGGAAAATATTTAAGTCTCAAATTTTAATATTAGGCTCGACCTTCGGTCTCGCCCAATATTGAATTTTCGACTTAAATATTTTGCCATATCGGGCTTAGATGAATCCAATAAGTTATAATATGTACCTCAAATGTATTTTAGATTTATGTTCTAGGGATTTTTGGTGAAGGAAAATTCGAATGTAGAATATATACATTTTAAGACCAAACCGGGACCAGTTGCGAAAAATGCAACTACACAGGCCTCCCGGCAGGAATTGAACCCACGACCTTGCGATTCTAGTGCAATGCTCTGACCACTGAGCCACGGAGGGCGTTGCCGAGAGCTTGATCGTGAGTTCTGTATATATATATATTAAGGTGGTAATGCCAGGAGAGAATTGGGTTTATTAGAAGTAATATTGGGCATTTCACTCGATTACATAGCATGTTCTAGGGATTTTAGGTGAAGGAAAATTCGAGTGTAGAATATATATACATTTTAAGACCAGACCGGGACCAGTTGCGAAAAATGCAACTACACAGGCCTTCCTGTCTGGTCTGGTCTTAAAATGTATATATTCTACACTCGAATTTTCCTTCACCTAAAATCCTTAGAACATGCTATGTAATCGAGTGAAATGCCCAATATTACTTATTTTAGATGTAGTTGCTTGTTGATTGGTGTAAAGTTACTTTGTACTTCCAGCTCTACTGGAGCTCTAGGGAAAACAGTTTAGATATGACTGATACGGTTATCCGGTATAAATAGAGTTAACAAAAACAAAAGGTCATTGCTGTTGTTGAGTCTATGACGTCACAAGCTTCCTGGACTCAAGCTCGGCCACTTTAATGGCGGCGCTCCAAAATACAAACCTTAAAAGGACAACTGAATGTTTATAACTTATGGTGGCTTGGGTAAAGCCGATTTCGTCCTGGGGAAAGATACCTAACTCTTCGTTTAGGTGGATTAGATATCCCCCGATGAGCTACGGTAATGTGTGCGATATTTGATATATGGATATTTCTGACTGCCTCAGCCGGGAGTCCCAATAGCTCAATGCTAGAGCACTGGTACGTTAAACCAGATACCTTGGGTTCGATTCCCGGTTGGGGTAGTCAGAAAACTTTTCTCTACAGCAGTGATTCGACTTCATTTGAAATTCTTCTTTTATCACATAAACTAACCTTATTTATACTGGACAACTCTATCAGTTATATCTAAACTGTTATCCTCAGAGGTCCAGTAAGGGGCCCACCCTCATTGGTCCAGTGTTACTACAGGAGGAAACCGGAGTACCCGGAGGAAACCTGTGGTGTTTGGTAGAGTCAAACTGGAAGCACTCTTCTCACATGCGGCCAAGGTGAATTTTTTTTTAAATCAGATAACTGCACCGTGCAGGAATCGAACCCGGGTCGTAGATGTGAAAGGCACGTGCACTAACCATTTATTTTGGACTAGCTTCAACCCTGGGCTTATTTTAGTCACGGCTTATTGATTACATGACCGTTTATACGAGCTGTTCGCGACTTATTTAAGCCCCGGCTCATTTTGCCCCATATAAAAGGCCCTAATGTGAGATACGGAGGAGCTGTAGAAGCCAATCTTTATAATACTACAAGTAAATTACATTTATAATATAATATTACATCTAAATAAGTTATTGTAATCAATAGACTTTAAAGGGCATATGACTCGAAAATTAAGTTTGTCTTATTGAAAAGAACATTTAAAATGATAAAATAACATCTTTTGCAGTTTTTGGTTTCCTTGCTTCGTTTTTGAGATATTCCAGTTTGTTTGATATGCAAATGACACAACTTTTTACGTCACACGTACATATTGAGTATTATGCGTTACCGAGAGAAGGTTGCATATCTTTGCTATTGTGAAACGAAATCACTTGGAATTCTACATGTTTGGTGTTGTGGGTAAAACACGCACATGCTTCCTTTGAATTAAGGCCATGTTTTCATAATAGCAAAGATATGTAACCTTTTCTGATAACTCATTATGCACATGTGACGTAAAAAGTTGTGTCATTTGCATATCAACCAAGCTGAAATATCTCAAAAACGAGGCAAGGAAACCAAAAATTGCAAAAGATGTTATTTTATCATTTTAAATGTTCTTTTCAATAAGACAAACTTAATTTTCGAGCTGGAATCGACAATATCCCGCATGGCGCATGTCTCTGTTCAACAAAGTTGAACGCGTTCATTCAACACCATTCAACAACGTTCAACATCATTCAACAGGGGTGGCCAAACGCTTTCAACATGTTGGATTCCAACAATGTTGAACGATGTTGAATGAAATGTTGAAAGCGTTTGGCCAGGCCTTAATACACAATTATTTTTGTAGAGCATGAAGCCATCGTAATAAAGGATTCTGGGAAAAGCAAGGTTGAGGCAGAGCTTGGCGAAGTTCTTGTGACGCTAAGTGCCAACAACAAGTATTTTGCTCTTCTGAAAATTAATGGTAAGATTTTTCAAGATTTATTTTAGTTCTGAAACAATAGATGCAAAACCAAAGAGCTCCAGTATTCAAATGAGTTTAAAAAACAGACATAGTTTAACGCTACTCTGGCTTAAAAGTTTTTTGAACGTAGCTTAAAAAGTTACTGTTCATGACCCAACGTTTCGACACTCCGATCTAGTGTCTTGATCTGATGTCACCCCTGATGAAGACACTCTAGATCGGAGTGTGGAAACGTTGGGTCATGAACAGTAACTTTTTAAGCTACGTTCAAGAAACCTTTAAAGGGCATATGACTCGAAAATTAAGTTTGTCTTATTGAAAAGAACATTTAAAATGATAAAATAATATCTTTTGCAGTTTTTGGTTTCCTTGCTTCGTTTTTGAGATATTCCAGCTTGTTTGATATGCAAATGACACAACTTTTTACGTCACACGTGCATAATGAGTTATCAGAAAAGGTTACATATCTCTGCTATTATGAAAACATGGGCTTAAGTCAAAGGAAGCATGTGCGTGTTTCTACCTACAACACCAAACATGTAGAATTCCAAGTGATTTCGTTTCACAATAGCAAAGATATGTAACCTTCTCTCGGTAACTCATAATATAATTAACAGTTATACCATGAGCTCGAGTCGTATATGAGCTCATAGCCAACGAGGCGCTTCGCCGAGTTGGCTATTAGTTCGTATACAACGAGAGCGAATGGTATAACTGTTTTATTATATAGCCAAGCACTGTACAAGAGACAAAATTACAGCGAAATGTTTCAAACGACAAACTTCAGGCATAGGCAACTAATACTTCCGCCATGCGTAATGATGCATTCATATAGAGTTTCTCGCGCTGAGCTGTTCGGTAAACAGCTTCGAAATGTTGTATAAATGTTGCTCGAGAGGCAAGAAATGTGTTAAGCAGATCAACCAAAAAGATTAAAAGGTACCTTTATGAAGTCAAAAGGTGGGTCAGTTGTTTATATTAGCGTTGCTGTCGTGAAAAAGGTTTTGATTCATGCAAAAATGAAACTGAAACACCTTCGGCAGTGAAACTAAATTACTGAGTTGGTTGTTTTTGAAAAAGAACATGCATTTTACTACTCCAAATGCTTATCTAAATAAAAAAAAAGTCTCTTTACTGGTAATCTCCTACGAAATGTGTGTTGTAAGCTTGATTTTAACCGTGAGTTTCTTTGTTTGGCAACAAATTAATATCAACCCGTTAATTTAGTCGGGTTTTTGAAGTAAAAAGACGTAATTTTTAGGTGAATTTTACCATTTAACATGCTAAATTGTGTATTTGTTAATGTATTTTTACACAATGTTGTTTTTTTATACATTGGTTTGAGGGTGTTGATGTTTTTCTGTATAAAAATCCGTCAATTTCAACTCTTTTCGGTAGTTTAAAAAAACAACATGCCGCCATCTTGTTTTTCCTCTACTAGCAGGATATGAGCTGATAGCCTGGTAGTAGGGAACCAATCAGATTACGCAAAAGCTCATATCCGATAGCATGCTATATAATAATACTCATTATGCACGTGCGACGTAAAAAGTTGCATATCAAACAAACTGGAATATCTCAAAAACGAAGCAAGGAAACCAAAAACTGCAAAAGATGTTATTTTATCATTTTAAATGTTCTTTTCAATAAGACAAACTTAATTTTCGAGTCATATGCCCTTTAGAGTAGCGTTAAACGATGTCTGATTCTTCACCTGGCTGCGTTGGGAATTTATTTGTTGAGAAAAAAACAAACATATAT
The DNA here is from genome assembly GCA_035771165.1 of Paragorgia papillata. Taxonomy (NCBI): domain Eukaryota; kingdom Metazoa; phylum Cnidaria; class Anthozoa; order Scleralcyonacea; family Coralliidae; genus Paragorgia; species Paragorgia papillata. Next base: position 1,225,831 of record JAWNZC010000013.1, read on the forward strand.
AATTGTCATTGGGTTGCATGTTGCTACCCCGTTGCTTGGGGGGACATTTGCGTATTTGTAAACATCAGTAACCATTTCTGTAAATTTTGATATTTATTTTTTTGTGTTTATGTTTATATAGGACTCCACTTAGATGCGTTAGTCGAGAAGAGACAAACACACATCGAAGCAAGGTATTGATTCACCCAATATTTTATTTTTTATTTATATGAATTGTACCAATCCTATTTGTGCAATGTCTCGTTTTTTATGCAAAATGTTTCCGAATTGGATTATTTTGTTCCCAACCATCAGTGGCGACCAGTTGTTTGTGTTTTTGTTTTAAGAATTATTTTATATATGCAAATATTTTAGCCTTGAACATTTTCACATCGAAGATCTTAACAAAGGCACGTTATACGGGAAGGTATGTTAAGATCTGGAAAAATATATCCAGCACAGTTTTGAGAACTTTAATTTATTCACATTATTGAAAATTACCTTAGCCAGCTATCAAATGTATTATAAGTTATTGGATTCACCTAAGTCCGGCATGGCAAAATATTTAAGTTGACAATTCAATATTTGGTCGACCCTATAATATTGAAATTCATGACTTAAATATTTTCTATATCGAGCGAAGATGCGAAGGTAAATCCAATAGATGTTTTATTATGCGGAACAAATAATTGTGCGATTGAAAAGTAATGTCCAATATGTAGTTGTCACGTATCGCACAATATTGGACTGGCTTGTGACGCTAATGTAGACGTTTGATTGGACGATTATTTGTGAGGGTATAATAAAAAAGCATGCAATATATTATATTAGTGACTTACATTGTTGCTGTTGATTTGAGGTTGTTTTAAGTCGTATTACATGTTTTTAGGTATTGACAGTACAAGACGACAATTTGTGCGACGTTGAGGTAATCCCACCACGGCTATGCTATCTTCATATACAATACACCACCCTGATTCCCACTAGGAACATGCGCTTAAGACCCCATTTATACGATGCCGGTACAATTTGAAAACGGAACAAAATCATGCCGTTTAGGCCTTGCGTTTACACGATGCCGGCACAAAAATGACATGAAAACGGCACAAAATGAAGACGGGTTCCTTGACGGCATGAAATGAAAACGGAACACTAAGCGGTATCGTGTAAACGCCCGTGCCGTAACAGTTTGATGACGGTAATCACGATATATACGACCACAGTATTCGGGTCGGCAGTATTCACAAAGTCGTCTCAATTCTCATTGGAAGAGAATAGTCACATGCTAATCCGTCATTATATTATACCGGCACCGTGTAAACGGAAGACTTTTTGGCCTGTATTTACACACCGGCATGATTTTGTTCCGTTTTCAAATTGTACCGGCATCGTGTAAACGGGGTCTAAGTAAGTCATCAAATTGTCTTTTCATTTAGTCAGTTAACCATATCCTCTTGAGAATGGCGAAATTTACTATTCTTAACCACTCCCATCTATCTATAGCTGACCTAGCATTTCAAATGCTTTACTGCTTACTGATCTCACGTTGTTATGAAACACGCCATCTGGCGCTGTTACACGCGTAAAAACGCACAACTTGTTCACGGTTGTCAACAGGCGTGAACAATGTTGTGCTGCTCGCCGTGAACAATGTTGTGCTGCTCGCCGTGAACAAGTTGTCAACAAGTTGTTCACTTATGGTTAGAACAAATTGTTCACGGATAAATCAACAGTCATGAACAAGTTGTTCCAACAGCACATTTTTATAGCCAACAACGTTGTTCGCACATGATACAACATGTTGTAACAGCATGACGAAATAACAACGATGAACAACAATGTTACAACAATGGTGAACATGGTTTGATGTATCAACACGTTCTTCGGTTGTTTCAACATGCGTGAACAACGGTTGTTGTTTCATCAAGCTGTAACAACTTGTTGAAACAATGATGAACAATGTTGTTCATTTATCAATGTTGTTCACATATGTCAACAAGTTGTTACAGCATTGTTCAGGCAACAATGCTGTAACAACTTGCGAGATTTTTACACGTGTACACGAAGCAATTTTTCTTGCAACGCCAACCGTGCTTCAAGGTGTACGTTACAGGAGAAATCGCCTCGTGTGACACTTCTAGTTTGTAATATAGTTACATTTTAGCTCTCCGGACAACTTGCATACGTCAGAAATCCTACAGCAACTAGCGATATCTGTTTCAGAATAAAAATTGCGTGGCAAGTTGCAAGAAAAATTGCCTCGTGTAGCAGCGCTTATAGCCTGGTTACCAGTATGCCAGAAAATGGCATGCAGATAACCGGCTGCTATAATTCTGTTATCTGTATGCCAGAAAACGGCATGCAGATTCATCGAGATTCGCGTTCCTTCTCTCATCTTCTTAGGTTACGTTCTACTCAAAAAACAAAAAAATACAGAATAATACTCCTAATGTGGACATGGACGTCGTGTTTAATTTTGGAAGATTACAGTTTGTCTTTTTGCACCACTTTTTGTCTTCGTTGCAGGTACTTTATAACATTGAATCCTCTGTTAGATGATATTATTGTAATCAAAATTAGTGTCATTATCATCATGGCTAGATGATACAGTATGTGAAACAAACGTCTTGCCGTGATGATGATGATGATGATGATGACGATGATGACGATGATGACGATGAAGAATGATGATGATGATGATGATGATGATGATGATGATGATGATGATGATGATGATGATGATGATGACAATGATGATGACGATGATGATGATGATGAAGAATGATGAAGAATGATGATGATGATGATGAAGAATGATGATGATGATGATGATGATGATGATGATGATGATGATGATGATGATGATGATGATGATGATTCATTCCCTGTTCCTGTATCTGTTTTTATCTCTGTCCTTGTATTGCGTGGAAATTTTGTCGTGTTTCATTTTCCATCTTTTAGGATTTTTTTGCTTCATTTGCAAGTGCTGAAACACGACAATATGCTCACGAAGCTACCAGCCATGTTGTACAAGTTCAGGTACAAGTTTCCTCCGCATTTGTACACGTACTACGACTATGACACGTTTGACCATTAACTTCACGACACGCAGAGAGTTCTTGTAAGAACTTTCCAACATTGTCATTCATTACGGTAAAAGCGTTCTCCCAAGCCAATACAAAAATATCGAATCTTCTTTTTTTATTCTTTTAACCAAGGTCGAGACGCTCTGTGAGAGCGCCACCAAGATTGGTCTCAAGGTTGATATTAACGCCCCCGTGATTAAACTCCCAGTTCACGCCCGATCAAAGAATGGCGTAATTGTTGACTTGGGTCGTCTTCAAGTCAACAATGAGTTGAAATATCACATCACTGGAAGCAGTCGTGTGCTTACGGACGTGATGACTATCCGACTAGACTCCTTCCAAGTTATAAGGTACCTCCATCAATCTCGTTCCCAGAGCCCACGTTCCCCTTACCCAGCGAGCGGGAAACGAGAGACTCTGGGATAGTCCGTTTCACATCGATCATTCATTGGCTGATGAACACAGTGAACTCTATATAACTCTTCTTCCGGATAACAAGAATCCTGTGATGGCGTGAACGGATTATCCCAGAGTCTCTCGTTTCCCGGGTGGGGAACGTGGGCCCTGGGAACGAGATTGGTACCTGCATATGATTGTAAGATTCTTTCTTATAGATCACTTTCGTAATGGCCACCGCTTTCAGTGTTCTTTTATGTCCATCTAAATAAGCCTTTTTAGCCTCGTTATGAAAAGAAGATTCTTTTGAATTGTAGACATACAAACGAGGCTGGAAAGGCTTATTAAGATGTCTTGAGATGCACATAAAAGAATACTCAAAGAGCAATAGCATTAAAAATTAAGTTTGTCTAATTTGAACGAACTCACAAAATTGTAATAGAACATCCTTTAGAACTTTTTCGTATCTCTCTTCGTTTTCAAGATATTTCAATTTGTTTGATATGTAAATGAGATGGTCTCTGACGTCAGGTGTGGGGTAAAATATTTTCACATGTAGCAAAACCAGTTATATCTCTAAGTTTGTTCAGCGAAATCATTTGAAACTGTGCACATAAAAACTCCTTGCGGCACTGAACATTTCGTGTTAGATATGTAAGTGATTTTGCTCTGTATGAAAATATTTCACCCCACTCCTGACGTCAGAGACCATCTCATTTACATATCAAACAAATTGAAATATCTTGAAAACGCAGAAAGATACGAAAAAGTTGTAAAGGATGTTCTATTACAATTTTATAAGTTCTTTCAAATTAGACAAATTAGACAAATTAGTCGCTATAATGAAAGTGGTCTGTATGCTTTAAACCATGTATATACTCTCAAACTCAGCTTATAACATTAAGCCAATCTGATAATAATTGTAACTGCACTTTAGGTCAAATACAACGACGTCATGGACGGGTACTCACAATCTTATTGACCCCACTGGTTGGAACATCACATTTACCAGATGTCTGGAAGAAGGGTGTACTAGTATTCCAGCCGCTGATGTAGAGGCAGTGTTAGCACAGTTGACAGTAAGTGGAACAATTGTTTCATGCACTTTTAGCTACAGATCTTTTCTATGCATTAAGTCGCAATGCCCAATGCGGATGCCCAAGTTCATCAAGTCCTTGTCTAGACCATCTCGGATGTCGGCTTTATGCTACATGCATTTTCTCGGGGCCTATATAGTTCTCGGTATGCATTCTGGCTTAAGTGACTCGACAGTCTAAATCATGAGAAATTGCGTTTTTTCTTCACAAAACGTTTTGCACAGGTCTCATGATCTTCATTTTAGAAAAAAAAGAAGATTTATACTTGTAGCACTTGCATATCTAGAGAAATTGTGTTTATGGTGAGAGACCGATTTTATGCAAATTAGGTTTTCTGCATTCACTGGAAACACGATGTCTTCACTTACGTAAACTTTGAGCGTATAAATCTTTTCACATAATCACGACCACCACTAAAGCTATGCAATGAACTAAAATGAAGATCATGAAACCTATCCAAAACTTTTTATGAAGAAAATACATAATTTCGCATGATTTAGACTGTCGAGCCACCTGAAAGCCTTCATTTTCGATATATAACTCTGATAGATATAATATTTATTTAGGTTTCAGTTGATGAAAAGGACTTCAGACTTCTCATGAAAACCTGGGGACAAAACGTTCAACACGCACGTAAGGCAGTATAGATTATTCCGATAACTACTGCTTGGTTACTTAGGATGTATACATGTTAAGCGAAAAGAGGGTGAACTACCAAGATTTTTAGTAGCGAAATACTGACGTTTTGAGCGGAGCTCAAAAGATAGGGTGGTGAATACTTTTTTAGTGACGATCACGCTGTTACTGATATTTGTGTATTTAACGACCTAGTGATGGCTGAAACTGACGGGGCAGCACCTTTGGATGACGACATCTCTTACATGCCTGAGGCCGAGCAGCATGAACTTGAGAAAACCGACGGTAAGAAATTGTTTCTTTTTTAAGAAATTGTATCCGCCGGCCCGTCCGTCCGTCCGTTTGTTTGTTTGTTTGTTTGTTTGTTTGTTTGTTTGTTTGTTTGTTTGTTTGTTTGTTTGTTTGTTTGTTTGTTTGTTTGTTTGTTTTTCTGTTTGTTTGTTTTCCTGTTTCTCCAACCGTCCACCAGTTTTTGCTTTCTACGTAAAGGCTCCTTTGTCTCCTGTATGTATATTTGATTTCACATTTCTTTCTCTTCCTTTCATCTTAGATTAATTATACTTTTACAACACATTTTAATAGGACGTCAATTAAATAACTCGCAGCCTCCTAACGACAATGAAAAGAGAATGAGACTAAACGCAGTTATCGATAACGTAAGTGCCACACAACGTGCCTAATATTTGTGAAATATTTCATTATTTATACAACCTTTTAAGGCGCTCTACCATTTTCCCCATTGTATCATTACTTAGAAAAGGTTTTGTGTTCGGGTAACAACTTTGTACCTTAGTCATGTTGTGGTTCGTTTGAATGCAAGCTTTAAAGTAAAGTACTATTTCAAAAACTCATTAATAATTCATGAGGAAAACACAAAGGAAAATCATGACCGTGTTTTAAATCTGATAAAACACTGCTGCTCATGTTTTAAATAGCACAACACAAACATTCTATTTATTTTAACAATTTGTTTTTTAAATTTAGGTCAGTTTGCAGTTTCCAACATCCATCAACGGCAAGAGACATCCCTATCTTGAAATGAATATTCATCAATTAAAAGCGGCATTGGAGTTTTCAGGAAGTACCACTCAAGGTTCCGCATACTTAAGAGGGCTGTTCCTGTTTGACCACCGTTACAAAGGTAAAGTTGATATTGAGTAGACTAGGTGGTTTTAGGTAGGTAGCTGGGATGGGGTGGGGTGGATATATAGGTGAGTAGGTAGATAGATGTATAGGTAGGTGGGTAGGTAGGTAGGTAGGTTGGTGGGTAGGTAGGTAGGTAGGTAGGTGGGTATGTAGGTAGGTAGGTAGGTGGGTAGGTAGGTAGGTAGGTAGGTATGTATGTGAGTGGGTAGGTAGGCGGGTAGGTGGTATGTGAGTGGGTATAGGTAGGCGGGTAGGTGGGTTAGCAAATAGGTATAGATGGGTAGGAGAGTAGTTAGGTAAGTGGCTGGGGGGTGGATACATAGGTAGGTAGGTAGGTAGGTAGGTAGGTAGGTAGGTAGGTAGGTAGGTAGGTAGGTGCGTGCGTGCATGGTAGGTATGTTAGTGGGTAGGTGGGTGGGTAGGTGGGTTGGTAAATAGGTATAGATGGGTAGGTGAGTAGTTAGGTAGGTGGATGGGTCGGTGGATTGGTGAGTTTAAACAGGTACATTAATATAGGTAGGTAAGTAAATTTTATTTAATCATGCTAACTCCTTCAATAAGAGAAGATAATGATTGATTTTTAGGGTGCCATGAAGATTAACTAATACAAAAATACAAATAATTTTTCATATAATTGCAGGGAACTCGTCGAATCCTCTAGCAGTTCTGGAATCTTCGAGGGATAAGGATCTTATATCCGTTCAGTACAACAAGGTGCGATTACTTTAATGCGTTGAAATCTTCCAATTTATCATATCATTTATTTGTGTTTTGTTTCCGTATTTGTTACAGGGAATTTCTGAACACCAGTCTTCGAGCGTCACACAGACCTTGGAAATTTTATCTTCTGTAATCAAACTTCATTTTGAGGAACAGTCGATTCTAGGAATTCAGCAACTCGCCAAGTCATTCATGGAAAGGTATGAAAAGAAGTTACTTTTTAAAGTGGCTATGAAACGAAAATTAAGTTTGTCTTATTTGAAAGAACACTTAAAATGACAAAGTAACATCTTTTGCAGTTTTTCGTTTCCTGGCTTCGTTTTTTTGGGATATTTCAGTTTGTTCAAAGGCTCTCTGTCACGAGTGACGAGCATGCGCACAAATGTTAATTCTGAAAAAAATCGTGAACAAAATCAAAGGGTTCAATATGTCGTCGAATTGAAGAGGCTAATTCGCGGTTGAATAGTTTACGGTTCTGTTTACATATTCATGATGATAGAAAGTGGAAACTCACATCGTCACTGTCATCTTCACTGTCATCTAAGTCGTTTTCCTCTTCTCTTCGTTCCAATATCATTTCGCTGTCCTCGAGAATGGAGCCAAACTCTTCACGTTCCGCCATTTTGTTGCCCCGCGCCCGCGCAAGAGAATCTGATAGCAAGCGGTAATTAGGTGACAGAGAGCCTTTAAATGTAATTGTCACATGTTGTGACGTACACGTGCATAATGAATTATCGGAGAAGGTTATTTATCTTTGCTATTATCATAGTCAATAGAGATATGGTCTGAAAACTCGGCAAACTTCAATAAGCTTATTGAAGCCTATAATGAGCTGTGATTTTGTGTTGAACCGTACCTTACACCGTGCACATCTTTTGTTTTAGGTTTATTAATATTTAAATAGCACGGTTGAGTGATTGAACTGAAACGTTGCTATTGGACAATTCGTTCATTAATCATTATACTAAAATACAATGGGTTCAGTGACCGTGCACCATGCACAAAAATGCATAATGGCGAACAAAAAGATAGAACAAAGACTTTAGCTGAGTTTCCAGACCATATTTTTAATGACTATGCTGTTATCAAACTAAATCACTTGAAGTTCTACATGTTTGGTGTTGTGGGAGGTACGCGCGCACATGGTTTCTTCGAATCGAGTTTGGTTTGATAATAGCAAAGTTATAGAACCTTCTTCGATAAGTCATTATGCACGTGTATGTCACAACATGTGACATTTACATATCAAACAAACTAAAATATCTCAGAAACGAAGCAAGGAAACGAAAAACTGGAAAAGATGTTACTTTGTCATTTTAAGTGTTCTTTCAAATAAGACAGATTGAATTTTTGTGTCATAGGCACTTCAAGATTTTTTATACTTTACTAAGGCAGTATCGTAAATTTTTACCACTCTCTGTTTAGTTCCAGGCTTTCTGGCAGTCGACTTAGTTTGGTTAGTTCGAACGAGAGCAAAACAACTCATCCAAAAGCGGAGGAGAGTGAAGCCAAGGCCGTTGAAATAAAGAAAACTGACAATTTTAAACTTACAGTAAACTTAAGCAAGGTGGATCTCACTCTGGGTCGAAAGGATGTCAGGATAGTTCGGGCGGTAATAGAAGGTAAGGTTAGATATACTGCCGAAACAGAGAACGTAGGAGTCTAACGTTTCGAGCGAAGGCCCTTCTACACTCTTTACCTTTCTCTCTGACGAAGGCCCTTCGCTCGAAACGTTAGACTCCTACGTTCTCTGTTTTGGCAGTACATCTAACCTTACTATATTTCGATTGTTGTTTCAACACTGCCTACACACGCAAAAACGCGCACTCTGTGTCAGACCTGATGCAGAATGATGTCAGATATGTTCAGAAAAATGTAGCGATCCCTGATACAGCCTGTTGCAGTATCAGCTATACTGCACCTATGATATCATATCTGTATCATACTTGCAGCTACAAGATTCTGTCAAACTGTATCAGCCTGACACGGTCAGTGCTGTATCATTTTGATATACCAGACTGAACAGGTATGTTGTCTACGGAGCTGTTGCAGTCTGTTAGAAATTCTAACTAAAATGTTTATACATCAGCGCTGGTACATTCTGTAGCTG
>JAWNZC010000013.1:1237500-1350000 GCA_035771165.1 Paragorgia papillata
ATTTTGTTATGTTTATATCGATTGTACACTGTGTATTTATAATTAATCTCTGTATAGCAACATTGTTTTTTTTAAAGTTTTTGTGTATTTTTACCAGGCGTTTTTGCAAGCTTTGGTGAGTCCTGAAACAACTTCTTACAGTTATGAACTGGCTCAAAGAACTGTTCAAGACCAGGTTAGTAAGCTGCGCTTTGTGGCCTAAAAGTTGCTCGGTGCTATGTGATTATACATTAATTATTAAGCTATCTTTATTTATACTGGATATCTACGAGTCATCTAAAGTCTTCTCCTTAGAGGACAAGTAAAGGTTATTCTTCATTGGTCTAGTGTTATGGAATTAACTTTATTTATACTGAATAACTTCTCCTTTACGGCCCAGTAAGGGCCATCCCTCGTTGGTTTAGGGTTACTACAGCAGGAAACCGGAGTACCTGGAGGAAACCTGTGGTGTTTGGTAGAGTCAAACTGGAAGCACTCTTCTCGCATGCGGCCAAGCTGAAATTTTAATCAGATAACTGCACCGAGCAGGAATTGAACCCAAGTCGCAAAGCTGAAAGGCACTTTGCCATTAATAAACACTTGTGTGTTTTTGTGGCCCCGAGACTGCCGTTGTTTCCCAAGGTGAAGCCAAGGGCAACAACGAGCGGTCGAGGGGCCACAAAACACTCTGTTTTCCCAAGGTCCAGGTGTTTTGTTACATATCAAGTATCAAATGACAACAAAAATGTTGAGCAAAACCTTCAGACATTGTTTTTAATGAAGGAAAACTGAAAAAAGAACAAAGACAAACTGAACCTGACCATCTACTTTCGGTTTTGATATTTTTCCCTAGGGGAAAATAAATGTAATGTTGGCCGCTGCCATGGGTTACGCGGAAAACATCACGATTTTCGGACGCCACGCGAGGACCGCTCGCCCAATCAGAGAGCTAGAAAAAACGGACTTTGACACTTGATATATAACAATACCTCTTGAACTCGTAGACTGTCGGTAGCATTATTTACGAATCTACGAGTGCCCTCGCATTCGCCAAGTGTCTATTCTGCACCCGCTAATTGGTAGATATACGTTAAATATGAAATTTCTACAAGTTCCTGTAACGACCTACCTAATATGAACGAGTTTTCTGATTGGCTATAAGTAACCAATCACCTGGTCAATTATCAATTCGTTCCCATGCTCCTTTCTCATTAGGGGAAGGGGTTTTTAGTTGGGTTAGGTTATCTAAACCAATCAGAAGCCTTCTTAGTATAGGTAGGTGATGACCCATAAGTTCCAGTTTCTTCACGTTTGAAAATGTTTTTCACATTTTTTTACCCTCATTCTTTCTGGATCTCTTAGCTTCAAACAATTGAGAAGCAAGGAATAAGAATCGCGTTAAAAGTTGACATTGAAGCGCCTATAGTGCTTTTTCCAAGTCATTCTCAGTCTGTCGATTGTCTCGTTGCTGATCTTGGTCATCTACATGCCGAGAATACCTTTACGACACGCAATCATCCACGTGACGTCACACAAATTGTCGTTGTCGATAAAATTGATGTTGCTCTGCAGTCAGTACAGCTTTCAAGGTACGGCGTCCTAGAGGACTATGTGTCGATATAGGAAGGAAGGAAGGAAGGAAGGAAGGAAGGAAGGAAGGAAGGAAGGAAGGAAGGAAGGAAGGAAGGAAGGAAGGAAGGAAGGAAGGAAGGAAGGAAGGAAGGAAGGAAGGAAGGAAAGAAAGAAAGAAGGAAAGAAAGAAGGAAGGAAAGAAGGAAGGAAAGAAGGAAGGAAGGAAGGAAGGAAGGAAGGAAGGAAGGAAGGAAGGAAGGAAGGAAGGAAGGAAGGAAGGAAAGAAGGAAAGAAAGAAAGAAGGAAGGAAGGAAGGAAGGAAGGAAGGAAGGAAGGAAGGAAGGAAGGAAGGAAGGAAGGAAGGAAGGAAGGAAGGAAGGAAGGAAGGAAGGAAGGAAGGAAGGAAGGAAGGAAGGAAGGGTTTGGGGTGGGTTTGGGGTGGGGTTTTTTTTGGTTGGGTGGGTGGTTGGGTGGGTGGTCTGCTTGCTTGTTTGTTTGATCGACTGGTTGATTGGTTGATTGATTGATTGATTACCTGATTGATTGATTGATTGATTGATTGATTGATTGATTGATTGATTTATTGATTGACGGCAAACTTTGAGAACTTGTTCCTTTGAAGCTTATTCACTAGATTTACTTGACATTTTTAGTATAAAATCTCCTGATATGTTGCTTTTTATTAGTGGGAATTTTTTTCTATTAGAAACTATGTAGAAACTTCAAAAGATATTGGTTCATCTTTTTTTATATTAGAGGGACTTTAAATAAGAATTCCGGCACCATAGCGCGTCGTTTGCTGATTCAACCAGTCAAAATGTCCATGGTAGTTTCTCGATCGATGCAAGCTAATGCTCACTGGTTGCCATATTTAAACATTGAAATGGAATTGGAGCACATTGAGGTACATTTCTGTGCTATACTACTTTGGTATTACTTAAAGAGCAAGTTACGGGATAAAATTGCATAGTTTGCAAATGGTAGTAATCGTTAACAACATCTTTCAAGATGCCTTTTTTTTTAAAACCTAAATTTTTACTCTTGTAAGAAAATACAGTGGATTCAGAAAAAGTGTTTGTGCATGTTCTTTTGTAACATTTATGTTATTTTTTAGATGAATATGGACGAGGCAGATTATCAACTTTTGATTAGTGCCATGCAACAAAATTACGCTGAGGCTGAAGCAGTTGCATTTAATGTCGCAACTGGTTAGTAATATTTTATTTCTAACAGTGTAGTGTAGTGCAGGACATGAGTCACGCACAGGACAGGTCCGAGAAAATTAAAACACCGGATATATGTTGCAATAATTGCGCAACGAAAAGAAAACCAATGAAAAAATAAATTTAAGAAAACTACTATACAATAATAATCTTATGTAATAATAGCCTTCATATATTGTGCAACGTGCATACAACTAGTGAATTTGTTAATTTTGTGACAAAAACAATGACAAAAATGAATCTGATGCGGGTAAAAAAGCGCAAAATCCGATTCGATCCGATCTGGGAAAAAAAGAACAAAATCCGATCCGATCCGAGAAAAAAAGAACAAAATCCGATCCGATCCGAACGATAAAAGTTTAGTCCGAATCCGATCCGAATCCAATCGGATCGGATTCGCACACCTCTAGTCAGGACAGTGCAGTGCAGGACACCACACTACACTACAGCACAACACATGACAGCGCACCACAGCACAGTACACCACAGCATAGCACAGCCAGCACACCACAACACAGCACACCACAACACAGCACAGTACACCACAACACACCACAGCACAGTACACTACACTACAGTACACCACATCATCGCACAGCAGACCAAAGCACTGCACACCACGCCACAGCATAGCACAGCCAGCACACCACATCACATCACACCACAACACAACACACCACAACACAACACACCACAACACAACACAACATAGCACAGCCAGCACACCACACCACACCACAACACAGCACAGTACACCACAGCACAGCACAGCACAGCACACCACACTACAGTACAGCATAGTACACCGCAGCATAGCACAGACAACACAGCATACCACAGCACAGCATAGCGTACACCACACTACAGTACACTACAACACAGTGCACCACAGTACACAACAGCATAGCACAGCATATACACCACAGTACACCACAGCACACCACAACAAAGCACACCACAGTCCAGCACAGCATACCACAGTACACCGCAGCATAGCACAGCCAGCACACCACAACACAACACAACACAACACAGCACAACACAGAACACGACAGCACATCACAACACAGCACACCACAGTACAGCACAGCACAGCACAGTACTGCGAGCACAGCATACCACATCACTGCACAACACAACACAACACAACACAGCACAACAGACCACACCGCAGTACAGCACAGCAGACCACACAACAGCATATCACACTACACCATAATACTGTACAGCACAGTACTATAATGTGCTGTACAGTACTGTACTGTACAGTGTAGTGCACTTTTACGCTGCGCTGCATGCGCTGAGTGAAACCAAGTTTTAGAAGGATGTAAATGCGAAAAGGTATTTTTTTGTGTTAAGATTTTGTAGATGATGTGTTTGTCTCAGGAATGTCAGCAACAAACGACGTTGATATTCCTGATAACTTGACGTCAGAAAAAACAGGCGAAAGAACAGAAGATAGTACTAAAAAAGGTATTAGACGCAATAATTTAGAATCAAACTTCTTCAAATCTTGTTTAACGAAATTTTAAATTGAATATTTACATTGACTAGCTACATTAATACAACTAATTTTTCCCTGTTTGTTTTAATGGCTGAAGAAACTTGGAAGGAGCTCGTGATAGATTTCACCTTTTCGGGTCTCAGTCTTACACTTTACAACAACGAAGATGTAACTGTAAGTCTCAAAATGATTGAATTTTTTCTTGAACGGGTGGGAGTAACACATGTCATTCGTGATTGCATATTTATAAGTAATAGCATAAAAAGAGGTGTATTAGCTATTAAACGTCTCGCTCGATGAGGGTCCAGAGGGCCGAATGTGATATCATGTTTGCGGGAATTTCTTTTGTTGTCGCGTCCGTTTACGTCAACCGGGTATGATTAGTTCTAATCAGACCTGGTTTGACGTCAACGGAGGTAGGATTAGTAACTGTCTTTGTCGTTGTTATTCTCTATTTCTATTATTCTCTATTTCTATTTACTTTTATTTTTACCAACTGTCTCTTACTCCACTTCGAATTCTTCACCTCCACGTTTAACTCTAAGGCCTTGTTTACATGAAGCGGATTGAATGTCCAAGTCAAATCTCGCATGTTGTTTCCCCTGGTTGTGTTTACATGAAGAAGATTGAAAGTTTTCGATCTGGTCGAAACGAATGGCTGAAGTCAATCCACGCAGTGGAGTGGATTAATTTGAGATTCAAGCAAGGATCGACTTGAATGTTTCCAATCTGACTCATCTAAACACGGTTTGACTTGAAAATGACTTGATACGCATGAGTGTCATTGGTGCGTGTCGTACAACATGGCGGACATTGAGGAAAGCACAGAAAATAGTGTTTCACAACCGAAAATAGTGTTCCAAAGAGATCGGATTCTCCATGTAAATATCTGCCGGATTGACTTAACTGGCGTTTTTCGGATCCGATTCGACTGTGAATCCGCTTCATGTAAACAGGACCTAACTCTAACTCTATCTCAACCTTTACCTCCATCTCCACCTCTACGTCTACCTCTACCTCTACCTCTACCTCCACCTCCACCTCCACGTCCACCTCCACCTCCACGTCCACCTCCACGTCCACCTCCACGTCCACCTCCACCTCCACCTCCACCTCCACCTCCACGTCCACGTCCACCTCCACCTCCACCTCCACCTCCACCTCCACCTCCACCTCCACCTCCACCTCCACCTCCACCTCCACCTCCACCTCCACCTCCACGTCCACCTCCACCTCCACCTCCACCTCCACCTCCACCTCTGCCTCCACCTCCACCTCCACCTCCACCTCCGCCTCTACCTCCACCTCTACCTCCACCTCCACCTCTACCTCTACCTCTACCTCTACCTCTACCTCCACCTCCACCTCTACCTCTACCTCCACCTCCACCTCCACCTCCACCTCTACCTCTACCTCTGCCTCTACCTCCACCTCTACCTCTACCTCTACCTCCACCTCCACCTCCACGTCCACCTCCACCTCCACGTCCACCTCCACCTCCACGTCCACCTCCACCTCCACGTCCACCTCCACCTCCACGTCCACCTCCACCTCCACCTCCACCTCCACCTCCACCTCCACCTCCACCTCCACCTCCACGTCCACCTCCACCTCCACCTCCACCTCCACCTCCACGTCCACCTCCACCTCCACCTCCACCTCCACCTCTACCTCTACCTCTGCCTCCACCTCCACCTCCACCTCTACCTCTGCCTCTACCTCCACCTCCACCTCCACCTCTACCTCCACCTCCACCTCTACCTCCACCTCCACCTCCACCTCTACCTCCACCTCTACCTCCACCTCTACCTCCACCTCCACCTCTACCTCCACCTCTACCTCTACCTCCACCTCTACCTCCACCTCCACCTCTACCTCCACCTCCACCTCTACCTCTACCTCTGCCTCTACCTCTGCCTCTGCCTCCACCTCCACCTCTACCTCTACCTCTGCCTCCACCTCTACCTCTAACTCCACCTCTACCTCTACCTCTAACTCCACCTTCAGTCCTTTACGTCTACATTTAACTCTATCTCTAACTCCACCTTCAGTCCTTTACCTGTACATTTAACTCTAACTCGATCTCCACGTTTACTTCTACTAGAGGTAAAGGTGGAAATTGAGTTAGAAGTCTTCTACCTTCATCTCTACTTCGGTGCTTCCACTTCTATCTCTACCTCTAACTCCACCTTCAGTCCTTTACCTCTACATTTAACTCTAACTCGATCTCCTCCATCTACCTCTTTCGCCACCTCTAACTCTTCCTCAGCCTCTATTTCTCCTTTCGCCTCTACTTCCACCTCCGCATCTTTCTGGTTTGTTCACACAGTTCTATTTTCTCTAGAAACTTTCTGAAAATTCATTACAGCATCACAATACCCGGGCCACGCTGTGTAGCTGTAAACTACACGAAAGCTGCGGGACACTGGTGACACACAGCGACTCGTCCATTGATCTTATCTTGTTTCTTTACGGCTGCATTATCGAGGACGCCCGGCCAAGCAAAATGACGGCGTTCCCACGGTACTAAAAATTCCCTAAAATACTATTAACAACCTCGGCCTGCTATTTGAGTTCTAGTGCTGCAATGGTTAGACTTAGATTTGTTTAGAGCGTCTGGGTAGCATTGGAAAGATTGCGGGTTTCAGTCCCATTTAGAGCTCAGTGTTTGTCTGAGGTTGAGCAGCATGAAATTTAGAAAAACAACGGTAGAAAATTGTTGGGGTTTTTTCGCAAACCAGCATTTAGTTTGTTGGGTTAAATTTATGGATTAATGGTTTAAATTTATGTCTGAATGTGTGTGTGTGTGTGTGTGTGTGTGTGTGTGTGTGTCTGTCTGTCTGTCTGTCTGTCTGTCTGTCTGTCTGTCTGTCTGTCTGTCTGTCTGTCTGTGTGTGTGTGTGTGTGTGTGTGTGTGTGTGTCTGTCTGTCTGTCTGTCTGTCTGTCCGTCCGTCCGTCCGTCCGTCCGTCCGTCTGCTGTCTGTCTGTCTGTCTGTCTGTCTGTCTGTCTGTCTGTCTGTCTGTCTGTCTCTGTCTGTCTGTCTGTCTGTCTGTCTGTCTGTCTGTCTGTGTCTGTCTGTCTGCTGTCTGTCTGAATGTCTGGATGTCTGTCTGGATGTCTGGATGTCTGTCTGTCTGTCTGTCCGTCCGTCCGTCCGTCTGTCCGTCTGTCTGTCTTTCTGTCTGTCTGTCTGTCTGTCTGTCTGTCTGTCTGTCTGTCTGTCTGTCTGTCTGTCTCTGTCTGTCTCTGTCTGTCTGTCTGTCTGTCTGTCTGTCTGTCTGTCTGTCTGTCTGTCTGTCTGTCTGTCTGTCTGTCCGCCCGTCTGTCTGTCCGCCCGTTTGTCCATTTGTCTGTCCGTATGTTTGTTTGTTTGTTTGTTTGTGCTGTCTGTTCATGTAATAGATTTTTAGTAAACGATCGTTATTCTTAAGTACTCTTAAATTGTTTGTGTGTTTCAGACACGGATCTTACTTGAAAACTAATCAAGATTCCTAGTAGTATGATTTATAACTTTTGATAACCTTGTTGTTATGTTGTTTCTATTTCAGAATGCTTTCTCACAGGACAGAGCAGGATCATGGAAGGAGAAAGAAAAATTCCAAGAATGCCAAATTGGAGCGTCCGAGTATGATCAAAGTATTGTACAACCAAACTCCTACTGGAGAAATGGAAGGTTTGAAAATTTGAACTTATCAACAAACAAATTGTATCGTTGAATTGTATAAATGGATTGCACAACAATGTTATTATTGTGTGCTTTTAATGTTTTCAGCTTGAGTTGTTTCATAATAATAACGTACAAAAAGCATTTACTGAAAATAAACTGAAACAATGCGACTTGTAGCCGGCCAACAAGTACTTGTGACATACGTACGGTTTGACTAGTTTGACTGAGAGCGTCCGGCTGGCATTCGGAAGGTTGTGGGTTCGAGTCCCGTCTGGAGCTCAGAGTTTTTCTCTGAGTTTAATTTACGACAGCTTGTACATCAAAAACATACGAAAAAACTTTACCAACTCAAGTTGAAAACACTAATAACGTACAAAAAACATTTACTGAAAATAAACTGACACAATGCGACTTGTAGCCCAACAAGTACTTGTGACACACGTACGGTTTGACTAGTTCCCAGGCGTATAAATATCGAGAGCAACCTCGGTCTGCCGGCTTGGCATTCGGAAGGTTGTGCGTTCGAGTCCCGTCTGGAGCTCAGAGTTTTTCTCTGAGTTTAATTTACGACAGCTTGTACAGCAAAAACATACGAAAAAATGTTATTATTTTTTAGTTAATCTAACTTTACAAGATCCAACGTTACACATCAGCTTTCCTCTCTTGTGGTCCTTGCTTGACTTTTTTACTGTGCCGCCCGTTGAAGGAACTGCATCTCTTGCGTCAGGTAATGTTCTTATAATGTAGTTTGTCATGATCATCTTACACTGGATTTCCACAAGGCATATTTTCCTCCCGACGAATCGCTCAGTAGAAATTCGGCTTTAAGCTGTTTCGCTCACGATAAAAAGATGCCGCGCACTTGAATTTTAATTGCCGTGCGACTGATATTTATGAAAGTTGCGTGTTTCGGTGTTTGGTTTTAAAATGTCGCGCGCTCGGGTTTTATATTAGTTGCCGCGCGCTCGACCCTTAAATATTGCGCGCTCGACCCTTAAATATATTGCGCGCACCGCGAGCTCAAATTTTAAATATTGCGCGCTCGACTTTTAGTTACCGCGCGACTGAGTTTTGATTGCGCGCGCTCGACTTTTAAATACCGCGCACTCGACTATTATATGTCGTGCGCTTTACATTCTTGTACAAACTGAATAGTTTTCTACTTCAATTTGTTTCGCAAAGAAACTCGAAAACCTAAAACCTTATCGCCACATAAAAAACCTTATATGCCAAATTTTGGCACTCGGTGTATTCCCCCCCTGGTCTATGAAAGAGGGAAAACATTAGGCTAAAGTAGAGCGAAGACTCCCGCTCGTTGTAAAATTAATTGTATTCTCCTTTTTTAAGACGCGCCACTTTCCCAGTCAACAAGAAAAGACGTCTCATCAAATGTTCCTTATGTCCTGGAAGTAAAAGGCAGTCTAAATAATCCGGAGATTGTGTTACTAGGAGAACCAGAAAACCCGAACAGCTCTGCTCTCATCGTTCAGACAAGTATAGACTTTAATTATAAGTTGGTCGATAATCAGCAAACTTTTTCGACGTCAAGCAAAGAACTCGTTGTACATTCATGTCGATATCCCGAACGAGAAGAAACATTGTATAGGGTAGGTTCCTAAGACATTGTATAAACATTGTATAAAATGTTGTATAACGGGTTGTATTATGTCAGTTGGTTGCTTGTATGAAATGCCTTTTGGGAAAATATGGGTGGTACAGCAATTTACCGAGTTGTAAACGGTTGTTGTCGTTATTTAGGAACCCAGTGAGTTTGCGTTTCTCAAGGTACCTTCAGCATATGATGGTGATGGTCAGGGTCAGGGTCAGAGTGATGGTGACGATGATGGTGTTGGTGATGGTGATGATGATGATGATGATGATGATGATGATGGTGATGATGATAATGATGATGATGATAATGATGATGATGATGATGATGATAATGATGATGACGATGGTGATGGTGACGATGATGGTGTTGGTAATGGTGTTGGTGATCGTGGTGATGATGATGATGATGATGATGATGATGGTGATGGTGATAATGTTGATGATGATGACGATGGTGATGGTGATGGTAATGGTAATAGGTGATGGTTATGGTGATGATGATGGTGATGGTGATAATGTTGATGATGATGATGACGATGGTAGTGGTAATGGTAATGGTAATGGTAATGGTAATGGTAATGGTAATAGGTAATGGTGATGGTGATGGTGATCATGACGGTGATGGAAATGATGATAATAACGGTGGCAAAGGTGACGGTGATAGTTACATGATGGTGATCATGGAGATGATGATGGTGCGATGGCTTTAATTAATTATTATTTTGTTTTTTATTCAGGTTGTAAAGCCATGCGCGATTGACTTTCAGTATTCCTACCCCGGAAAAGACTGCGAGGGTCAAGAGATCGTCCTCTGTGTACCGGATATGAAAGTCAAAGTTTCACCTTTGCTTCTGAAAACGCTTCTGGCTATTTCGAACTCTTTTTATGGTGAACAAGAGGTAACTTGCTGGGACATATTTAAAGAGGAAATGAAATGAAAATTAAGTTTGCTCTATCTACAAGATATCCAAAAAATAATAAAGAATTACTTTAACAGTTTTTCCATATTTCACTTCGTTCTCAAGTTATTTAGATTTGTTTAATATGTAAATGAGATGAACTGTGACGTAAAGTTATGTACAGATAAATGTGAGTTATATAGAAAATCGTGTATATCTTCGACGTTATCGAACAAAATTTGGTCTTGTGATGTTTAGTGTGTTGAGGTCCATATAGTTGCAAAGTTTTAAATAATATTGTTTAATAATTCCAAAGATATACATGATTTTCCAATAACTCAATAATCTGCACAAAACTTTACGTCATAGCTTACCTCTGCATTTACTTCTCATGCAAAGGCATTAATAATTCATGAGGAAAACATAATGGAGATCAGTTAACGAGACGTTGTGAAATGTGGTAATAAACGCCCATAAATTAAGACAATTTTTACCTCAAATTTCTCTTTAAATACTGATTTGTTTGAGAAGCTATACCATACACTCGAAAAGCCGTTTATTATCTGATTTAAAATCAAATCAGATAATAAATATATAGAGAATAATACATGGATGTGCGGAAATATGAAATTTATTTCGAGTGTTGACCAGGATATCTCACGAGTGAGCGAAGCGAACGAGTGACATATCCTGTTCAACACGAGAAATAAATTTCATATTTCCAAGCATCCATGTATTGTTCTGTTTATTATATAAAAAAATTGTCCTATTGCCTTGCAAAAATTGCATTAAACTATAATGCTGATTCGGCGATAATCGTCACATGTGCGATTATCATAAATAATCGCACATGTGAAATTATCACTTTTATTAGTGGTGGAAAAATCAATAAAACACTCTATTTTATATAATAAAGAAACTTAATTTTCATTTCATTTCCTCTTTAAGTTCGGGTCTATACTCCGCACTCACTGACGTTCGTAATTCAGCAACCGGCTACAATTACTCCCTCTCCGTTACCCTTATAAAACCTTGGTTTTTGTAAGAACTCAAACGTGGGTTAGTCAGTCAGGTTGTTTTGATTGTTTGTTTTTTAATTGTATTATATCACTTTGTAATAGATTACTGAGGACAGCACTTCCGAGCAGCTCTCAAAGGTCGAGGATACCGAGGAGCTGTGGCGACCTCAACCCATCTGCAAAGATGACTGGTTCAAGGAAAATAGTAAGTTTAAACATCTGCCTTGCTGTTTGCGTCCAAGTATATAGCTTCTTATTTAGAGCGCCTTGCCAGCGATTTGAAGGAAAGTTCGCTTTCACGAGAAACGTGTATAAAAAAATGTTTATCATAACTGAATATATATAATACATATATATTCTAATCCTTAAATAAAAATTCTCAGAACATATGTAGTTTAATTGAGTGAAATACCAAATATTATTATGTGTCTGGCTTTGCTTTTCGGTCCGTATGCAAAACGATGCATGCTGATTGGTTCCTGAGCGGTCGGGATACTACGACAATGACCCGACCGGTCAATACGCTCTTTTCTCGGACCTGTAAGTTTTGGCGGGAAAATTTCTGAGTTGACTTGAATACAAATAAAAGAGAACTATAGGTATCTTTATTCAAATATTCTGAACAATAAAATGTGTTGGAACATTACTGCTGGTTTTCTTTAAAGCTGTTTACTTAAAAACACGACAAATAAAAACCGAACTGGTGTAAACAAGAAGGCCAAGAAGCGACACGAAAAAGTTAACAGGTAAGGTAAACAGCATACTCCGAAGACGAAAACAACGCTCGAAACTTAAAAATGAAATGAACCAATAGCCATATAATAAATTACTCATTAACCTCGTAGTGTTCGGTCAGTACGGGAAGTATTTGGCTTCGGTTTTATCCCTCAAACCTCGCTCCTTCATCGCTCGGTCTGTACGAAAACCTCAGGCAAACACTTCCCCGTAAAGACCTCGCACTCGTTAATAAGTCTTTATTTACTCGCCTTATATGACCTTTTCAGTTCAGAGAGTGCCGTCAAGAATCCACTTAAACACAACCGTGACTGAGAAGGTAAAAACAACTTACCAATTATCAAGGTCCTGGTCAAACGACATACTTTAATATGATGAACTAAATTGCCGTTTCAGTTTTCCAAATGATACAATTTTTTAATTTCGTGTAGTTTTCAATGGAAATAAAGGCCGTTCGTGTGACGTTGTATAATGAAGTAATGGCACATCGTATTCCTCTGTTACTGGTTAATTCAAATATTGACGCACGCGTGAAAGACTGGAGCTCAGAGGTTTGTAATGGTATTTTTATCTGGTTTTTAATGGGATTTAATCGGCTTTACTAGTTGGGATTTTTTACATGTTGTTCATTTTGTACATTAAAGGGTATTGGCAATAAAAATTAAGTTTGTCTCATTCGAAATAACTCGTCAAATGGTATAAGAAGACCTTTTACAATTTTTCCGTATCTGTTTTGGTTTTGGAAATATTTGGACCAAAGACAGCGTGCTGTCCGCCATCTTGGAATTATATTCGATGTGCATGTGACATCATAAGCAGGGTAAAGTGAAATTTTTATCTTGCCAACCTTATGACATTATGAGCTAGAAACTCGATTTTGTTGCGCTATTTCCATTTTAAATTGACCCACAACATTTAAAAAGCCTTCCGTGGAAATTTGGTCATCCACGGAGTAGTTTCGTCAGGTTTACCCTGCTTATGACGTCACCAATTTCCTAGTTAATTAGAACCAATATTACAACAAGATGGCGGACAGCGAGCTGGCTTTGGTCGAAATATTTCAAAACGCAAGAAAGATACAGAAAAATTACAAAAGGTCTTATACCATTTGACGAGTTCTTTCAAATGGGACAAATTTAATTTTTATTGTCAATACCCTTTAATAGCTGAAGCTTGAAACGGACGTGTCTGTCGAGGCGTGGTACCACAACGAGACACTTGCAGCCTGGGAACCACTCATGGAGAGTGAAGAAACCTTAAGTGGACGACGTCACTGGCAATTGCAATTAAAGGTTAGACAAGATGGAAATTGAGCTGAACTGTGTTTTTATTTTAAACTGGTTATAAGTATTTACTGATGATAGTAGTGGTGGTGATAATGTTGGTTATTGTGGTGATGGGGATGGTGATGGGATCATGGGGATGTGATGGGAATGATGGTGGTGATGGCAATGGTGATGGTGATAAAGGTGACATTGGTTATAGCGATGGTGATAGTAATGATGATGGTGTTGGTGATTATATGATGGTGGTGGTGTTCGTGATGGCGATGGGGATGGGGATGGTGATCGTGATGTGATAGGGATGGGGATGATGGTGATGGGGATGATGGCAATGGCGATTCGGATGGTGATGGCGATGGTGATGGTGATAGGGGTGGTATTGGTGACAGCCATGTGTTGGTGATGGCGATGGTGATAGTGATAGCGTTGGTGATGGCGATGGGGATGGTGATTTTGATATAATGGTGATGATGGTGGCGACGGTGATGGTGATAGGGATGGCAGTGGTGATGGCAATGGTATTGGTGATGGTATTGGTGTTGGTGGTGATAGTGCTGGTTATGGTGCGCTGATTTATATTACCAAAGCCCATTTATATAATTTCTTTGTCTTTTTCTGCATATTATTTTGCGTTTCAGGTATTTAAAGGAAACAGTCATCTTCTGTCTTTTAATCCAGACAGTGAGAAAAAGAAAGCAACTGATCAAGAAGACTTTATCAGTCTTACCACTCCAGTCTTCGCAGACACCAGGTGATATATAATTGTCTCTTTAAAAAAGAAAAGTTCCCATGATATTGAAACGTCGTTCATAAAGCGCATATCTCATGTTTGAACTTTTTGTATATTTGTAATCTTAAAGGCACTTTCCGATAGGAATTGTTTAACATTATTTTATTATATAAAACGATGCAGTGGTTTATTGATTTTTATTAAATAAAATAGAGTGTTTTATTGATTTTTCCACTAATATTGTAATAATATTAATTTTCCACTAATGTAATTGATTGTTTTTTATTTGCAGTATGACTATATATATATATATATATACATATATACATATAAATATGTTACTTGTTAAGTAACGAAACGTTAGTAAAATAAAAGTAGCGTGCTGTGTAGGCAGTGTAAAAACAACAATCGAAATATAGTAAGGTTAGATATACTGCCGAATGAGAGAAGTCTAACGTTTTGAACGAAGGCCCTTCGTCAGTCACGTTTCTCTCTGACGAAGGGCCTTCGCTCGAAACGTTAGACTCCTACTTTCTCTGTTTCGGCAGTATATGTAACCTTACTATATTTCGATTGTTGAAACGTTAGTAAAAGTCGATTTATATTGTTTATTTAGTCTTGTGTTATGGCTCTTCATTTAAAAGTTTTGAGCTGGGCTCTTAGTTTTATTTTACGTTTATCTAATCCAATCAGAAACTCTCTTAGTATAGGTAGGTGCCATGAAATATGAACATAAGAATATACAATCCGTAACCATATTTCTTTCCAATTCTTGCAGCTGCGAGCGTACAGGTCGCCATAAACGAAACCTTACGCAATCATTGCCACCACAATACACAACACAACATCGTCATAATGAAATCGACCTTCGTCCATTTTCTTCCGAGATGTCACTCGAATCAAGAGATAGTTCAACGAGGCGCTTGGAGTTGGAAGCCATTGAAGTGGATGAAATCGACGCTGGACCGTGCAGTCTTCGTTCGCCTATCTCGTCTGATATCATGAGTGAACTAGCTCAAGACATTCCACAAGCTACATACATTGTGTTAAGTTCGTTTGATACAATGCAGTTGACCGTGACACGTTCAGCTGTTGACGTTCTTTCAGACGTTGCCAAGGTACGATTCTTGGAAATTTATTATTTAATAAATTAAGGTTAAAGGACATTGGCAGCGAAAATTAAGTTTGTCTAATTTGAAAGAACTCGTAAAATTGTAATAGAAGATCTTTTACAATTTTTTTTTATCTTTCTTCGTTTTCAAGATATTTCAATTTGTTTAATATGGTCTCTGACGTTAGGAGCAGGGTACAGTATTTTCACACGTAGCAAAATCAGTTGTATCTCTAAATTTGTTCAACGAAATCACTTGAAACTGTGCACATAAAAACGCCTTGTGACACTGAACATTTCATAACTGATGTTGCTTTGTGTAAAAATACTGTACCCTGCTCCTGACGTTAGAGCCCATCACATTTACATATAAAACAAATTTAAAATCTTGCAAACGAAGAAAGACACGAAAAAGTTGTAAAAGATCTTCTATTACAATTTCACGAGTTCTTTCAAATGAAACAAACTTAATTTTTATTGCCAAAAAGGAGTGATAGATAATGTACCTTCTGCCTCGAGCGACTTCTACCTTTCACAGGCAAAATAGGAAATTTCTCTTCAGGTGCAAAGCCAAATAAGAACTAAAAACTTTACAGGATTGTAAACTAAAATAAAACCAAGCCCAAACTATTATCAACTCCATTATCAAAACAGTTTCCTCCACGAGGTAATGGTATAAATCAATGTGGAAAAGAGGAAGACGGTGGTTATTTGGTTACAGTCAGAGAAGAACTCGCTAGTAAATCATTGCTTCTGTAAATGGCAGTTTGTGTTTCCCCCACTCACCACATTCCTTCTGAAGGAAAACTTAAATATCCAAACGTAACGTAATATGAAATAACCGTAAAAATAACTTTAAGGTGGCTCCATACAGTTTCTCGAAAAATGGAAAATACAAGTTTGAGAGTCCAAAACACGTGATTAAACAATTCGGGAAAAGAATAAAACTAAATGTTATGCATAGTCAGCCACCTTAAAAGGAATCAAATTAATTGAGTGGCAGGCAGTGCTGTCATCCTTTTCACTCCATAGAAGTGCTGTGCCTCACACTTCACCCACGTGAACGATTTGGAAGGGCTAGTCCTATTGACCTACAAGTCCTGAGCACCCCTCAGACTTCGAAAGAAATGGATGTTTAGACAGGTGTTGTAAATGGGACACAAATACGTCTTGATTTACTGAAACTTTCCAATCGATTTTCTCAGATTAACGCTTTGAGGCCTGGACCTCTCCCTTGTGCTGAATAAAATCGTCTGGTGTTAGCCAGAATAAACCTTAAAGACTTGTCGTCAGGCTTCAAAGTGTTAAAGAGATAGGTTTTAACACTTTGAGACCTGGACCTCTTCCTGTGCTGAATAAAATCGTCTGGCGTTAGCCAGAATAAATACTAATCACAAGGTCGTGGGTTCAATTCCTGCCGGAAGGCCTGTGTAGTTGCATTTTTCGCAACTGGTCCCGGTCTGGTCTTATAATGTATATATTCTACACTCGAATTTTCCTTCACCCAAAATCCTGAGAACATGATATGTAGTCGAGTGAAATGCCCAATATTACTTATAAATACTAAAGACTCGTCGTCAGGCTTCATAGTATTAAAGAGATAGGTTTTAACACTTAACCTGGACCTCTCCCTGTGCTGAATAAAATTATACCTTGAGAGATCTATCTTGATATTATCTTGATAAATCTGAACAAATATCCATATATAATTTATATAGTGGCATTGCTATACCATTTTATATATTCCGGCTTACCACCATTATCATTCAGCCTAAACCGAGAGGACGCCTGACATTTCAGGCTAGATATTCATCTATCTTTCTGTTTTCACAGGTTTTTTCAGATTGCACCTCTGTCTCTCCAATTGAAGCGACCATACCAGAGTCGCCATTTGTTATTGTAAATGAGGTATGTTTCCAAAAATACAGACAAAAATACAGATATTTAAAAAAAAAAAATCCTTGAAAAAAGAGCGAGGAGTAATTGTGAAATGTGAAGCAAAACATATCATGTTCATCATGAAAAGAAAGCTAGCTAAGGAATTGGAAAAATATATTGTGGCTGTCTCTTTTTGACCAGTGCCAGATCGACAAGTCCCCAGAGGCTTGGCTAGAATTAAACGTAAACGTTCAACGACCATACAACTGTACTATGTTTCTTTTACCGACAGTTTATCTAATACCCAGTTTATTGTGTTCGTTTGTAGTTGGGCGTCCATGCTTCTGTATGCGTGAGCAATCGCTACGAGGTTTGTACAGTTTACCTTGTGAAACTTAGTGGCCTCTTGGTATAAATGAATAACAACTCTGTCTGTCTGTCTGTCTGTCTGTCTGTCTGTCTGTCTGTCTGTCTGTCTGTCTGTCTGTCTGTCTGTCTGTCTGTCTGTCTGTCTGTCTGCCTGCCTGCCTACCTGCCTGCCTGCCTGCCTGCCTGCCTGCCTGTCTGTCTGTCTGTCTGTCTGTCTGTCTGTCTGTCTGTCTGTCTGTCTGTCTGTCTGTCTGTCTGCTTGTCTGTCTGCTTGTCTGTCTGCTTGTCTGTCTGTCTGTCTGTCTGTCTGTCTGTCTGTCTGTCTGTCTGTCTGTCTGTCTGTCTGTCTGTCTGTCTGCCTGCCTGCCTGCCTGCCCGCCCGCCCGCCCGCCCGCCCGCCCGTCTGTCTGTCTGTCTGTCTGTCTGTCTGTCTGTCTGTCTGTCTGTCTGTCTGTCTGCTTGTCTGTCTGCTTGTCTGTCTGTCTGTCTGTCTGTCTGTCTGTCTGTCTGTCTGTCTGTCTGTTTGTTTGTTTGTTTGTTTGTTTGTTTGTTTGTTTGTTTGTTTGTTTGTTTGTTTGTTTGTTTGTTTGTTTGTATGATTTAAAGGACAACACTGTGTTATTGCGAGAAAGATGATTTGTGTAACAATGGCAAGGTACTTATAGTCAGGAGGGAGTAATTTCGTGGTCTTGTTATGTTATGGGAAGTGTTTGGTATGATGATTGTCTTTGTTTATCCCACTTGTTTAGGCAACCCAAAAGTCAACAGCAGATTTAACCGTTTCTAAACGAAACCGGATTGATATAAGCGACGTTCCCGACGGCGGTCCAGGCCTTTCCCAGACACATCCGAGTTTAGGAGAGTTAGATAACAAACACACCGCCCAGGAAGATTCACGAGTTAGCTTTCAGCTCATTAAGGATGACAGTGATGTCCAAGAACACCATGGCAACGAAGCGGGTCTTGGCTATGTAACGGTGCACAAGGATGGGCCGCTGGATTACGACAACGACATACCGAGGGCTCCTATGGAGAAACGGTTCCTACGAAGCCAGTCGATGCCCGCTAGAGAGATGCGCAGGTTTATTGCGTCGAATAAGGAAAATGATCAAATCCCTGAGGTCGTTGCGGAGGAGCCTGGTGACGAGATCGGAGACGAGGTAGATCCTGGTTGTTCGGTGAAGGAATCTAGTGGTGACATCATTGATGGACCTTTGGTGGTAACTGGGGATCCTGAGGAGAGTAAAGGTTCTAAATTCGCTACCCGAATATTTCTTGAAAATATTGAAGAGGAAATACGTGAATTAGAAGAGAATGCAAAGGAACTTGGAGAAGAAGTGGAAGATGGGAGGAAAACGAATGCCGAAGCTGAACATGCAGAAGCAGGTATATTAGGGCAGCTCAGCTGTCACCGAACGAGCCCGAGCGACAGAAAGTCTGTGTGCAAGACATCCCCAAGTATCTACTAAATAGATAGCACGCACAAAACCAGTCAAGCTCAGACCACGCTGACAAGGCTTTGATGAGCGCTGAGATAAACCCCACAAATTATAATGAGTGACCACTGACCAAATATCTAATAAATAGATAGCGCGCAAAAAACTAGTCAAGCTCAGACCACGCTGACCAAACTTTGATGAGTGCTGAGATAAACCCCACAAATTATAATGAGTGACCACTGACCAAATATCTAATAAATAGATACCGCGCAAGAAACTAGTCAAGCTCAGACCACGCTGACAAGACTTTGATGAGCGCTGAAATAATCCCCACATATTATAATGAGTGACCGCTGACTAGCATTGTCTCCTTTTTTACCTTGCCTAAATTACATTTAGCCACATTTAAGTTTGAAAGCATTGAAACGTCAACTCAGTGGGGTTGAGGACCTCGTTATCTCAACCGGATACAGTGGGTTGAGAATGTCAACTCGTTAGATCGGGTTGATGACATCGTTGTCTCAACTAGATAAATCGGGTTGAAACCTCAATTCGTTAGATCGGGTTGGGGACGTAATATGTCATACGCGAGGAGGAGTGTTTCATCACACCGAGACGTTTGTTGAAAACCGAGGCGAAGTCGAGTTTTTTTAAATTAAACTTCGAGGTGTTTGGATATTCTGATGAAAAACTTTTCCGAGTGTTTGATATAGCATATCAAACAAATCAGTATTTTAAGAGAAATTCGAAGTAAAAGTTTGCTTAATATATGTAATTTCTTCCTCCGATATCCAAACCACCGACACGGTACTATTTTCTTCTGTGTTTTCTTCATGAATTTTTAATGGTTTGACATGTTGTCTCAACTGGTTACATCGAGTTGAAACGTCAACCCGTTAGAGCGGGATTTTTTACTCTTTGTCTTTTAACTTTTTAGAACCTAGCTTTGTTTCTGGTGCATTTGCGGCCATGGGGCTTATCGCTGGGGTAAGTGGTCATCCGGTAAGCAGTGATAAGCTGGTTGGTAGACCCGAGGAAAATCGTGAGTTGCTGTTTGAACGACCTCAGTACAAGAAGGCGGATGACTACATATCTATCCAAGTAAGTGAGACTCATGCAAGATGTTATTGAGAAATGGTAGTCGAAGTTTGCATGAAAACGCGACTTTTCGGTCGAATTTCGCATGAAAACGAGGCTTTTTGGTTGAATGTCGCATCAAAACGGGGCTTTTCGGTCGAATTTCACATGGAAACGAGGATTTTTTATTAACCGCTAGTAAGCAAAGTGGGGTCATTTTCAAATGCAATCAAATGCAGAAATCTTGAATTTTGACGAGGCTTTAGTTTCTTTACTTAAAATAATATTATGTCCGACTAGTTGGTTAATACTAAAACAATTTGGTGCCTTGAAGCGCTAAACTTAGCCATTTGCCAAAGCTAGCTATAGTAAGACAACCCTTGTTCTTTATCCAGGGCCGCGGAGAGCCAGGATGGGCCTGGGGGAAGGTAAGTCTCGCGGGCCCCCAAACGTCTCAGATTTGACTATTTCTACTGTTGTGCGAGTACTCACATCGCTGTTAAAAAGATGCGGTGTCGTGCTACATTCCCGCTATACCGCACCACGGCGCAAATAATTCCTAACAAAGGTTCCTAATTACAAGATCGAATTCAACGAAAGCAGATATGCGTGACGTGGCCGGCGGCTATGCGGCGCCGAATGAGACTCGTAAACTTTACGGATTCATTTTCTATGATAAACTAACATGGTGGAACTCACGATCTGACGTAAACTTGTCAATTATGATATTCTAAAGAATACCGTAACATATCGTAAACTTTCACATTTTCGATCCGAAAATCGCGCAAAGGATCATAATTATCGTCAAAGTGAAATTTGTCATGTAGTGCAAGTACGTCACTGTGCATAGGCGGCCGTACGGGCCCCTAACGTGGGCCGGGCCCCAGGGCAGTTGCCCCCCTACCCCCCCCCCCCTTCTCGGCGGTACTGTCTTTATCATGTGTTTTTTTTAGATTGATGGTTTTGATGAGTTACCGTTTGTTCCTGTAACTCGCGCGGGTCGCTTCCTCTACAAACTTTGTCCTGAAAAGGTATTTTGAAGTACTGTTCTTGTAATTATGGTGAATGTATTAGGCACACCGAAGATTGATATTGTTGTCCGTTGCACTTCTTTTCAACGTGTATTGTTATTGGTATTTAAACAGAAAGGCCGATTCTATTACATCGTGGTTCAGATCGAAATCAAGCACGGACAGAAACAGGTCACCATTCGTGCACCACTGCAAGTGAAAAACAATTTAGACATTGAAATTGATCTACTGGAATCTGGAGCACGTGAAATTAGCAGCGGTGATAAAGACCGAAAGATCCATACCGTTCCGGTCAAAGGAGTTGTGAATATACCACTATTTAGCGCTCATAAAGGCAACTTATTTATCCAACCTACCTCGGCCGGGTAAGTTAACGTAATAATAATAATAATATTTTAACAGGGAGCCCATGTCACCGAAGTGTTTTTCAATGGGGCCCTGTGTAACATAAATGAAATAACTAAGTATAAGATAGTAAAAAATAGATATGATTTACATATAGTATAATTTGCCAAGTTTAAGTTTGAACAATGACAGTGACTTAATGTCATGAAAGTCAGGAGTTAAATTGTTAAAATCGTTCAGAGCGTGATAAATTAATTTATGTTTTCCCCAGTTCGTCTTAGCTTTAGGTAAGTGGAATTTGGCCTTGTTTCTAGTATGGTATTGGTGGAAATTGCTATTTGGTAGTAGTTCAAATCTTGAATCAAAAAAATTGTTCAGACATTTAAAAATAAGGATACAGCGATGCTCGTGACGTCGATCGTTTAGGCGTTTCCAGTTTAGGGTTTCCAAGGCTTGAGTGGCAGAAGAGCGAGCGAGTTGGTTTGTTATTATCTTGGCTGATTTGTTCTGTTGAGTTTGTAAAGTGTTCATCAAAGTTAGGTTGTTCTTATCACCCCATATAATATCAGCATAATCAAATAAAGGAAGGATAAGTGCGTTGAATAAGGTAAGACGGGCGTCAGTTGGTAGTAAGTGCTTTACTCTTCTTAACAGGGCAAGGCGCTGCTTTATCTTGGATGTTAGCTTTTGAACATGAAGGGAGAGTTGAATAGAAATAATGCCGAAGAATTTGCAAGTCGAGTCAAATCCGCGTATTCTCCCTGAATTCTAGCAGGATTTTTTGTATTACGCTTTTTTTAGTGAATTTGCTAAATTTCGTTGTAAATTTTTTATTTACAGTTTTTTTATTTATGAAGGCCTGCGTCAACAGGCCGAAAGCTTAGCAAATAAATATTTTACGTGGTGTTTCCACAAAACGTATTTATATTACATTATCGCCATGAAAACTTTCAAAGAATTAATCAATTTTTTTATTGTTTTTGTTGTTATTATTCAGGTTTAAAAAGAGTAATTTATCGGTTTCTTGGAAAGATTTTTCAGACAGCAATCGGACGACAATTCTGACGTGTCATCCCAAAGAAAATGGACCAAAACACACTTATTGTGTCAAGGTACGGATGAGCCCTACCATTTACATACACGGGCACCTGCACTTGTGCAAACATCGGCATTTGCGCATACACCTGCTCGTGCACTTGCACATACAGTTACACCTGTACCTGCGCATACTCTTCATTTGTGCATACTTACACTTACACTTACACTTACACTTACACTTACACTTACACTTACACTTACACTTACACTTACACTTACACTTACACTTACACTTACACTTACACTTACACTTACACTTACACTTACACTTACACTTACACTTACACCTACACCTACACCCACACCCACACCTACACTTACACTTACACTTACACTTACACTTACACTTACACCTACACTTACACTTACACTTACACATGCACGTATGAACGTGCACGAACTGGCCCAGACTTGCATCAGGCTACATGAACACTAATAGTCATTTTCTAATTCCTCAAGTTATCAGTATATTTGTCTTATCCATTGCAGGTGCTCTGTGAAAAGGATTCACTGAACAAGTCTCCGTCCATGATGGCCCCTCATCACATCCTTCAACTTCATCCAACAATGAGCTTCTGGAACTTTCTACCGTGTACAGTGAAGCTAAACTTGGAGGTAAAAATTATGATAGGCATTGGTTACTTGTTAATCCCAAAAGACTACTTTTTTTTGCTATATTTTTAATGCAGAGTAAAACCACATGGACACAGAGCATCTTCGTATTTAATGCATTGAGCACTGGTGATGCTAAGAAGAATAAATGTCGTGCTAACTCGTTCTGTATTTTGGTACTTTAGGATGCTGATGTTTCAGAGATGAACATCGAAGCGGGCAAGCATCATCATATAACATGTGTAACTACCAACAAGACGTCCACATTTTCACTGAAGGTATGGTTATTGTTGATGTTGGTGGTGATGGTAGTGGGGGTGGTAATGGTGATGGTGTAGGTATTGGTGTTGGTCTTTGTGGCTGGTTGATGATTGTGGTGGTGATGATGATTTTATTTTAGTGATGGTTGCTTGGTTGCTGTGATGCTGGCGGTGTTGCTGGCTAATTTGTATGTGGTGATAATCGTCGTTTCTTGGTGATGATACTGGTCTTGTTGTTCTTGTCATTGTTATGATGATAATGGTTGTCTTGTTAGTGGTGGTTGTGTGGGTTGCAATTGTATCGTAGCCAGACGTATATACGGTGATGGTGGCTTTGGTAATGGTGGTGGTGGTCATCGTAGGTGGTGGTGATCTTGATTTCTGGCAATAATCTTGGTTTTGTTGGCTGCTTTGGTGATGGATGGATGGATGGATGGATGGATGAATGAGATAGATAGATAGTTTGATTAAAATTCACATCGCAGTCTAATAGCTGAATTGCGTGATTTACAGTTTAAAATATTAACACATGTGATATTTAAAAGCAATATTTACAGATATATTGGAAACATTAACAATAGAATTTTAAACAAAACTAAACTACTGCACACACAGGAATAAATGTATTTAGAAATCTGTTCGTTTTTAATTGAAACATATTAAACATTCTGTTACTTCTAAGATCGTACATAGCCTCATGTTTGGGAGGTAGTAAATGATATAGTTTATGTGTTGAATCATTAATAATATTGTTAAAAAGTTTAGAACACATTTCTTCGCGTCTTTGAAACAGTGTGGGGAGACCAAACTGATCTAATATTTGATTATAAGACTCTCCAGGCGAGATGATTTTTAACACACGTTTCTGTACAACTTCAAGATCATCAGACAGGAACATCGGGAGTGAACGATGAAAAACCTGTGCACAATACTCTAAAATAGGCCTGATAACTGTACAATAAAAATTCTTGATGACAGCGATGGCCAATCACTAGTGGTGGTTGTGTTAGGTTCTATGGTGCTGACAGCGGTGGTATTCTTTTTAGTAGTGATGGTTGTTTTGGCTATGGTAGTACATTGTAAAGGTACTTTCTTTCTAACCTTATTTGCTATATAGCTAACATATATTTGGCCGTTTTGTTTCAGGTTCCTCAATACATGGGTACGTCGTGGAGTGGTTCCTTTAATGTGGGTGGTGATTCTCCGCGTGATGTCGAGATTGAGATGACACCCGAACAAGTTGTTCATAACACATTGGTAACAACAGATTTATTAATTTAAGTTTAGACTAACAATGAATAGGTAATCAGATGAGGAGATGCGCGGTAGCTTGCAACGTTGTTTTTTTATCTAACAACCTTGCTGTGGTTTTTAGGTCATTAAACTAGACTACTTTGATCGTGGTTCTCTTGTTGTAAATTTTTACTCTGCGTACTGGATCGTTAACAACACGAGCCTGACTATTAGCTACAAGGTAAGAATAACCTCTACCTGTTATTGTGCCAAACCGTATCGATCATGTTTTGACTTCCCTTATTTTACGAAGCAGTGCACACTATACTTCAATAAAGTTATGAAAGCTATCCCTGATTGGTAATTTAGGGAGCGTAACTTATACAAGGAATGTATATTTTTTTCAGCCAACAAAAAGTTCCAACGAATCCTTTATACAGGTTGCATCCGACGTAGAGCCACTTCTTTATAACTCACCGTCAAAGACAAAAAAGGTAGACCTTTGGTTCATAGGAATTTGCATACTATAATAGTTTAATGAACTATATAATCGTCGCAGATCAATTATTTGTTTCTGGTCACGATGTTTTACTATTGGTCTTATTTTCTTTCTGAAGATTATGCTCAAGCTTCATGGTTGTGATTGGTCGAATAGTTTTTCTTTGGACGCCGTTGGCAACGCCGGTCAGTTAATATGCAAAGAGATTAAGACATCTAGAGAATACGAGGTAACACCTTGTTAGAGTGAAATGATTCCTAAATGAATATGTTTTTTTTTTTGCTGTTTTTAGCAACCTTTTCTGTATGCATGGGTTATCTATCTACCTATACCTGCCTACCTACTTACGCACCCACCTACCTACCTGTAGCAATGGGTACCAAAATGGGCCCTACCTACCTATCTACCTTCCTACCTACCTGTAACTATCTACCTACTTACCTACCTATCTATTTATCTTCTTATTCACCTATCTATATAATATACTTATGTTCCTATCTATCTACTTGCCTACCAATACCTATCTATCTACTACTTACCTACCTACTTATCTGCCTACTTATCTACTTATCTACAAATCTATCTACCTAGTTATCTACCTACTTACCTCCCTACTTACCTACCTACCTATCTACCTGCCTACCTACCTACCTACCTACCTACCTACCTACCTACCTACCTACCTACCTACCTACCTACCTCCCTCCCTCCCTCCCTCCCTCCCTCCCTCCCTCCCTCCCTCCCTACCTACCTACCTACCTCCCTCCCTCCCTACCTACCTACCTTCCTACCTACCTACCTACCTACCTCCCTACCTCCCTACCTACCTACCTGCCTCCCTCCCTACCTGCCTACCTACCTACCTGCCTCCCTCCCTCCCTACCTACTTACCTGCCTGCCTACCTACTTACCTGCCTCCCTCCCTACCTACCTACCTACCTGCCTCCCTCCCTCCCTACCTACCTACCTACCTGCCTCCCTACCTACCTACGTACTTACTTACTTACTTACTTACTTACTTACTTACTTACTTACTTACTTACTTACTTACTTACTTACTTACTTACTTACTTACTTACTTACTTACTTACTTACCCACCCACCCACCCACCCACCCACCCACCCACCTACCTACCTACCTACCTACCTACTTACCTACCTACTTACCTACCTACCTACCTACCTACTTACCTACCTATACCTAACCTCCCACCCACCAACTTAGCTATTGACCTAACCCACTCACCTACCTGCTCACTTACACCTACTTACTTACCTACCCACTCACCTGCCTAATCTACCCCAATATACACTTACTTAACGACTTACTTATTGACAATGTGTTTTTCTAAGTTATTTCTTTCTCCACCTTTAGATGGCTATTTCTATTGAGCTTTCTTACAATAGATTAACAAAGATCATCACTATTATGCCAAAATTTGTAGTCATCAATAAAACTGAGGTAATTCTTAATTAACTTCAGTGAGACACTGTATTTTTTCTTGTTTTGATTCGTTTTATCCCTTCTGTGAATGTTTTTGCTTTGTTTAGCATGACATTTCAATTCGTGAAATTGGACAGAAGACTAAGTTGTGGATTTTAATAAAAGCCAGCCAGGTTTGTTACTCTGATTTTCTCTTATTTTCTTCTTTTATTTTCTGTTCTATTTTCTCTTTTTTCTTTCTCTTCTCTTTTCTTTTTAGTTTTTACCTTCCTTTATCACACATTAAAGAGGGACTTTAGTCAAAAAAATTAATTATTTTTTAAATCTTCGTATTTAATGCCGCCATTTTGAGTTATAATAACAGCTAAATTTTGATATACAGCAGAGATTTGACGTTATCTTGTCAATTTCGACCTGATTTTGGCGATATGACTTCAGAATTGAAAAGAATATTCCGTTGTACAACAAAATTTAACCGCTCTACAAACTCAAAATGACGGCATAAAAAACGAGAATGACAAGGTCATTTCTCAAATACAAGAGCAGATATCGTAAAACTATTAAAGTGCATATAACCCCAAAATTTTTATCATCTAAATACGTTCTACCTTTGGCAAATAGTTGAACAACGAAATATTTTTTAGATGACGCCAAAGTAGTCATCATTATGTATACAATATTTATTTGCATGAGTGACATGACCCAATTCTTCCATTAATGGTGTGTTTGAACAACATGTTCCATATTGTATGAGTTTTTCCACAAAAATTCTCAGGTAGTTTATCTTGCCAAAAAGAGAAAGAAAGCCAAATGCCTGCATAGACGTCATCTCATTACCAGAGAAATGCGAATCTAGAAATGCGAATCGCCAAAAAACATTGAAGAATAGCTCCAATCAAAACAATATTTCACTGAACAACTGTTTGCTCTCTGTGTGAACGTATTCAGATGATAAAAAATTTGGATTTATATGCACTTTAACATTTCCAGCCATTCACATTAAAGGGTATTGGCAATAAAAATTAAGTTTGTCTCACTTGAAAGAACTCGTCAAATAGTATAAGAAGACCTTTTACAATTTTTCCGTATCTGTTTTGGTTTTGGAAATATTTCGACCAAAGACAGCGTGCTGTCCGCCATCTTGTTGTAATGGGTATAATTAACTAGGAAATTGGTGACGTCACAACCAGGGTAAACGCGATGAAACTACTCCGTGGGTGACTAAATTTCCACGGAAGGCTTTTTAAATGTTGTGGGTCAATTTAAAATGGAAATAGTGCAACAAAATCGAGTTTCTAGCTCATAATGTCATAAGGTTGGCAAGATAAAAATGTCACTTTACCCTGGTTATGATGTCACATTGCATATCGAAAATAATTCCAAGATGGCGGACAGCAGGCTGTCTTTGGTCCAAATATCTCCAAAACCAAAATAGATACGGAAAAATTGTAAAAGGTCTTCTTATACCATTTGACGAGTTCTTTCAAATGAGACAAACTTAATTTGTATTGCCAATACCCTTTAATTAAAAGGTGGTAAAC
Organism: Paragorgia papillata; assembly: GCA_035771165.1. Taxonomy (NCBI): domain Eukaryota; kingdom Metazoa; phylum Cnidaria; class Anthozoa; order Scleralcyonacea; family Coralliidae; genus Paragorgia; species Paragorgia papillata. Next base: position 1,265,662 of record JAWNZC010000013.1, read on the forward strand.
TGTCAGGAATAGGTTTGATGACAAAATACAGACGTTTCGATCGGATTCCTTTATCAGAGTAGAATGAAAGGCTCCACTGGAAACGTCAGTATTTCGTTATCAAAACTATTTTGGCAGTTTACCACCTTTTCACTTTGCTCTATCTGAAAACACTTCCTACGCAGCACTCCACTAGTAATTCCTTTTTTTTTTACCAAAGATTTCTTTTTAATAAACGATAATCTCTCTGTTATGTAGTGTATTCCCTACTGGCCACGGACCAAGTCCAACGCCTTCATAGTTAAGTTAGGCAACAGCACTCTAACTCCAACCTCGAAGGTGCTACGAATTAATACCCTACTCCCGACGATATTCCGTGTTGGTGACGGTATGTTACTGGAAATGAGGTCCGAAATCTCGGAATCTTCGACAACGATCGTATTTAGTCCAACCATGTCTACTCACTTACCAAAAGTTCAAAACCTTTGTAAAGAGATTTCGATAAGTTTACATCAAAAGTAAGTTCGTTGGCTTCTAACGTAAGAATTACCACCACTCACCATTAAATTGTGCTAAGTTAAATAATTGCTTTTGCTCTTTACTCTCTGTCCTCACCACCTAGTTAAGTTTCTTGACCACGTTTCATTTTTTCAGGGATACTGGAAGTTCCACAGTTGTAGCACCACTCAGCTGTGTCGTCTATTGTTGGGATGAACCTGGCGGGAACCTGACGTTGCTGTGGCAACCGGAGAACACCCGTGTGCATCCGATTGAGCTGCCTATCAATAAGGTATGCGGTGTTCCAAAATTCTGCGTTAGTTTCAGTTTTGGCGTCCCCGTGTTAGGGAAGTTGATATTTTAGTTTCTTTATTGTTCAGCCACAAAACGCCCTGTTGCTCCCTTTTTTTGGCTCAGTATATTTTTTGATTGCTCTATGCTCAGGGTCGAATGGTTACGATACCTGCATCCGGCTTGGACTAGACATTTTGAGTGTGGCTGAGTATTGTAGAACAATGGCTGCTCATTGTTCGAAAGCAAAATGGCACAATACCTAGCCAGTCCAAGCCTTATAATCTGCTTCTGTTATAGGAGAGGATATGCATCAATACAGCAATTCTCATATCCCAGCTAGCATATCGATCTCTTCTCTTCTCTTAACAACATGCATTGCGACATTGACATATATTATCATACTTGCACATTGCTGTATTATATATTGTCCTACATTAAACTCAACCTAGGATCTTGAATGGTTTTATATTCTTTTTGTTTGTTACAGGATGGTTTTGGTGAAGTAAATCTGGATACAAAAAAGCGAAAGTTCAGCAAGATTCGGAAGACCTCCAGTCTATTCACCGGCTGCGGCTGCGTGGGTCGACGGTCTACGAGCGCGATCCCCACAGGAAATCAAATGAACGGGCCTTACGATGTTGATTGCGTATCGAGGAATACGAGTGAACGCCGTGTGGACAAAACCATCTACTGGGTGTCGTTTCTTCATGATTTACAAAGAGTTATCGTCTTTACCGATGATCCGCTATGCTTCAAAGAAGCACGCAAGGTAAGCACACGTATATTTGAAAGTCAACTGTAATATGTTAATTGCTATTAGTGTACTAATTAAGGGATGCACGCGAGTGGTGTGTGCTGTTAGCGCGCTGCCTCTCACCGCTGCAGTGTGAGGTTATGCCCGGTTGGACGGGGTGGGTACTTGGATGGGTGAGCTAGCACCTGGGAATGACCCCGTTGTCGAGCTTGGGACTCGTGTGAGGAGAGTTGTAGTTGATCTTTCCTGTACTTCGAGTTTTTTTCGCCGGGTTTTCCGGTTTCCCTCCCTCCGTAAAATCAACACCTAGATCTTAACTGTGATCCGTGATCTGAACTGTGTTGTATGGCGGCTGCCTGGATCGCATTTTATATGCTTTCGACTCGGTCACGTTGATCTGCGTTTTTCACAATTTAGCCACCGGCTGCAAGTAAGGATGATTAGCGCTCCTGTCTTTTCCTTTCTTTAACGAATTGATGAGCGTTGATGACGAGATTGTATACTTAAGCCTGGTTTTCATAAGATCGTCTCAATCGTCCTGATCGTCTGACACCATTCAATCAGATTGGGCGATTCAAAATATCTCTAGTCTGATTGGATAGATGCGTTAATCCTAGGTTGAAACCATTTAGTTTAAAACGCTACTTAATATAATATTATGTAATAATGAATGTTATCTTGTCTTAGCACTGCGAGGGCGAAGCTGTCTCCTTCGAAGTGTTTTTATCTCTGGATGGTGTAAGACTTTCTGTGGTTAACCAAGAACCTTCTGAGATCATATATCTCGGCATTTCAAGGTAAGCTGGACTAGAATGTTGAAGAAATATTATCAAACACTATATACAAAAACTGCTTTTTAGTGCAATGTTTGCCTTGCAATGTCATCATCATCACCATCATCATCATCATCATCATCATCATCATCGTCATCTCATTATTATTATCATCAACATCATCATTCATTATTATTATCATCATCAACATCATCACCATCATCATCATCATCATCATCATCATCAGTATCATCATCATCATCATCATCATCGTCATTATCATCATCATCATCATCATCATCATTCATTCATTCATTATTATTATCATCAACATCATCACCATCATAGCATCATTATTAGGGGATATTTATATGGAGGAGGGCCCGCCCTCTTGGTCGGGCTAGCCCTAGTAAGAGGGCTGGGTTTCACCTCGCGTTGACTTGTTCACCGACTTGTGCAGCTTTCTCACGAAGCCCGAAATCATGTTTCCGCAAACACGATTTGAATTTATAACAAACACATGAACAAACACAACTTGTAAAATAGAAAGTTGACCAAGAAATATTAGTATAAAGGCAAACTTTACCGCATATACCGAGCTTCGATTTGGTAGTCCCAGCCCTCTTGAGTGCGTTCACATGGGAAATTTCCAGTCCTCCTAGGCGAGATCTCGAGTTGTCAATAGGGAGATCTCGCATAGGAGGGCTTGGCCCTCTTGTCATGTAAACGCAAACAATTTTTTACAAGGAATTACGCTGAGATGCAGGATCTCGGCAAAGATGGCTAACCCTACCATATAAACACCCCCTTAGACTTGGATCAAGTCTGTCTCTGTAGGAAGGGATGAGTCTATAGCATCATCATCATGCATCATCATCTTTCTACTACATCCATGCAGGTCTACGATATTTTCTCTTTCACACCATCTCTTTCTCGGCCACCAGTTTTGAATCTGCCCGTTACACATCTGACCATCTTAAAGTGCTCATTTCGTCTCTTTACATGCCCATACCACCTCAGTCTGCTCTCTTGTATCTTGTCCTTCAGCTGGCTAACTTTCGTTTCTTGCCGTATATCTTCATTCTCGTTTCGTCACTCTTCTGATCGCTTCCGGCGTCTCATCTTGGCCATCTCCAGCATTCAGCTCCATTACAACTGTTGTAACTAAAATGTCGTGTATCTTTATTCTACTGTTGTCTAGTGCGACGTCAATATGGGAAGTGGAAAAATCTCCAGGAAAATGGAAGATTCTCAACGTCGAGACGTCTTCGCTTTTGGAAGAAGCTTGGAGAAATGACGTTCGTGAACACAGACTGGAAAAAGATGTCGAGGTAGGTCAAAGTACATTACACTGTGCAACTTTTTGTGCGAACTTGCATGTCTCTTGCAATGGTGACCGACAGAGCCGCCGAGAGAAATTGCGGGGCCCAAGACAAATTATCGATTTGGGTCCTCTGATGACGTCACGCGGGTCGATTTTTTTTCTTCGGGGGGGGGGGGACTGATGACGTCGCATGTCATAGGGTCGTGTCTACGTGTTCTCAATTGATCCCCTGGGTTTGCTAAAAATGACGTTAGTGTTACTGATCTTTACGCTATCTGGGCCTCATGTTTTCTTACGTCAAAAACTCAAATCTCAAAATTTTTGGGGGTCTTTCTCAAGTTGGGGTCCCGGGCAACGTTTTTCGTGGAATAATTTATGTCGCAACAAAATTGCAAGACAAGTTAGTTGCACGAAAAATTGCATAGTGTAACACCGCTTTTGACAATTTAAGAAGATTTGAAGAATTAACCTGTGAAAAAGCGCTATATTTTGCCGTTTATTTCAATTTTGTAATTTTGTTTAACCGTTTTAATTCGTGTGTATTAATTATATCAAGGTTGATTTTGAGTCAATGACGATGACTAAACCTTACCGTGGTACTCTCAATAGACGATATGAACCAGGCCTCTGGGTTCACTACTCGTCTTCCACCAATTACGAAAGTGTGTCAGCTAAAGTTAACCGCGTTCAGGTTGGTTGATTTGTTCATTACTGTTAATCAATTGCTGCGTAAGATGTCTGCATAGTCAATCGAGATATGGTCTGGAAACTCGGCAAACTTCAAAGCGCCTATAACGAGCTGTGATTTTATATTGAACCGTACCTTACACCGTGCACATCCTTTGTTTTAGGTTTATTAATATTTAAATTGCACGGTTGAGTGATTGAACTGAAACGTTGCTATTGGACAATTCGTTCATTATACTAAAATACAATGTGTTCAGTGACCGTGCACCGTGCACAAAAATGCATAAAGGCGAACAAAAAGATGGACCAAAGACTTTAGCTGAGTTTCCAAACCATATCTCGATTGACTATGATGTCTGTTAATTAAGTCTTTTCTGTCGGAATCGGTCTTTAGTATTTTATTCTGGCTAACGCCAGACGATTTTATTCAACTCTGGGGAAGCCCTCGGACAGGAAAGAGTTAAAGGGTTTTTAATTTCTTTGACGAGTGAAATTATCTGGCATTAGACAGAGTAAAACAATAAAGGGAGGCGTTTTTGGCCGGCTAAGGCAAGAATGGATTAAACCATAAACAATAGTGCTGTTAAGTCTTCAAAAGGAAATGGAGTTAATATGAAAGGAGAAGTGGTTAAAGTGCCTATGTCATCCTCAGGGACTTTACATATTTATACTAATTGGAACATTCTGAGAAGATTTGTAATATATTTTCTCAGGCGAAAATTTCATCTTCATGGATTTTTTTGTCGTTAAAGTTGACGGAAGTGATGTCGAAAGAGGAATTTGTCTATATGAAAACCACTTTGCAGATTCCTCTTTTGACGTCACTTCCGTCAACTTTAACGGCAAAAAAATTCATGAAGATGAAATTTTAGGAAAAGAAGATATATTACAAATCTTGTCAGAATGTTCCAAATATCCTAAATATGTAAAATCCCCAACCATGATATAGGCACTTTAAGCTTTTTTGAAGAACGGTTAGCGTATGCTGTTAGCTCGGTTAGACGGGGTTAAGTACTTGGGAACTGCCTGTCAGAGTTGGGACTCATTTGAGTAGACCAGTGTTCCCTATTAATAGATTCCTAGGAGATTAGAAGGTCGACCAGACACTGGATTAAAGTTGTTCATGATGATGGTGATAGCAATAGCGATGGTGATGATGATGGTGACGGCGATGCCGATGTTGATGGTGACGACGATGATGATGATGGTGATGTTGACAGCGATGGTAATGATGATGGTGTTGGTGATGAGGATGTTGATATCGATGGTGAAGGTGATGTTGATATCGATTGGGAAGGTGATGGTGGTGGTGGTGGTGATGGTGATGGTGGTGGTAGTGATGATTTTGAACTACACTACAAGTCTCACACTTTCAACGTTCTTAACTTATAGATTGACAATCAAATTTTTGGAACTCTATTTCCCTGTGCCCTGTACCCTTCACCTTTACCAGCTTTTATAAAGCAAAGATACGGTAAGGACTGTTTGAACTATGTTTATGTCAGCTAGTACTTAAAACTTAACTAGCAAACTGTCATCTGAAAGACAAAACGTATATGAACTAGAACAGGCTAGTCACAACTTGTTAGCCTAACAACTACATGCATTTATTCCAGGTTTTAAGCCATTCTGTGAAATCTCTGTCATATACCGCAATATCCCAAGACACAACCTCTTGCATCTCAGGTAGGTTTCTGTTTCTTGCTCAATATAAAAGATTCAATATTTTGCTGGTTTGGACTGCCATTACGCCATCTTGCCATAAAACAATGACTGAGTATTGTAGAACAATGACTGAGTATTGTAGAACAATGACTGAGTATTGTAGAACAATGGCTGAGTATTGTAGAACAATGACTGAGTATTGTAGAACAATGACTGAAAATTGTAGAACAATGACTGAGTATTGTAGAACAATGACTGAGTATTGTAGAACAATGACTGAATATTGTAGAACAATGACTGAGTATTGTAGAACAATGACTGAGTATTGTAGAACAATGACTGAGTATTGTAGAACAATGACTGAGTATTGTAGAACAATGACTGAGTATTGTAGAACAATGACTGAGTATTGTAGAACAATGGCTGAGTATTGTAGAACAATGACTGAATATTGTAGAACAATGACTGAGTATTGTAGAACAATGACTGAGTATTGTAGAACAATGACTGAGTATTGTAGAACAATGACTGAGTATTGTAGAACAATGACTGAGTATTGTAGAACAATGACTGAGTATTGTAGAACAATGGCTGAGTATGGTAAAACAATGGCGTCGTTTGTGTGCAAATATTTTGTTATTCGATCTTAGGTACTTCAAGGTTCTCGTGCAAGAAATGAACGTAAAACTCGAGAAAGATTTCCTTCTTGCGATTTATAAACTATTGTATGGCGATGGTAGTGAAGATTACGACGAGGTAACATCTTGCTAGTCTTACTGTGTCGTTGCATTGCAATAGCAACACTCGAATAAGAAGTCGCCAATAAATGGGGATGTATAAGCATGATCAATTGAGATATGGTCTGGAAACTCGGTAAATTTCAAAGAGGCGTGATTTTATGTATAGACGGTCTTCATCGTGCGCAAAGTTTTTGTTTTTCGCTTATTAATTTTCAATACGGTTGAGCGATTGAACCTAAACGCTGCTATTGGATGATTTCTTCATTATACCAAAAATGCATTGTGCTCACCGTACGCAAGTTTGCATTAATGTGAACAAAAAGATCGAACAAAGACTCCTTTCGCGGAGGTTCCAGACAATTTATCAATAGACTATGCAATAGACATTGGTCTTGTTCTGCGTTTTAGGAAATTTTGTTCCAAGAACATCTACGCAATATCTCATTAACCCTGGAAGATACTCTGACTGAAAGTGTAAGTTAATGAGACATATTTACATTCATTTATGCATTTTTTATATTCAATTAGTTAAAGTACCTATGAAACGAAAATTAAGCCGGTCTTATTTGAAAGAACACTTGAAATAACAAAAGTAACATCTTTTGCAGTTTTTCGTTTGCTCGCTTCGTTCTTGAGATATTTCAAGTTGTTTGATATGCAAATTAAACATTTTGACGTCACATCTGCATCATGAGTTACCGGAGAACGTAATATATCTTTGCTATTATCAAACATAATCACTTGAAAATTCTACATGTTTGTTGTTGTGGGCTCCAGAAACACACTCACATGCTTTCTACGAATTGTTTAGGCTTGATTTTGGCTTGATAATAGCAACGATCTATTTATTACTTTTTCCAAGAAGTCATTATGCACATGTGACGTCAAGACGTTTAATTTGCATATCAAACAAACTGAAATATCTCAAGAACGAAGCAAGGAAACGAAAAACTGCAAAAGATGTTACTCTATCATTTTAAGTGTTCTTTCAAATAAGACAAACTTAATTTTCCTTTCATAGGCACTTTAAAGCATATAACTGGTGTGATTTTTCTCTCCTGTGCACTAAACAATGATCGGTTTTGTTGATTTTTTGTCTGATTTATTCTTCAGGGTTCCTTGGATACACAAAGATTGTTTCTCGAATATTTCCATTTATCTCCTTTGAAGGTAATATTTATTTCGTCTTTTTTAGTTATTTAGCACAACAGTTTAGCACTAACGAAGCAGTCCCAACAGCTAATATAACTGCTTGCAGCCACGGCCGTATCCCCCATTTAGATATAAAACGACAGACATGCATGTAACTACAAAACTGATGCAACATGAATTATGTCAGGAAATAAACTGGAAACAGTTTATTCAATCTACCAAAGTGTATGCGTTTTGAGTATCTATGTTTACGTGTTTTGAGTATTTGTATATGACGTTTTTTAACCTTTACAGTCTGTAAAATCTTTCACCAAAAGCCAGGAGCATGCTCCCGGACCGCCCTAAAAATTTCTTCTGATTTCGGCTTCCCCTCCCCCCCTTCAAAATCCTGGCTACGTCCTTGCTTGCATCAGCCCTGAAAGAACAGAGACGCGTTACATTGCTAACAAGTCAAAAACAACGAATAAGAAACTACAACAACCGCAGCGACGACGACAACTACGACAATAGCAAAACAGCAAAAGAAACAGCACCAACAACAGCAATAGCAACAGCAAAAGCAACAGCAGTAACAGCAATAACAGCAGCAGCATGCAACAGCTACCACCACCATGCAACAATAATTATATTACGAAAATTATCAACAGATGTTGCTGAACTTGATTATGTACGAAAAAAATATTTTTGTGTTCGTTAATTGTTGTTAAAGGGTATTGGCAATAAAAATTTGTCCCATTTGAAAGAAATCGTCAAATGGTATAAGAAGACCTTTTGTAATTTTTCTGTATCTTTCTTGTGTTTTGTAATATTTCGACCAAAGACAGCGTGCTGTCCGCCATCTTGTTGCAATATTGGGTCTAATTAACTAGGGAATTGGTGACGTCACAAGCAGGGTAAACCTGATGAAACTACTCGGTGGATGACCAAATTTCCACGGAAGTCTTTTTAAATGTTGTGGGTCAATTTAAATTGGAAATAGCGAAACAAAATCGAGTTTCTAGCTCATAATGTCATAAGGTCGGCAAGATAAAAATTTCACTTTACCCTGCTCATGTCGTCACATGCATACCGAAAATAGTTCCAAGACGGCGGACAGCAGGCTGTCTTTGGTCGAAATATTTCCAAAACCAAAACAGATACGAAAAAATTGTAAAAGGTCTTCTTATACCATTTGACGAGTTCTTTCAAATGAGACAAACGTATTTTTTATTGCCAATACCCTTTAATGATAACCACAACGCACAACAACACTAGCATCAAGCCATAGTAAGAACAACAGCCCCAATGCAATAATTACTATGAAAACAATTCAACGACAACATCGATATTTCAACAACTACAACGTCAAAAACGACAACTTCAACTGTCTGAACATCAACCCCATCTATTCTGAAGAGAGCATTTGTAAGCCTTCGACATGACTGTGTACATGTTGTTGTCTTTTAGTTGTGATTCCAGATTTTGAGGAAACAAATCCGTACAAACAGTCTTATTTTATTTCATTTTTAGATCAACCTGAGCATATCACTTCAAAACAATCTTTACCAACATGAGAAGCATTGCGAAAAGGATTCAGATCTGTTTCAGCTCCTTGTCAACTCAGTGGGATCACCATTAACTGAAGTTAACGAAGTTGAAATAAAGTATGAACTAAAGCCCAGTTTACATGGCCGAAATTTAAGCACGCTTAAGTTAAGCGTGCTAAAAATGCGCCACGGTCATTTAATAATTAATTAGGCATATAGGTGCGTTTACACGGTCATTTAATAATCCCTTACTAAAACACGTACACCATTATTCAACATGGCGGACGAGCTATATTTTTGGTTTTGGAAGCTTCGTATGGGTAGCGTGCGTCAAAGAACAACGGAAGACATTTTTACACGAGAAAGGGTAATAGCTAAAAGAAAAAAAGAAACAAAGGAACAAAGAATAGCGAGATGGAAGCTTCTACATCAGGGCAAAAAAATGCATTTTATCGTATCAATAACACCGTATTAATAGCAAGCGTTTTTCAATCCCGTTGCGTTTACACGGCCAAGTTAAGCGCGATTAACTGATCGTGCTCAGTTTAATCCACCTCCTTGAGGTGGTGCAAACTAATCGCGATTAATTTACGCCGATCTGTTTACACGGACATTTTAAGCCCGCTTAAAGTCAGATGTGACTCAGATCCCGCTTAAATTTTGGCCGTGTGAACAGGGCTTTTGATGAAGGGCTCCGTCAATATTTCGCTGCTAAATTGAAAAATCTCGGTAATTTACCATCTTTTCACTTTACTCTATAAGTATGTGATGCACTATTTCACTTACAGTCGGGTTTAGCAAGAACTTTTAGAGGAAAGTGCCAAAAAAAGTGTTTTTTAAGCCACGGATGATTTAATTCAGGATAAAAATAAGAAAGCCAAAAGAGCAAAATCCTGATCGTTGCTCAGTATTCTTCTATGACGTCAAACTAGGAACATGTCATTGATTGTTCTAAATACCTTAAAAAATCATTTGTTTCTAGACTTGCTTGCTTTGAAAGAGCTGGACTTTTTGTCACTCAAGGATCACTGGTCACCCACGCAAGAAAACATTACACGTGGCAGGTTGGCATGATCAAGAGTCTACTCTTTATGTTAAAGGACAATAGCACTAAAAATTAAGTTTGTCTAATATGAAAGAACTCATAAAATTGTAATGGAACATCCTTTACAACTTTTTCGTATCTCTCTTCGTTTTCAAGATATTTCAATTTGTTTGATATGTAAATGAGATGGTCTCTGACGTCAGGTGTGGGGTAAAATATTTTCACAGTAGCAAAACCAGTTATATCTCTAAGTTTGTTCAGCGAAATCATTTGAAACTGTGCACATAAAAACTCCTTGCGACGCTGAACATTTCATGTTAGATATGTAAGTGATTTTGCTCTGTATGAAAATATTTTACCCCACTCCTGACGTCAGAGACCATCTCATTTACATATCAAACAAATTGAAATATCTTGCCGGAAAACGCAGAAAGATACGAAAAAGTTGCAAAGGATCTTCTATTACAATTTTATGAGTTGTTTCAAATTAGACAAACTTAATTTTTGTTGCCAATCCCCTTTAAAGTTTTGTTATTCTTTCTTTTTTTATAATTTTATACGCAATTCGTTAGTGCGCCTCGTTTTTGCGTGTTAAACGTGTTGAATCCTTTCACTTGCAAGATTGGTGTTGTGGGACAACTTTACTGAATAATTTCAGAGTTATTCAGGTCTTTTTACTCAATCTAATACCAGACGATCAGTTACTCGTCAAGGGGAGACGACGCGATCGGAAAGCCATACATGAACGGGATAAACGTTGTTTTTAGTTTTTACGACATGTTCTACATATATATTGTCAGATTGTATATTACACCGTATAAGTTGACTATTTCCGCGACGAAAAGATATTGATATTTCTGACTTTGCTAAGTATAGGTAATCGCATGGGGCCGAGGAAAATTAATAATTTCACGAGTGTTTTCAAAATTTTACAAGTTTTCAAAATTTTGTAAGATTTTGAAAATACGAGTGAAATTAAACCTTAATTTTACGAGAACTCATGCGATTAGGTGTTAGTAATATAGTGGGCAAAATTATTCAAGAGCTATGTTATGTCCAGAAAATGTCGAAGTACATGTACCTTATCACGGTCGGTGCTCGGCAACATTCCAATTTTCCTCGCTCTATCGCTGTGTTTGTTCTGTCTCTTTCTTTTTGTAAACACAGGTAAAAGTTCGTACGTTTTCTAGTGTATTCATTTTCACTAATAGTTTACACTCCTTCAATAGTTTAGATTAGTTCAAAGTAAACAAAAAAGCATTTTCAGACCGAAAATCCTTGCAGATTTGTTGAACTGGGGTTCACTGTTGTTGAGTATAACCAAGCGACCAATCACATGCAAGAACTGCTGCTAATCAAGGAACCAATCAAGTGCAAGTAATTTTGCCCTGAATTACAAAAAAATCCGAAACATATTCGAGTAATTTTGCCCTGTATATTATTAGTGCTATAATTTAATGTATTTTCCGTAATTTTAGCCACAATTTGGGTTTTGGAGTAATTTGAAATTTGTTGCATTTTACCGTTTAACTGTTTTACATTTTAACTGGTCTACATTTTGTACTCATTTATGGATAGTACTTTTATTTTCCTTGGTCAGGCTCTTCGTCAGTTTCACGCCATTGTTCTCGGTCTTGACGTCCTGGGCAATCCTTATGGTTTATTAACTGATCTTCGGGAAGGCGTAAAGGATCTATTTTATGAACCGTATCAGGTAACTGAGCGAAGAATAGTGTTGTTCGTTCTCGTTGTTGTTGTTGTTGTTGTTGTTGTTGTTGTTGTTGTTGTTGTTGTTGTTGTTGTTGTTGTTGTTGTTGTTGTTGTTGTTGTTGTTGTTGTTGTTATCGTCGTCGTCGTCGTCGTCGTCGTTGACGACGTTGACGTTAACGACGTTGACGACGTTGACGACGTTGACGTTGACGACGTTGACGTTGACGACGTTGACGTTGACGACGTTGACGAAGACGACGTTGACGACGACGTTGACGTTGACGACGTTGACGTTGACGACGTTGACGTTGACGACGTTGACGTTGACGACGTTGATGTTGACGACGTTGACGTTGACGACGTTGACGTTGACGACGTTGACGTTGACGACGACGTTGACGACGACGTTGACGTTGACGACGACGTTGACGTTGACGACGACGTTGACGTTGAGGACGACGTTGACGTTGACGACGACGTTGACGTTGGCGATGACGTTGGCGATGACGTTGACTGTGATGTGCAGTATAAAGGCCTGGCCAAACGCTTTCAACATTTCATGCAACATCGTTCAACATTTTTGAACGCATGTTGAACGAAAATTTGAACATGTTCAAATTTCGTTCAACACCATTCAACAACGTTCAACATCATTCAACAGGGTGGCCAAACGCTTTCAACATGTTGAATCACGGTTGAATTCAACAATGTTGAACGATGTTGAATGAAATGTTGAAAGCGTTTGGCCAGGCCTTAAAGTGTAATCTCGTAGGATTTGCATGCTAAAGTTGATTAATTTCTTTTTTTTTTTGAGTTGACTAGATGTCAAACTATCGGAAAATGGTGGGGTTCAAATTTTCGACCCTTCGATTTACAGGGGGTTGCGGTGTCGGAGATATGGATAATAAGAGTGACTCAAAGACTTTTCCTGACCCTGAAAACATGAAAACAGCTCTCGTAGGATTTGCATGCAAAATTGATTTTTGTTTCATTTTTGAGTTGACTAATTGTCAAATTATAAAAAATTTTCCAAAAATTTTTTTTTCCAATTTTCCGACCCCTCAACCTCCCTGTATATTGAGTGGTCGAAAATTTGAACCCCGTCATTTTCCGAAAGTTTGACATCTAGTCAACTCAAAAAAGAAAAAAGATCGACTTTAGCACTCAAATCATACTGGATCTGTTTTCACGACACTTCATACCACACTATGAGGGTGATGGTGATGGTGGTGATAGTGATGGTGGTGATAGTGATGGTCATGGTGATGGTGGTGGTGGTGGTGATGGTGGTGGTGGTGGTGATGGTGGTGGTGGTAGTGATGGTGGTGGTGGTGAATGGTGATGGTGATGGTGATGATGATGATGAGGAGGCGGATGAAGGGGAGGAGGGTGAATGGAAAGAGGAGGACGACGATAGTGATTATTACCACCATCACAACCACCACAACAACTTGGTCTTAGCTTATGTCGTGCACTTTTAACATGAGCACGGGGAGCACGGGTGGCGTGTGCTGTTAGGGCGCTGCCTCTCACCGCTGTAGTTAAGCCCAGTTGGACGGGGTTAGTACTTGGATGGGTGGCCGTCTGGGAATGGCCCCATTCTCGAACTTGAATTTCATGTGCAGTAGAGTTTAGTTGGTCTATCCTGTGCTTCGAGGGTTTTTCGCAGGGTTCTGCGGTTTTCCTCCCTCCATAAAAAATCAACACTTAGGTCTTAGCTTATGTCGTGCAGTTTTAACATGAGCCTCTGGTTCGGATGATTGGGCGACCACATCCTGTGCTTACGACGTTAAATAAAAGAAATCAATGAGCCCCTGGCTCGGATGATTCGGCGACCACATCCTGTGCTTACGACGTTAAATAAATCATTGCTCATTACTCATTACAACCATTACCTGCATCATGATAGTCATGTTCAATTGGGGCATTTCGCTCTGTTTGACCACCAGTTGCTGTAGGCAATAAAGTGATTAAATAAATTACAACAACTACAACGAAAACCACAGCCACAACAGAGATAATGATTATGATCCTCATCTTTTATAAATCTTCATCAATTTTGTTTCTCAGGGTATTGTACTAGGACCACAGGAATTTGCGTCCGGGCTTGTCAGAGGAGTGAAAAGTCTTTTGGGTCACGCAATCGGTTTGTATTTTCTTAACTTATAGAGATCTTTATTTTCTTTTAAAACCGTTGTTTTATAATGTCTCTAAACATTTCTCTTGTCCTGACTATAACAGGAGGCACTGCTGGGGCCATGTCGAGAATTACCGGAACATTTGGGCAGGCATTCGCTTCGTTGTCGTTTGATCAGGACTACAGAATGGTAAATTATTCTCCAAGCAATTATTATGAATCACTACTACCAATCACACATTATCCCATGCATGACACACCCAAAATTGATTGTTCCAAGAGACGCGTTAAATCCTTTATCCAATGCGATGACTAGTCGGATAACTACAGTAGTTATCCCACTCGGATAACTAGCTACTTATCACGCTATGCATATACAAATGAGATTAACACTGCTAATTTAGACCCCATCCACACCACTGATCTCAATAAAACTGGATGGGGCATGAGGCCGGATTTTGTGTGCCAGTTGTATGATGACGTGACAACTACCTAAGATGGCTGCCACTGAAGTTCATAAGCTTTCGTAGATTGAAAACAGACAAAAAGAGTTATTTTAAGAAAACTTAAACGAATGTAATGACACAAGAAGTACTCAATAAGGTTTAAGACGCTAATTTCTTGTATTTGTTTCTTTTACTGAACTGTAAAACATTTAAATTTCGTTGTTTTTCTTCAGTGCCGACAATGAAGAAACTTCACGATAATATACACTGGAAAACAGACTAGAAAATATACGCAGAATTCAATTCCAAGTCTTAAATTGTACCTTTTATAGTAATCTTAATGCCTTAACAATATCTCGTGTTGTGTACTTGCCATCTTTTGACTGTATTTGTTGTTAAACAGTGAAAACTAAACGAACTGGCATCTGTTTGCTTTACGGCTTTTCCGACTCCCCCGGCACAGAGTACTTAATATTCCTACCCCAGGATAATCTGACCGTGGTGACGTCAAGATTGCTTATGCCAGTCAACTTTGGGATTGGGAACAAGTTCTAAGGCCGCAATGCGTCATATGTTCCAGTACGTAAGATGGCGGCGACTGGCAAGAAATGTTTGACTGCTGGCCATAGGGAATGGCCGATCCAGTTTATATAGAGATCAGTGATCCACACGTATACGTTTTCCTAGCGTTTTCATATTGTTTCAGGTAATGAGACCATTGTTTTCTGCTCCCCTGAGGACCGAGAACAATTTGAAAACGCATACGTGTGGACAAGGCCTTAAACAGTAAATGGCTTTCATTTACAATCAACATTCACTGAAACAAAGCATTTTATCGTTTATCAGAAATGTGTTTTAACCTTGCTTTCAATCAGCTATTGTCTTCTCATGTAATTTTGGGTTTGTCATGGGATAAGATGGTTAATTAATGGTCACTCGTGTGATATTTAACATCGTTAGTGAAGCTTAACAGCCACTCGGGGCCGTATTATACTAATTTATCTGTTCCCATCTATTTATCAGAAACGACGTTTACGCATGGGCAGCGGTCCAACTGGCATTCAAGATGGCGTCGCAATGGGAGGAAAAAGTTTCCTTATGGTAAGCTTGAGTTAGGTTTCGAGGCGTACGATGTGCTGCACAATAGCACATCATTTAAGTTGCGTATAACATTGAATGGGCAAGAGGAATCCACTACTGGTAAACGTGTGGCGCTTGAAAAATAATTTTGTCAAGGATTGTAGCCTTTATATAGACGTTTGTTCTGTAGACGTTCGTCAAGCTCAATCACTTATGCAGTGCTGACTATTTGGGCTCGACAAACGCCTACAAAATGTCTGTTACATTACACTAAGCTTGTAAACGTACCACAGTGATGTTCTACTACTATACATGTATGGGTACAACTCATCCTATCCGTTAAACTACATCTCGTGTGCAAACGCTGTCTCTTAGGAGCGCATTTGGCTATGAATTTCCAAAGCTTTCGCTCGAGTTTCAAACTAATGTTATTTAAAAAAAAACTAATCTTATTTATACTGGATAGCTCTATCAGTTAATAGCTAACTGTTCTCCCTAGAGGTCCAGTAAGGGCCATCACTCATTTGTCCAGTGTTTCTACAGGAGGAAACCGGAGTACCCGGAGGAAACCTGCGGTGTTTGGTAGAGTCAAACTGGAAGCACTTTTCTCACATGCGGCCAAGGTGAAATTTTAAGCAGATAACTGCTGAGAGCAGGAATTGAACTTGGGTCGCAGGGGCACATGCGCTAACCACTGTGCCACCAACACCCCAGCTCAATGGTAAGAGCGTCTAAGCAGTCATCAGAAAGTTGCAAGAACATTCTTGTTTGGGGCTCAGAAACATTTTGTTTTGTAGATCTCAGGCTGAAGTATTCATGCAGTGCTGAGTATTTGGGCTTGACAAACGTCTACCAAACGTCTGTTACAATGTTACATTACATCAAGCTCGCAAACATACAAGCACATACACCGTGTATACAACTTATCATAATAGCTTTTATTAACCCTTTACTGGCCACAGTTGCTTTTTGTCTACTTATTAATTTTACTCTGGCTAACGCCAGACAATTTTACTCGTCAAGGGGAGAGCTCCAGGAAATGTGGCCAATAAAGGGTTAAAGCCATTTGTTTCCGCCATTTCGCTTTTTAATTGACCACCATGTTGGCAACCTCTCATAAATGGTTCTGGATACGAGGTTGGATTATCCCTCTGTTTTTGGACATCTTTCTAGTTTGTTCTTTGTTTTAATTTTTAAGGGTATTGTCTTTGGAGTGTCTGGCGTAGTTACCAAACCTATCCAAGGTGAGATGTTTGTTTGTAAACGGGTTGACGTTTCAACTCGCTGTATCCGGTTTAAACAACGCGGTTCTCAACCCGATCTAACCGAGGTTGACGTTTCAACCCGCTGTATCCGCTTGAGACAACGATGTCCCTAACCCGATCTAACGGGTTGATGTTTTAACGGGTTGATGTTTCAACCCGCTGTAATCCACTGTATCCGGTTGAAACAAAAGGTTCCCAACCCGATCTAACAGGTTGACATTTCAACCCGCTGTAACCAGTTGAGACAACGATGTTCCCAACTCGTTCTAACAGGTTGGCGTTTCAACCCGCTGTATCCGGTTGCGACAACGAGGTCCCCAACCCGATCTAACAAGGTTGACGCTTCAACCCTCTGTGTTCGGTTGAGACAACGAGGTCCCCAACGGAATATAACAAGGTTGACCCTTCAACCCTCTGTATCCGTTTGAGACAACGAGGTCCCCAACCCGCTGTATCCGGTTGAGGCTACTCAGTCTAACAAGGTTGACGTTTTAACCCGTTGTATCCGGTTGAGGCCACCAGGTCCTTAACCCGATCTAACAAGGTTGACGCTTCAACCCTCTGTATCCGGTTGACAAAACGAGGTCCCAACCCGCTGTATCCGGTTAAGGCTACTCAGTCTAACAAGGTTGACTCGATTTAACAAGGTTGGCGTTTCTCAACCCTCTGTATCCGGTTGAGACAGCGAGGTCCCCAACCCGATCTGATGGGTTGACGTTCAGGTCGTATTGTTCCCAAAGGGGAACAATTGTATCAGGAAGGAGTTAATGTTCTGTGCTTTTTGCTTTTCAGGAGCGAGGGCGGATGGCGTTGAAGGCTTTTTTAAAGGATTTGGGAAAGGCATTTTAGGACTAGTTACCAGGCCAACTGTGGGAGTGTTTGATATGGTCAGCACAACTTTGGACGGGATACGAAGGTACAACATGGGAATGATTATTGATTTGTGGATTGGAGGGATTCCAGCATGTTTGAACCGAAATGCCTCAGGGGCGTCGGCATCTTGGATTTGATGACGTAATATGGTTGCGCTTATTATTCGATGGCAATGCTTTCATTGTTTCTGGAGCTATTGTGCAACCATTTTATGTCATCAAATTCAAGATGGCGCCGCCCATGAGGCCTATTCGTTCAAACACGCGGGGGTCCCTTTAAACTAGGACACTCTTGTATACTGGGCCCTAAAAGTGGGTAGCCACATGTTTTACTTTGGTAAAAAACAACAGGCCTGCACAAGAAAGGGGAGTAGAAAAATTCACGATTTATTGTCCTTAGGCATAGCAGGTTAATACTATGGAACTCCCTTTATAGCACTATTACTCAAGCAGCAACATTAGGCATGTTTTAAACCAAATTCGAATTATCTCTATGGCGGAAGGATTGGGGGGATAATCATCCTTATTTGCGGCCAGCGGCTGAAATACAAAGGAAGCAGATCAACGTGGTCGTTTCGAGGCTTATCAAAAGCGCTCCAAGCAGCTACCATACGACACAGTTCAGACCACGGATCACAGTTGATTTTACGGAGGGAGGAAACCCAGAGAACCCGGTGAAAAACGTTTGAAGCACAGGAGAGATCAACTACAATACTCTACTTACATGAGTTACTCA
Source organism: Paragorgia papillata (assembly GCA_035771165.1). NCBI lineage: Eukaryota > Metazoa > Cnidaria > Anthozoa > Scleralcyonacea > Coralliidae > Paragorgia > Paragorgia papillata. The sequence continues at coordinate 1,284,345 of JAWNZC010000013.1, forward strand.
TCCAAGTACTAACCCCGTTTGACTGGGCTTAACTTTTGGTGAGAGGAAGCGCACTAACAGCACACTTCACCCACGTGCTCCCCAAGGGCACCGCAATATTGTTATTGTCTGACATTCCAGCCTTCTGTACTGATACCATCCTAAATCCAACGCTCCAACTTTCTAAACAATTAAATTGCATTTTGTTTTTGACTGCAGGTCTGCTGAACAAGAGGGAGAAGACGTTGTTGTTAGGTTGCGAATGCCAAGATTTAGTCCGCCTCATGTTGTAAGTATTCTTGTTTATTTACGTATACATTCTCGTTCACTAGATAAATAGGTTTATTTTATCAACTAAAAACGGTTTGAATTGCCGAGTTTCCAAGCGTAATGCGCGTTCATTTTTTAATTTCTTAACATAACTTGTATTTTTCGCAGCCTTTACAACCGTACATTGAGTACCAAGCAAATGGCAACGGGATTCTGAAGGTATGTTAAGTTGGGTCTTTTTAAGTTTTTAAGAAACCAGTCGCACAACATATTGTTTTGGAATTAAGGTTGCTGGTTGAACCACTGTCTGAGGACTCAAGCTTTTTCCTGAGTATGTGTACAACTTGACTAGCGAATTACTGAAAACGTCATTATTACCAAGCTGTAAACTACTTATAAGTAATATTGGGCATTTAACTCGATTACATAGCATGTTCTAAGGATGTTCTTAAAATGTATATATTCTACACTCGAATTTTCCTTCACCCAAAATCCTTAGAACATGCTATGTAATCGAGTTAAATGCCCAATATTTCTTATAATATACCCAATTCTCTCCTGGCATTACCACCTTATTATATATACAGAACTCGCGATCAAGCTCTCGGCAACGCCCTCCGTGGCTCAGTGGTCAGAGCATTGCACTAGAATCGCAAGGTCGTGGGTTCAATTCCTGCCGGAAGGCCTCATGTGTACTTGCATTTTTCGCAACTGGTCCCGGTTTGGTCTTAAAATGTATATATTCTACACTCGAATTTTCCTTCACCCAAATCCTGTAAACTACTTAGCTCCTTAACGTTGAGCAATTTGCGCTGACTCCTAGAACGGCCAAAACTGACCCTTTGTTTTTTTCCTCTGTTTAATGCAATTTTACTCGTCGAGTGAAAACAGTGAGAACCTCTGGTATTGTCAAAGGTTTAATTGAACCCATCTTTTTCCCTTATCCCTTTGATCGATCTAACTTTACTACTTTATTCGATCTAACACCTGACGGCTTTATTCGAGTGAGAACCTCGGGTAATTAAAGGAGCAGTGTCACCATTTGCGCATCTTTTTTGCGCACATAGAAATAACTTCGAAAAATGTTGGAAATAGCTCTAAATCGGACAAGAAACCAGAGAAATGAATCAAATGATATTTACCTTCTACGGTATTCCAATGAGAGCAGATGGGCTGCGAAGTCGCTATCGCTACATGAACCATATCCAGCTACGATTTTAGCATCTTTCCATGACTCAAATATAGTCAGTGATAAGTAAATACGTTTGTGCTGACTATACCAGGCTTTCTGTGAACTATTTGATCCCTCGTATTTTCTCTTTCGGCCTGAATTATCGCGTCTTCCACCATACGCTCCGCCAAGTGCGGCCGCCATCTTGGATCAACAAACTTGAAAACCTACAGGCTGTAGTTTTTCAAGTTGGCGCGTGATTATTGCGTGGGCTTTGCGAGTGACACTGCTCCTTTAAGGGGTTAAGTGAGCTCTTCTATCCATCTTTTTTCCTTGACCCTTTTCATAGACTGGCCAAAATCGGGTTTTCTCATCAAATGAGAACCTCTATAGTAGTTTAAGTGCCGATATCATGATTGGGGATTTTACATATTTAGGATACAGTATTTGGAACCTTCTGAGAAGATTTGTAATATACCTTCCTTTTCTAAAATTTCGTTTTGCTGTGAAAGTTGACGGAAATGACGTCTACGCAGAAATTTGTCTATATAAAAAAAAACACTTTACAAATTCCTGCGTAGACGTCACATCCATCAACTTTAAAGCGAAAAAGTCCATGAAGATGAAATTTTAGAAAAGGAAGATATATTACAAATCTTCTCAGAAGGTTCCTAATATCTTAAATATGTAAAATCCCCAATCGTGATATAGGCACTTTAATATATCCATAATAATATTCTTACTTGATTAACAGAGTCTACCAAGAGGCAATGAAATTGTTGACGACGTTTACATTGATCATACCCCACTGCCAAAAGACGGTCACTCGTCCATAGCTTTGTTTACTAATCAGTAAGTATATTTTTAAAAAGTTACAGACTTACAGTATATTATATGGCACGGATTACTTCCGGTAAAATCACGCGCTGTGATTGGTTGCTGACGGGGCGAGATTTCTCCGTAATGCCCACGGGCATTATGAAAATTGTCAATGCCCTACGAGTGCATGGAAACAAACAAAAAATCCTAATAAGAAACTTTTATTGCGCTAATAACGCAAAATAACGCTAGTTCGGTGTTTTGAGGAAGTTAAAGGAAGCGAAGACCAAGAAATACAAGATTGATTTTGAAATAAAAAGTGCCATATAATAAACTACTTAATAACCTCGACCGTTCGGTCTTTACGGTAAAATATTAAACCTCGGTCTTGAGCGTATTAACCTCGCTATCGCTCGGTCAATACAGCAAGACCTCGGTTTAATATTTTACCGTAAGGACCTCACTCTCGGTTATTAAGTAGTTATTATGAGGATTTGTATTATATGGAAAAGGTTACTATACTTTAGCATAATATTGAAAAGAAAACTGGATAATTTATCTGGTCAGATAAACGTCAATATTATTTGTGCATTTGTAGGAGAGTGATGGAGGTCTATCAAAACGTGTTTTGGAGTGAGTGGAAAATTCATTTGAATGTTCCTTATGAAGATATCGTTGATAACGCGAGTTTGATAAATGGCGCCATAGAAATTTCTGTAAAGGTTGGTGACACTTTAGTTTTAGAGGACTATTTGTATTTGCTTGTTATATAGCTGGGTTTTCCTTGGATGTAACTTGGACTACTATTGGTCAATTTATGGTGACCTGGCATCAGATAAATCAATTTTTTCCCTAGCAGGCAAAAAGTTCAACAATCGCGAAACCAGTTAACTTTGTTGAGCAAGGGATGTTGCCGGCACGCACAGTGGTTAACACACGTGTCTTTCACCTCTGCGACCCGGGTTCGATTCCTGCTCTCAGCAGTTATCTGATTGAAAATTTTACTTTGGCCGCACGTCAGAAGAGTGCTTCTAGTTTGACTCTACCAAACACTACACGTTTCTTCCGGGTACTCCAGTTTCTTCCTGTAGTAACATTGGACCTGTGAGGGATGGTCCTTACTGGACCTCTAGGGATAACACTTTAGATATAACTGATAGAGTTATCCAGTAAAAATAAAGTTAGAAGTAATATTGGGCATTTCACTCTATTACATAGCATGTTCTAGGGATTTTTGTTGAAGGAAAATTCGAGTGTAGAATATATACATTTTAAGACCAAACTGCGACCAGTTGCGAGAAATGCAACTACACAGGCCTTCCGGCAGGAATTGAACCCACGACCTTGCGATTCTAGTGCAATGCTCTGACCACTGAGCCACGGGGGGCGTTGCCGAGAGCTTGATCGTGAGTTCTGTATACATTAAGGTGGTAATGCCAGGAGAGAAGTTAGTTTACTTTCTCGAAACTGTCGACATCAGACAACTGTTTCTCTCCGGGTCAGACATTAAAGAATATTGCTAATATAAATTAAGTTTGTCTAAATTGAAAGAACTCGTGAAATTGTAATAGAAGATCTTTTACAACTTTTCTGTATTATTTTTTTGTTTTTGAGATATTTCAGTTTGTTTAATATGTAAATGAGATGATGTCTGACATCACAATGTTCAATGTTCATTTTCATGCATTACAAGGTCACTTATACCTCCATGATTGCTCAGCACGAAATGTTCAGTGTTATACGAAGAGTTTTAATGTGCACTTTAGCAATAAATAATAAACGCCGTGTTGCACAAATTATCGCTATGTAGCTAATCCAGACATAATTACAAGGCATGATGTTTTCTTTTGGTATAGTCGCATACGACTTGACAATTCGTTAGTTCACTTACGTCTGGTTCTCACGTGTCGTAAGAATCGGGGATGTTTCCTGTGCCCGATCGTCTGAGATTGTTACGACAAGTGTGAACATGGTTGAAGTAACGTCCCAGACATGCAGTCGAGACAAGAATCGGAATCATTTCTATTTGGAAAATGCATGCCAGACAGTCGCCGACGATCGGGGATTCTTACGACTAGTCACGACAAGTGTGAACGTGACAGTCATAAGAATCGTCGACACTCAGGGATAGAACTGTCCCCGCCAATTCTTACGACAAGTGAGAGCTAGGCTTAAAAGTGCCACAGGTGTGAGGTGTATTTTAAACTTATAATATATTTTTGTTAACATGTGTTTTAAGAACGATGGATCTGAGAAAATGGAATCGAAAGATCAAAGTACTTTGCAAGTAAGTACATATGGCGACTTTCATTATATGGATATACGCTACTTCCGTTAAAGTGGCTGACTCTGACAACAACAGCATGCATGCAACAACAATAGGAGCTTAAGCAAATACAACGCGAACGTCAAGGGCAACGTCCTTAATACAATAGAATTTTCCTCACACAACAAAGAAAATTAATCATTTTTAGTCCCAAGAGCAATCTTAACGCCGTCCTCGTTCTACACACAACGTTATTCAGATCATTTCACGTCTTCAGGACGACGTTAACTCGTGAAACGGTGAAACCTGTTAGTTGGGTTTGACTTCAAACTATGCGACAAAATCCTTTTAGAACTCTAAAGCTTTTGGATGTCGAAAAAACACGTTACGTATTCAATACTACGTAAATGATTCGTGGTTTCTGTTAGATATACTTCAAAAACTCATTAATATTCATGAACCAAATTGTCCACTAATATGCACGTATTTGATCATGTGCAAGTCTTTTATACCTGATAAAACTACTATGAATATTAACTAACGTGAAATTTTATATAAAGAATACTAATGAACGTGAAATTTTATATAATTGCCGTTGTCGTCCTAGCTTGCTTAAACTCCCTAATCACGACGACGACGGCGACGACAACAACAATCCACAACAATAATAATAACAACAACAACAACAACAACAACAACAACAACAACAACAACAACAACAACAACAACAACAACAATGAAAATCAGAAGAAAACCAGTTAAGGTCTATGATAAACATCTTCTTATTAACCTCAGGGTCTTCTCGCCCTGTAGATTTTTTTATTTTACCACGCTCTCGGTTAATAAGTTGTAACTTTTGTCTATTTGGAAAATATGACTTTGTTTGAGATATTTTAAATTTGGGAATTATTAGTACTGTATTGTACTTCGTATTTGTTTCTCTTTAGATTGTACTGAAAAAACTTGAAGAACAACTAGGCCACTACAGAGAATCAAGATAACACAGGTATAGCTTTGTCAATTAAACTGAAAGAAAAAAATACAGTCACTAGCCTTAGTTCAAATGGATTTCTACTAGGCGTAAAATGTCGCGCGCTCGAGTATTTTTTTTCTGTTGTGAGTTTTACAATACAATACAAATTTAATTACTTTTCCCCACAAGGGGCTTTTCAAGAGCAATTTACATTCTAAATTTCAAGTGGCAGAGTCGAAGGCATATTCAAGGCGCACTGGCAGCCGCCATATGACACACATGTCAGACCACAATGAAATCACAGCTAAGACCTAGGTATTGATTTTACGGAGGGAGGAAAAGCGGAGAACCCGGCGAAGTGAAAAACCCTCGAAGCACAGGAGAGACCAACTAAACTCTACCCACATGAGTTCCATGCTCGAGTACGGAGTTATTCCCCGACGGTCACCCATCCAAGTATTAACCCCGTCTAACCGGGTTTAACTTTTGGTGAGAGGCATGCAGCGCCCTATATAACAGCACACGCCACCCGTGCTATTTTTCATGCGTGGAATGTAGTAAAAATCTATTCAATTTGTACAATAGATTCGTCGAGCGCGCGCGATACTTTATGTAATATACCATACACGAGAAGCCGTTTATAGCTTTTCAAACGAATCAGTGTTTAAAGAGAAATTGAGGTGAAAGTTGATGTAATTTATGGGAGTTTATTACAACATTTACCAATGACGTCTCGGTATAACTGATTTCCATTGTGTTTTCCTTATGAGTTATTAATCAGTTTGAGAAACCTAGTTCAAAACCAGCTTCAAGCTTTACAACATTTGAAACAAATTTTAGAACATATTTGAGTGACAGACGGGATATAGGCAAAGAGAACCACCCTCTTTCCGTCCTTAATTTTAAAATTATCGTCGTGAATACTTTCATAAAACTAGCTAATCTTTGTAATTGCAGGTGCCATTTGTGAAACAGCGTACAACATATAAACGATGTACAGTAACGGTATTTAATGTAATTTAAAATGTAATGGTATTTAAAGGAAAGGTATTTTTTTAACTTTTTTAAATCTAATTAATTGAAATGCCACTGCGATCAAATTGCACTTTTCGTCTCTGGTTAGATTCTGGAACACCAGGACTAAACAGTAAATTAAATGGGCGGATTATCAACCCCACCTTGAAAAGCGAACCAACATTCAACCACAGTGCCTAAAACTACATTCAGAGTTTTGACTTAGGGGACGTTCAGACTGAGTGCCCATTCCCAGTGCCCTGGCAGACTGGCACGGGCACTAGTCCGAACATCGTCTCGAACGAAAAACCGGGCACGAGCACAAATCTGAACAGACCAAAACAACATACATAAACTGAACCAACATACATTCTTAATAGGAACCAACATACATTCTTAATAGGAACCAACAGTGGAAACACATCGACAAAATATATTTTGGCGCCACGAAGCACCAAAAGCATCTAGGGTTTGGGAACGTGTCTGAACACCAGTGCATTTAGTACCCATTCCCGGGCACGCCTGAACGCCGCCTTACCAGAAAAAGTTACGATTTGTTCATTGTCATATAACTGTAAATTCTCAAGATCATCGTGAAAGAGGTCAGGGTACAATTTGATCGCAGTGTCCAAAGACACTCGTTACAGAGTATAAAATATTTTAGATAGAACTATTGGATTATCTACGACTAAAATAGTTGTTGTTGAACAATTTGATAAATTAAGAATGTGATTTAACAAATACAAATTATTCTAAGATAAACGTCTGAAAAGCAAGATTTGCATTGAACTCAAGAATCCATGAGGAAAATTAAAAATAAATAAATATTTAATCAGTATTTAGAAATCGGAGGAAGATTACGATCAAATAGTTTTCGTAAAATATAGATTCGTTTGAGAAGGTATATATCCTACACGAGTCAGTGTTTGTCTTTAAATACAGCCAAGCTACAGTAGTTTAAAAGAACTCGGTTTTGTCTAGTATAGAATCTTTAATCTGCGTGGCTGTATTTAGAAATCCGAAAACACGCACTCGTGTTGGATTATTTTACTGCAAAACAGTAAGTTCTAACCCTGTTTTCAAGTTTTTGCTTGGGAACGAGGTTAAGTGGTTGAAAATTATCCAAAATTCATAAGTAATTTAGAATTTTGAAATTATCTAGAATTGCAAAATTATCTAAAATTCCAAAATTATCTAAAATTCTGAAATTATGTAGAATTCTGAAATAAATTATGTGGAATTCTGAAATTATGTGGAATTCTAAAAATATGTGGAATTCTAAAAATATGTAGAATTCTGAGATTATGGAGAATTCTGAAATTATGTAGAGTTCTGAAATTATTTAGAATTCTGAAATTAGCTAGAATTGTGAAATTATCTTGAATTTTGAAATTATCAAGAATTCTGAAATTATCTAGAATTCTGAAATTATCTAGAATTTTGAAATTATCTAGAATTCTGAAATTATCTAGAATTCTGAAATTTATCTAGAATTCCGAAATTATCTACAATTCTGAAATTGTCTAGAATTCTAAATTATCTAGAATTCTGAAATTATCTAGAAATCTGAAATTATCTAGAATTCTGAAATTATCTACAATTCTGAAATTATTTAGAATTCTGAAATTATTTAGAATTCTGAAATTATCTAGAATTCTGAAATTATCTACAATTCTGAAATTATTTAGAATTCTGAAATTATTTAGAATTCTGAAATTATTTCAATCGTCAATCGTCCCGGATTTGCTTTTCTGGCTTTCTTCTTGAACAATATGCTCAAAACTGCCAACATGTACGTAAATTTCACTGAAAATTGAAATCTCTAAAATATACAAACGTTTCTGCATATAATAATCACGTATTTTTCAAGCACACCTTTGTGGCCAAGACAAAGCCATCTATGACGGTATATGGGGGAATTATACCTTTCGGGGTTTTCCCTAATTGAGATATTCTTTAATTACTCAGCATTTTGTATCCAGTCTATAAACTTTTTTACTGCTGTTGTATATGGTCAGTCAAAGGATTTTGTTTCTCAACATTCAGGAGAAAGGATGCACTATATAGAACTCTCCGGAAAAAGTTACACATTTAAACGAATGGGTTGAAGATCTAGCACATCGTTGCCGTTCCATGCCACGATGGTCAACATTGATCTCCGAGAGGTGGATTTAGAGTATTGGAGTGCAGAAATTTCTCGTCAGACTGAGAAATTGAGAAGACAAAGCATTTATATAAGGTTGTGGAATGGCGTTGCTCAGGTAAAGCTGATTTTGAAAACGTGGAACTGTAACAATATTCCTTCGGGGAAATTAAAATTTTAGCCTGGTGATATAGCTACAGATGCAGATGCAGATACAGATACCGATGCAGATGCAGATGCATATGCAGATACAGATGCAGATGCAGATACAGATACAGATGCAGATGCAGATACAGATACCGATGCAGATGCAGATGCAGATGCAGATGCAGATACAGATGCAGATGCAGATACAGATGCAGATGCAGATGCAGATATCGAATAATATAGAACATTTATAAACCTCAAGATAAATTCTTTAGTTTCAAAATTATTTTTTTTTCTACGTTTCTGCATTACTCTGCCCCTTTATGCATATATACTCTGTGTTTTGGACAAGAAAATATCATAGCAACTGATAATTTTGTTTGTTTTTCTATTAATTTTAGGTACTTTACATTTTGCTTTTCGTTCCACGATTATTTACACTCGTTGTTTTCTTTGGATACTTTCTGAAATGTGCTACGTTGGAAAAGGCCACCATCGCCAACTGCACGCAAGAATTCCTTGTTTCAAATCCCAAGATTTGGGCCATGTGTTGGAAAGTAATTTTCATGATTTCCTCGTTCACGCTTATCTTTATCATCTGGTGCAATCGAGAGCAACTAAACTACAGGTTTTACCGATCATTAATAAGGTTGTGCAAAAAAAAGGCCGTTCCGGTGGACGAACTGCTTATTCGCAGCCACATTCCTCTATTATGTCGTCCGAATTGATGGTTCAGACTTAGGAATGTCTGTCGTGCTTTTATTGTGGTGGCCATTTACGCTTCTTGTTGTCTTCTACTTGAACTATCTTCCTCCTGTGTGGTTTCCAAGACGAAATAACAAAGACTTGCATGCAGTATGTTTTTTTCTGGGCTATTGGTTTACCCTCTTCGTCTATTGCGTTGAAAATTTCTGCATGGTTTGCGATGTGCCGCTTGCCGCAGCACGGAAACATAAGGGCCTGTTCACACGAGACCGGGTTATATCTCGGGGGGTAGGGATAACTCGGGGGCTAGGGTCAAAGTTGACCCTATTTCACATGATAAAACGCAACTACCGAGTTGTCCATGGCCCCCGAGATAACCCTAGCTTCATGTGAACGCTTCACCCCGAGTTATCCCGAGCAACAGCATAAATACGCATGCCTAAGTTGACCCTACCCCCCGAGATAACTCGGGTGAAAGCGTTCACATGGAGGTAGGGATAACTCGGGGGCTAGGGTTACCCTATCGCTCCGACCGAGTTATCCCTATCCCCCAAGTTATCTCGGTCTCATGTGAACGGTTTACTTTTTTAACATGGAAATAAACTAACACCGAGTTATCTCGGGGGATAGGGATAACCCTACCCCCCGAGATAACTCGCCTCATGTGAACAGGCCCTAACACGTTTGATCGAGGACGACAAATATACCTTGATAACCGAGTCGATTTTCGAAATTGTGTTTTATTGTTCCTCTGGTTGAGAGTCGCATTCAACGCTTGCTTGTTTTCTTTCTTTTTGAACAAAATATTTTAACGGGAGCAAAGACGAAGTGAAAAATTGGAAAAGCAAGCCGAACAACTGCAGCAACGAAACGACTTTTCGGAACTAGAAGAAAGATATATTTGAGTCATCTGGGAAACATTCATAAGGTTCCCACGCTCGATGAAATATCCTGGAGTGTCTTTGAATTTGAGGGGGAAATGTTTCAGACCTAGCTGGAAAGTCTCCGTTAAAACAAATAGAGGTTTTGGAATAGAACAGAAAAGAAGTGCCGAAGGACTTCGTATGAGCGAAAACAGAATACCTATAAAGCTATGCTGTGCAGTCAACTGTCAAATGGTAAAATATCTATCTTTTTGGCGTCGACAGCTGCGGTGCAAGGACACACTCAAACAAAGTTTCAAGTTTTGTGATCTCCAAAACCTGAACTGCATGGAGAGCGAAGCACAGGATCGACCTTCTTAGAGGAACACCTGCCACACTGCATGCAACAAGTTTGAAGATTTGAGAGCCGACAAAATTGCTAGAAGAAGTGTACGGAAGTCGTCGTGAACATCCAGCAAATTAAGAAGAAGCATGCAACCACAACTGAGCAATTCCCTGCCGTCTCGTTGAAGATAGTCGGGAGACTCTAACAACAACTTCGAATCTAGCCTCTAGTCTATAAAGCTCTATACAGCCAGTGAGTCTAAAATATTATCGATAGCTTGCCAAGCAGTGCCAAATTAATTATCTTCTAGACACAATTATTTGCGTTAATTAGTTATTTATCGGATTGTTTAAACTAAGTAAGGCCTGTTTCAAACGTCGAACGTGTCATGTCGAATCTAATCTAAACAAAGAAATGTACTAATTTCCATAAGATTTGACACATAAAAAGTTCGACGTTTGAAACGGGCCTAATATGTACTATATGAGCGGCCGAACTGTATATATGTATATGCTCATTCGGTATGGTCATTCACAGTTTTTTGTATGTCATGTATGATAAGTTCTTGATCAAGTTGGGGTTTTTTTCGTATGTTTTTTGCTGTACAAGCTGTCGTAAGTTAAACTCAGAGAGAAACTCTGAGCTCCAGACGGGACTCGAACCCACAACCTTTCGAATGCCAGCCGCACGCTCCCACCACTCATATGGTAGACCGAGGTTGTTTCCGATACTTATAATTTTATACGCCTGGGAACTAGTCAAACCGTACGTGTGTCACAAGTACTTGTTGGGCCACAAGTCGCATTGTGTCAGTTTATTTTCAGTAATGTTTTTTGTACGTTATTAGTGTTTTCAGCTTGAGTTGGTAAAATTTTTTCGCATGTGACCAATATTCCAACCTACGCAGGCTTCTTGGGAAAGTGGGCTCTGCCAACAAACTCGATCTTCGCCACAAGTTTGGGGCGAGTCAGTCAGGTTTTGAACTGGTCAAACAAGTTTTAGTTTATGAGCACGCGCAAGCAGGAAAATAGCAAGTAACGCGTTAGAGCCAGGGTCCAAAATAATATCTTGGCAACCGTTCACCCATGCTCAAAAAGAAATATCGAGTTTCTTGGCAGAGCCCACTTTCCCCCGAAGAACTGCGTAGGTCGGAAAGGGGCTCTGACTTGCAGTGTAACTCATAGGTAATGAATGCTTCACTGAATTCTAAAGACTAGTATACATTATACTTATTTATTGTGAAATTCCTGGTAAAGTGACACCCCCAGTTTTCCCCGAATTTTTTCTTAGACTCCATGCTATGAGAAAAAAGCCGCCTTGTTTACGTTAAAGTAATATTTAATTCTGTTTCTCTTTCCTTATATTTCAGTCCAGTACAAAACTTCGTCACCTTTATGTAGTGCGTATCAGTAGTATTAACAATCCGGGTGTATGTTCGTTTTTCATGACCAGATCTCGTTGCCGAACCAAAGATAAGTCCGGTTGAAATTATGCAGTGTATGTATGCTATTTTCCCTATAATCATATTCAGAGCATTCTAGATTAAAGTTGCGTGTCCCTTTGATATGGCATCATTTAATCGTTAACGTTGTACTAGAATGTTACCTAATATATAGGTCTGTTGGTCACAGCATTTGCAAGTGGTGTTATACGAGCATCATATTACAACACGATTGCAACTTGCCGAGCAGAGAATACGTACACATCGGTGCAACATTGCTGCCAAGGTAAGAAAACATTTGACCTGAGTTATTAGAACAACTCTTCAAGTTTGCATTCTCAATGTGACGTTTACGTGGCAAAATCTTAAGGATGTCACAGTAAATAGAAATCATAGAAATGTCAGGTCATAAGAAGAACTATACTAGATCAAAGAAAGATTCAAAAACAGTCCAATTTTATATGCTATGGATAACTCTAGTAAGAATAATGATGTTATTTGAAATTTTGTAAATTGCATAATAATTTAACTTTTGTTATTGTATGTAATATTTTTTACACCAATATAATAATAATAATATAATAATAGAAATCCCGACTCGACCCGACAAACCATCTATCGAACTAGAAATATATTCTATTTGTATGAAATATTGAATTTTGTGGATAAATACGAACGTGCCAAGTTACGAGTATATGTACATATACCTATATAAATACATGTCTATAGATTGGCGTGATCCAATTACGTAGTTGCAAAGTTCGACATACGCTGGGAGCAGAGCCTTCTTTTCCTTATTTCTTCGCTGAGGGAGAGGAAGGAAAGAAGGCTCTGCCGTATTCGTGACTGGTTTCATTGCGCATGCATGTCATTTGCTTGGTTACAATCTCGAACCGAAGCCAAACACGAATACGGCAAAGCCTTCTTTTCTTCCTTTCTCTCAGCGAAGAAATAAGGAAAAGAAGGTTCTGCTCGCAGGCCGGTAAGTTCGACATGATTTAAGCCGCTGTTGCACGATGCAATTGTTTCGTGAAACATGTGCGAGACAGTTTTCAAGACAGATTGCAACGTGTAACACCTCCTTGTTAATGAACCTGTGTCGCTTTGCAAATGTGAGACAGGTTTCACCAAAGTAGGATCTACTTTAACTTCGCGCAACGGTTTGTGAAACATGTCTCGCAATGGAAAGGGACACAGGTTCATAAAACGAGGGGGTATTACACGTTGCAATCTGTCTTGAAACCTGTCTCGCAATGGCGTCACAAATCGTTACATCGTGTAACAGCGGATTTAGCCCTATATATTTAGCCATGATATTTGATTTTCTCATAATTGGACCAAAAGATATTTCTATGTATAGTTTAGAAGATTATTTGTTAACTGTAGTACTGTACTACTATTCGCTTTAGTGATTTGTTTGTCATATTGTTCAAGTGAAATGAGTTCGGACGCAACAAACTCTCCGCATGGACATGCGAGCCACCAAAAGAACCCCATGCGTAGAATGTTTAAAAATTTCGTTAAGGTAAAGACATTATTTATATTGTGCAGCTAGGTGATTAATTAATATGTTGCATTTGTAAGAAATGTCTGAACTTGTGTTGACGCCCATAACCATGACCATGGGAGATAGGGAGGGGAGGATAATCAGATTGCGTGAGGGGGGGGGGGGAGAGGTTAAACGGGCGTCTTTATTTTTTTCTCTCTGTACTGTGTGCAATTGTTTGGCCGTTTTCTGTAATAACAAATTAAAATTTTGCAGCAGCTCATTTGTGTTCTTTTTCTATAGGTGTTCGTAGTTTCTGTTCCACGGTTATTTTTACTCGGGATTTTCGCTTGTTACGACATGAGATGTGCGATTTCCGAAAAAGCCTCAATCGTGGATTGCAACGTAAACATTTTTGTCCCTGGTCCAGAGGTTTGGGTCTTGGTTTGGTTGTCGATCTCCTGCTTTTCCTCGTTGGTCTTTATTTTCGCCATCTGCATGTACGATCATAAAGGAATGAAGGACGATAATAAAGGATTGAAGTACATTGCGAATGCTGGTAAACAATTGGGGAAAAAGGCATCTTTTTGGACGATGAATGGACTATTCGTTATCACAGTTGTTCATTATAGTATAAGAATTCATGAGAGTGCCAAAGGCATGCCCGAGGTATTGACTGTTATGCTCTTACTCTGGTGGATATTTACATTATTCGTTGTCTATTTTGTGAATTACTTGCCGCCACCTCCTCGGTGGGGTGACCCAATCGGATTATGGAAAAAAGGATTTTGGCTGTTGTATTGGTACTCCCTCGTCACGTCTTGCTTTGAGACCGCCTACGTGGGTGTTGCTTCTGTGCTGGATGCTGGTCTGGACTTGACACCTCTGATCGAAAGAGAAGATCGTAATGTTGGCGACAAATTCGATGAAGTCGCTGCTCTGTTATGTCTCTTTATGAGAGTTGTCTTCGTTACTCGTTTGTTTTTGTTTTTTTTCTATAAAATATTTCACGGAAACCATGACTTGTTCTCTGAGCCAAGCAAAAAACTGAACAATGCTGAGACCAGGGCCGGCGCGACCGGGGGGGAGGGGTAGGGGGTATTTACCCCCCCCCCAATAATTTGGCGAAGAAGTGCCCTTTTTTAGCCAAGCCCTGGATATTAAACAAAACGCGTACGCGCAGAGCATGCATGCATGCCTTTTTCAACTGGATTGTTATGAACAAAATGTAGCCAAATTTATAATATTCGTTATCTTCCCACGACCCAAGTAACAGACTAACAGATATTTGCGGAGACTGGGATAAGTTTTTTTATTTAAGATTGCTTCGACATTCCATATAATTTTCATTTTGTCATATTACTTTATATATTATTGCATGTAGGAATCTGTAATAACTTCTAAATAACGATTTAGTAGAATAAACGTACTGTTTTACTTTTTTTGTTTCGATATACACCAAAAGTTAAAAACCCTGATCAAATGGCCTCTTCTTGAAACTGGTTTTACGCGGTGTGATTGCGCAATCCACGTAATGTGCCCTTCGGAAATCGTACCCTCCCAACTCCTAGAAGCTCGCGCCGGCCCTGGCTGAGACTGTCAATGCTAAGACTGTCAATGCTGAGACTATCTATGCTGAGACTGTCAAAGCTGAGAATTCTGAGACTGTCAATGCTGAGACTGTCAATGCCGAGACCGTCGATGCTGAGACTGTCAATGCTGAGACTGTCAATGCTGAGACTGACAATGCTGAGCCTGTCAATGCTGAGACTGTCAATGCTGAGCCTGTCAATGCTGAGACTGTCAATGCTGAGCCTGTCAATGCTGAGACTGACAATGCTGAGCCTGTCAATGCTGAGACTGACGTTGCTGAGACTGACAATGCGCAGACGCGACGGGGCCGAGGGAGAAGGTGTTTAGTTTCGTAAGTTTGGAATTGGTATTGAGCTCTTGCATGTATTCCTAAGCTGGGTGGGAAATCCATATAAACAAAAGGATTACCATTTATTATTTGGTCTACTAAATGTAATATTTTGGAAACTCTTCTATTGCTACGATAATAAAATAGGTAATAAAAATCACATAATTTGTATATAAGTTAAAACTATTAAGTCTTTGAAGGTTTTTATGGCGATAATGTAATAAAAATAAGTTTTGTGGAAACACCACGTAAAATATTTATTTACTAAGCTTTCGTCCTGTTTATTCAAGCCTTCGTCAGAGGGTAGTTGGCGACTGGCGACTGACGATTAATACTTGATAATTAGTAAATAAGAACTAATAATTAATACTTGACAATAATTAATGGTTAATAATTAATACTTACAAAATAATAATTAACACAACCTAAATAATTAATATGGCCTTTTCTTTTTGTTTGGGACCGCAGTAATTGGCGTTCGCTGTTGCGGCAACCCTGCCACATTATTATATATTTTACGATGTAACTTAACTTTCACTATGAGTAATTAACTACTTTTTTTTTTTTTAATTTTAATTAATTCCTAGTCTTGTTGAACCTTGTGGCAAAACTTAATAAATAAATAAAAAAAGAGCAATAACAATAAGCTGTTGGCTCACGTCATTTATAAACAAACTATGATTTATAATTTAATTGATATATTATAATCACGTGATTTAATTGATCAGTTGCTTAATTTATGACGGAGCCATGCAACAGCTTATTGTTATTGCTCTGATGAAGGCCCGAGTCAACAGGCCGAAAGCTTAGCAAATAACTATTTTGCGTACATGGTGTTTCCACAAAACTTATCTATCAAAGTTACACAACTTGTGCGATCTATAACCAGTTATACTTATTAAATAAGGAGTTCAACTTTTGTCAATTTTAATTTCATTTTGAGCACTTTGTCAGCAATATAAGTTACAAATATATTTGCAAATAGAATTTTCAAATATTTTTCATTTTAAGTACTGTTCTTTCAAATACGAAAGACTTAATTTTTGTTTCATAGGCTCTTTAACACTTCAGTATTCCATAACTCTTTGTTTGTGCAGTTTCTTTCTACTTTTTAAAGTCAAATTTAGGTGAATGTACGCGTTGGTTCCAGCCGTGCAAACATCTATACACTCGAATTTTCCTTCACCCAAAATCCTTATAAACCTTAATTAGTTGTGGACGTCCAACTGGCCGTTATATACGTCCCCATGCATATACATGCAAAACATCATTGAAATTCCTGCTAGTGTAATACAATACTTTAGCCTTGATTGTAGCATGATTCGATACAAACTATGAAGTATTTATTATTCTTTACATATGATTATGCAAGTTGTTGTATTACGTCACTCTTACACGAGTATCTAGGAGAAAATAATACAATTTTCGTGGCAGAGTTTAGGTTTACGAAGTTTGGTTGAAGCGCTCAAAATAATTGGCATTCCTCCTCTTCACGGGATGCCTTGTTTTTCATGTTGCCACTTGTTTTTTTGTTGAAACTGCAAGTTGGAGATTCTAATATGAGTCTTTTTGAAAAGCGAGGTTGGTTTTAGGATTTATTTCTGCTCAGCGCCGGATTTAGGACTGTGGAGGCCCCTGGGCGGTCACTGACCAGCACAATATATCAATTCTATTTCTGAATGTATGCTAAGTTACTTAGTCATATTTTTTTGAATAAGATGTAGGTAATTGGACTGACACTGGGGTTATATAATGTAGATGAATAAAATTTGCAAAGAATGCGGTATAATTATGGCCTTAGGCCAAAAAGCGGTAAATATTCAGTATATATAGTACATGGGACACAACCCTCTATATATTATCTATATATCATCCATATATCTTTTGTCTTGTTTTTGACTCATATTTTGGGCTCTCAAGATTTTTCTCATTTCAACACCTATTTTATCAACTTTCAAGACGTTTTTGTGGAGGCCCCCCCTTAAATATTATTTTGTGGGCGGCCCTGGGCGATCGCCTAGTCCGCCCTGTTCTAAATCCGGCACTGTTTCTGCTGTAGTCATATACTCTTTGGTAAATGTTTATTGATTGTTTTCTATACAGACTTTCCTTAAGGAACATACTTAGTTACAGAAAGCTAGAACTCGCGGTGACGTGTTACAGTCAAACCGGATGTTCTTTACCGCGCGACCTTGCAATATTCACGGCTAACGATACACAGCGACTCCTTGGCAAGTTGCTAGAAATTCGCATTTTAAATATCGAACTTCACATGCTACCATTTGCATTCAAGCGTTTAGCGAATGACTAGTTGTTTTCGATGTTTTGAAACAAACGTCCAATGACAACTATACGTTTGACAGATCAAAATCAATAACGAAGAGGGGGTGTAACTTTCCATTGTCACCCCTTATTCGTTATTGATTTGATCTGTCAAACGTATAGTTGTCATTGGACAACGTTTGTTTCAAAACTCGAAAACAACTAGTTATTCGCTAAACGCTTGAACGCAAATGGTAGTAACATGAAGTTCACTTGGAGTTAGTTGTTCTCGGACTTTCAATAGAACTTCATATTATGTGAAGTTTAAAATGCTGTGATATTTAAAATGCGAATTTTTGTGCAATGTGCAATGTTGCTATCTAATCAACATTGCAATGTTGCTAGTCGTGCGGGGAAAAAACATCCAGTTTCACTGAAATATTTCCAGCTGTGAAATTCCTGGTAGAGTGATGCACCCGGCTTTCCTCGATTTTTTCCCCAGACTTCTTGCTGTGAGAAAAATACTTGTTTATAATATCTATTTTTGTTTCTGTTTTCTTAAATATCCAGTACGAAATGATTCTACTAATCTTCGGCACCTTTATGAGCATGTGTAGCGTTAGGCGTATATAGTATTAGAATTCTATGCATTCTATGTATTATAAATCTAATACTCGGGATGTTGCTCGACTTTCGAAAGCTAAAAAACGTAGTTTTTTGGGGCTAAAACGTAGTTCATTTTTAACATGAGGCTGAAGCAGCCGTAGTAAACATAACATGTCTGATTTCAGAAAGTTTTTAATGTTTAGGTATTCTGTAAGGATAACATTTGCTTATCGATTATATCCTTGACAATAATCCTAAACGTAGTGTCTACAAATAATGAACTCAAAACATGAAAAAACAGTCCCATCCTATGTTATCTTCCCGTTATGCTTCAATAGACACGATATAATTTGCATAGGGGCCCAAATTGAATAGGAAACTAATTTGCATGTGGGCCTAAATGAAACTACGATTTGGTTTACTAATAATACGTTTTTAAACTTCCTGATGTATATTAGTGTATACATCACTTTAGTGGTCTGTTCGTCATATCCTTCAAGTGAAAAATTGTTAGGACGCAACGATGTCTTATATTAACTCCATAGATGTTTCAGACTTCGAAGGAAAGGAAGAAGATCATATCAGAGCCTCGACAATGGTCAGCATTGATCTTCAAGACGTAGATTTAAATAATGAAGATTCACAAAGTGCAGCTGACCGGAATGAGGAAGTAAGAAGACCCGGGATCAATATAAAGTGCACTAATGCAGGCGTCCCGAAGGTAAAGTAGTTATTTACACACAACATACATACATATTACGTATATATATATATATATATATATAGTTCAATCTACAGACACGGTGTTTCGCTGTACAACAGCTCATCAGTGTAGCTTGGAACAATTTGAATGAATTTCACCAATTACTTATACACATGCGATCGTCGGTGACAACCGCATGTGGGAAAGCATCGGTGAAATACATTCAGATAGCGTGAAGTGCGCATGGGCCCAGAGTGCTCAAACTTCCTGCAGACGTACGTTTCGCTCATCAGTGCAGCTTGGAACGAACATGGTTATGTTATTATAGGAACAGAGTGCTCAAACTACTGCTAGAGTGGTGGGCTATGCGTAATGCTATTTGTTACCTATTTATATCCATAGAGTGCTCAACCACACCGGATATATATATATATATATATATATATATATATATATATATATATATATATATATATATATATATATATATATATATATATATATATATATATATATAGTTTAAGTGGGCTTACCTCAAAATGTTGAGTGCATGTCTTAACTGTCAGTTTCACGCGGGGTACTATACTATATTCGCTCTACCTTTATGGTATTGAGCACTATCCGACATTCCGTAAACAAAATCACACGTGCTCGTTTGTATATATATTTAAATATATATATATATATTTATATATATATATATATATATATATATATATATATATATATATATATATATATATATATATATATATATATATATATATATATATATATATATATATATATATATATATAATATATATATATATATGTATATATTCAAGCATACTATAGAGTTTAAAAAGGTAGAGTGCATGTTTAGGATAGATCAAACTGAAAAGGTGGTAATTAAATACTGACGAAATACTGACGTTTTGAGCGGAGCCCTTCACCAAAATTTTACTTCACAAAAACTTACGCTGATGAAGGGCTCTGCTCGAAACGTCAGTATTTACTCGGTGGTTTACCATCTTTTCACTTTGATCAGACTAAATAAAGTTTGAGTTGGGATTAAATCTACATGCATGCAACAACGCGTGCAAGAAGACCTTGATCAAAATGCAAAGCTGTTCAACTTTTTATCCAAGTCCAAAAGCGAAAGGAGCAAAGAACTTATAACACGCCTCACGTCCTCACTCAATCACGTGGCTAACAACTCACTGGAAGCATGAATAGCAGGCGGGAGTAAAAAGTGCGAAAATGTGAAATCGTGACACCCAAAAAGAAAAAAATGAACGAGCCAAAACCTAGGCTCGGTCTACCACAGTAGCCGTAGTAATAACTGTAGTTATAATGTACAAACAGAATTATATGCGTGCTGAGTAAACCAGATTCAACCGCTTAATTGTATACTGCAAACATTCTTACTATTGTATAAAGAGACGTCTCTATATATGCAAAGAAGGCAAGAAAATGCTCGTTACTATAGCAACTCCATTATTTTTCTGTGCTATGTTTACTCTGATTTACACATACCACAACTTCCTGCATATGTCCACTATTTAATAATTTATTACTTAAAAGCTTCCGTCAGGAGGTTATGCTTGCATGATTGCGCTCCTTTTCCTTATTTTATGCAAACATTTTTGCATAATTTTGGTACGACTACATATGTATGTGTAAAATGCTAGCCTGGGTAGCAGGATGGCTCGTTTTCTCTCAACTGACATCTCCAATAACCCGCTGGCGGAGGTATATGCAGTCTCTTAGTGCTTTCGTGTTGATATTTAACTTTACCTTGACCAAATAGACTGCATATTTACACATATACATGTACTACTTTTCTGCATGTCTACTATTTACACACACATAAGGTCAAAGCTCACTATAGTCCACAACGTGGTGGTATAAAGGGCCAAAATGAATAGTGATTCCCATATGTCGGCTAATTATTAATTATGATGCAAATTCGTGTAGTTTCACCTCAGTGACCTACACAGTGTGGATTATAACGGTCGGCAATCGGCCAAAAATACGAAATGGCCAACCATTTCTGTTCTGGTCGGACATTTTGACCGACCAAGAAATATAAATTAAAAACAAAAATAAATCACATATTCATTCTGTCCATCTGAAAAATGTATATTAATATATGTATTAACAGCTAGAGGAGCTACTAAACGCTACAAACAAACAACAACGAATCCACCATCCAGCTACCCAATCAAAGATGCTTATATAGACGCGTTGAGATTTAAGAAATCAAACAACAAGTTCGCTAAGCACTCAATTTATCTCTCCTTACTATATAAATTGTGGTTATAGCGTTTATTATTCTCTTCCAACTATTCACTTATTTACATCGACTCTCAACCCCAAGTCCCTGCTGATGAGACCATCATGCATAGAGGCAATCTCGTACCCAGAGCCTGCGATCCTTTTGGTCATTACCAAGGATCGCAGGCGCTGGCATAGAAGGTTGAAACGTGCATCCAGGGTTGTGCCCTAAGATCCTGATTGCACTATATACTATACGTTACAAATCTTTTATTCTTTAATCCTTCTTCTGATGTTTTTACATGGCTCTTTCCTGTCCGAATTGGTCTTTAGTATTTTATTCTGGCTAACGCCAGACGATTTTACTCACCTCTGGGGAAGCCCTCGGACAGGAATGAGTTAAGCAACATTTTTACACTGCATGTCGAACAGCGTGGTCCGCGTCGCCTTTCATACGCAACATAGCCAGAGGCTAATTGCATGTTTTATTCAAATTCCCTTCTAACCTCTCCCTCGTTCATCTACTTTACACGACTAAAACTCCAATGTGGTTCTCATTAACAACACTTAAACCTATAAAAAAACTTAGAAAATTGGCCGACCAATCTCGTCTAATATCCGAGCAACTTTATAGTGGGTCGGACATTTGTCCTACCAGAGCGAAATCGTTATAATCCTGGCACACTGGACCTATATATACATACTACAAAGTTAAGTATCAAAGCTCTGATAGAATATATAATTTGTATTTTCTTCTATAGGTGATTTACATGATACTTTTTATTCCACGGTTATTCTCACTTGTTGTTGCCACTGGATACGATATAAAATGTGCTGTGCTAGAAAGTGCCTCAGTCGTCAATTGCACCCAAGAATTTTTTGTCCCTCGTCCAGAATGTTGGGTCTTGTTTTGGTTCGTGAATTCCAACTGCTCCTCAGTGATCCTCATTGTTATCCTCTGGTGTGATCGTAAACGACTGAACTACAGCTTTAAGCAGGCTTTGAAACGACTGTGCAAGAAGGCGTCTTTTTGGTCAATGAATGCACTATTTGTCATCACGCTTGTTTATTATATTCTTAGAATTCATGAGGCCGACGAACTAACTATGGCATTGTCTGTGATGCTTTTATTTTGGTGGCCAGCTACATTACTGGTTGTTGTCTTTTTGAATTACTTGCCGCCAATTTGGTGGCCTAGCCCTAACGAATCCAATGAAAGAGACGCCTACGAAGTAGGGTTTTGTCTGATGTATTGGCTCTCTCTCATCTTGTATTCTGCGGAGACCTTCTGCTTCGTAATTGCATCTACACTCGATGCTGCTCTAAATTTGACACCTTTGATCGACGGCAAGTATCGTGGCAACCAAGTTGAAGCCTTGGCTCTAATATTTCTCTTGATAAGAGTCGCCTTCGTCACTCGTTTGTTTTCCTTCTTTTTCTATAAAATATTTCACGGAAACA
Organism: Paragorgia papillata; assembly: GCA_035771165.1. Classification (NCBI taxonomy): domain Eukaryota; kingdom Metazoa; phylum Cnidaria; class Anthozoa; order Scleralcyonacea; family Coralliidae; genus Paragorgia; species Paragorgia papillata. The sequence goes on from JAWNZC010000013.1 coordinate 1,307,180, forward strand.
AAGACTTGTTCTCTGAACCAAGTGAAAAACTGGAAAAGCGATCGGAGGAAATGGAACTGTAATGTAGGGTTGGGGTTTTGGTTTCAATCCTTTTGCATGTTTTACAATTCAGGGTTATCAATATCTTGAATTCCAACGAACATTAGTTAAACACTTTTTCTAACCTGAGATATGCAGGTGCTGTTTAGTGTTGTTATGCTATATAGTGTTGTATAGTGTAGTAGCGTTATACGGTGCTGTATAGTACAGTATAGCGCCATGGACGTACAGTAGCCAGGATTTTCAAAGCGAAGCGCCGAAGGCGAAACGTCTATAGGGTCCTGGTACCATGCTCCCCCAGAATATTTTGAAATCTAGAGTCTCTAAAATGCCATTTCCTCCATTTTGTGAAAATTTTACAAAATTCCGAAGGTTTGAAAGGTCATACAACACTCAAAAAACAACTGTTGAGTTAAACATGTAGGCGCACCTTTAGTATTTTACTCTGGCTAACGTCAGATCGATGATTTTACTCGTCAAGGGAATACCCCTCGTAGTCAAGGGATTAAAAACCCATCCCAATGCTTTACCCTATGACTGCTAAGCACGCATGTAGACCGCTCACCTTCAGTATTTTCACGGTTGTATTTTATTCTGGCTAACGCCAGACAATGTTACTAGTTAAGGGAATACTCCTGGGACTGGTTAAGGTTAAGCCTGGTTTCCATATAGCCGTAAGAGCCGGCGGCATGGCTGCGGCAAGGGGCGATGGTCCAATCATAGACAGTGTTGAATTAGCCAGCAATAAAAAGCTGTCAGTTTTTTTTGATACACACTGTATAGGACTTACAACACGTGATGACTGCACTAATTAAACCCGAACGTTGCTATTGGTGGTGACTGCTTCATTATACAGAAAATACAATACGTTCAGTGACCGTGAAATTAGACAAATTGAACAAAACCACAGAACAATGACTTTTGCCGCGTTTCCAAACCATCTCCCTCACTAACTAACTATGGTTCTAGCTGGGATCGGAGTCCCAATAGCTCAGTGGTCGTTTGGGGCAGTCAAATAAATTTTCTCTACAGTGTGTATCAAAAAAATTCGAACCCTTAGAAAATGAATTAGCATTCTTTTCAAACAACCTATTGTAGTAGTTTGAAAGCCCTAAAAGCGCTGCGTTATAAATTAATCAGCACATAAGTTAAACGAAGCGAAAAAGCTTTTAAATACTTTCACCATGCATACACTTCAAGTTATCTTAATTTCCCAGGTGTATAAGACCGTGTGTTTTACGCATCTGTGGGTTCAGCGAAGTGCTTAGGGCTTTCAAACTACTACAATAGGTTGTTTGAAAAGAATGCTAATTCATTTTCTAAGGGTTCGAATTTTTTTGATACACACTGTAGAGAAAAGTTATTTGAACCATCGCATTGGAGGATAACTGAAATAAACTATTTTAGGAGATATCGGTATATATATAAAATAAAGTTGTGCGATTTTAATTAATAGAAAGGGCCTAAGGAAGAGTATAGAGTAGAAGCCGATAGAGTATGAAAATGAGTGAGAGAAGGGGAACGTGAGGGATATTAGAGTGAATGGATAGGAATGTGTTAGGAAAGGTATTTTTTCTGTAAAGCCGGCAACCCTCGACGCGTTTCGAATTGGCAATCATTACGTCATCCCGTCAGGCTTTGCGAAACTGATGCGTGCTAAAATGCTAATCTTCGTACGTTCTTATGTCTGATCAAGTTGTTTGAAGTGAAGTGAAGTGTTCTTCCGTGTGTTCACAGATCTAGACATAGTTATTTGTCAGTATAATGTCGCTATAGCAAGTATCTTGATATTATATACGCTTACAGCCGCACGCCGATTGCGGATTTGCGGTAAAGTCTAGACTACGGAGAATTACGTCATATAGTTTATCTCATTTACACATGAAACAAATTTACTAGCTTGAGAACGAGGGAAAACTGTACAAGTCGTTCTTTATCATCTTTAGGAGTTCTCGAAGATGAAGCAAACTCAATTTTCATTTCATTTCCTCTTTAAGGAACATATCTTAGAAAGCTAAAACTTTAACGCTCAGTGACGGGCTAATAAATATTTCGGAAATTCCTGGTGGAGCAATATATACTCTTAGTTTTCCCCGAATTTTTTCTTAGACTTCCTGCTGTGAGAAAAAAACAAACTTGTTTACGTTCAAGTAATATATAATTTAATTTTGTTTCTGTTTTCTTATATTTTCACTTTTCAGTTGACGGAAATGTTCAGAAGTTCGTTCCGAAGTTCACAAGTTCGTGATTGGCTACTTAGTTGCTAGTAGCCAATCAAATGCCTATAGTTCAATACGAACCTGTGAACTTCCGAACGGACTTCTAAACAATTCCGTCAGAAGTAACCTGAAACCGACTGTATATAAACACAGATCTCGTTGCCGAGTCAAAGATTAGTCCGGCCTGAGTGATAAAGTATATATGTATGGTATTTTCTCTATAATCATATTCAGAGCATTCTAGATTAAAGCTGCGTGTTCCTTTGACGAGGTGTTATTTAGTCGCGTATTAGTAGAATGGTACTTATAATATTCGTTACCTTGCGAACAGAGCATTCTTTTCCGGCTTTATTTCTTCGCTGAGAGAGAGGAAGAAAAGAAGGCTCTGCTGTATTCGTGACTGCTTCAATCGTCCTAAATCTTGGACGAAGCCAAACACGAATACAGCAGAGCTTTCTTTTCTTCCTCCCTCAGCGAAGAAGGGCTCTGCTCGCAGGGTAAATATATAGGTCTGTTGGTCACACTCACAGCATTTGCAAATGGTATTATATAAACACGATTCACGATTGCACTCTGTCTTGAAACCTGTCTTGCAATGACGTTGCGACACAGGTTTCACAAATCGTTGCATTGTGTAACAGATATATAGCTGTTTAACAAATATAGCGGCTTTAGCCCTATATTCATCAGCCATGCATGATACTAGTATTCGATTTTCTCATAATTCGACCAAAAGATATTTCTATGTATAATTTAAAAGATTATTTGTTAACTGTACTACCATTTATAGTGATTTGTTTGTCATATTGTTCAAGTGAAATGAGTTTGCACGCAACAAAGCAGTTTTTCAACCCTCTGGCTCTGGCCAGTCGAGCTTCAGGCTTGAACGAAAAGCAAGAAGAGGGCAAGAAGAGGATTGCTTCGACACCAGAGAGCCAAGGTGGCGGTAGTGATCCAGAAAGTGTTCGCCCGGGCGATGAAGTGAGAAGACCGAGAAGACGGAGATTGGAGATCTTTATAAAATGGGCTATTGTTGTCGCTGAGGTAAATAAATTCTATATTTACTCTCTTCACATGCACAAGTAGAGTTTAGTATAGTATAGTATATACTTAAAAAACCCTGCGTATCATAGAAAATTCAGACTTGAAGTGAAGTAGGTGTATGGGCCGGGGGCTGGAGGGGGTCGGGACTGCATGCATGCATGAAGCAACCCATGCACCCTCTCAAATTTTGGGCAACCGAGATTTTGTGGGCAGCAGAGGTGGGCAGTAAAAAATTTGGGCAAAGGAGTTTAATAAGGTGAGACTCAAAGTGCGAGTCGGCATTTTCATAACACCCCTTTGTGTATGACTAAATGACCCTTACTATACTGTCCGCTATAGTCACTAAACAATAGCAGTAGGTATTTTTGTCATAATTTTGAAAATTTTCATTTTCAACGCTGTCGTACCAGCCGACTTTTAAAGTGGTTGTAGTTTTGTAGAAATTTCATTTACGTCCTTACTGAAGTTCACTTACGTTGTTGTCAATTCCGCCGCGTGTCTACATCATGCAAATTTGGAAAATCTGCGTTAATAATTTATATCCTTATATATAACTCTAGGAAATATCCTTTCTGAGGAATACAAAAAATTCTACGGGCCACCACACCTGCGGACTTTTCTGTTGCCCATGTTTTAACAAAAATGTGAACGTTTTAGGAAATATTTACTAGTTTACAACGATGGAAATCTGTGTTCTTTAGGGATTAAATAGATAATTCGGGCTCATCGTAAATGGCATCTGAGGATTTTCCTTATGATCCTCTGGAGCTGTGATGATTTCCCAGCCATGTCTTCTTAGTTTGTGTTTGTTTATGGCGAAGTTTTATAAATGATAAAAAAAAAAAGCTGCAAGATGACATATATGACGACACTATTTATTTGGGCAAGTTATGTTCAGCTCCTCTATAAACTTTTGCCCGTACCCTTATGGAAGTCGAAAATTAACGTGTCGTGAGTTTGAAAAATGGCTATATTCTTTGTCTTATAAGATAAGGCTATATCTAATAACTGTATGACATATTATTATAAGTATATTACAGTGAAACCTGAGTTTTGCGACCACCTCAGGTGCCACGTAAAAGTGGTCGTTAAGGACAGGTGGTCGTTCAGACAGGTAGTTCACTTCAGTTTTCACTTAGATTTAAAAAAAGCCTTTGATACAGTAAACCATGATATTCTCTTAAATAAACTTGAATTTTATGGAATTAGAGGTGTTGTTAATAAATGGTTTCAATCGTACTTGTCAGGAAGAAGTCAATATGTATCAATTAATGGTTCATAACTCAAGAATTATGTCTATTTATTGTGGACTGTGGAGTACCACAAGGATCAGTTCTGGGACCCTTACTTTTCTTACTTTATATTAATGACCTGCCATATTGTTCCAACAAGTTAGTATTTCATTTATTTGCTGATGATACCAACATATTTTTTTCATAAAAAAATCTCGATTTGATTCAAACTACTTTAAATGCAGAATTGAAACATGTTTCACAATGGCTGTATGGCAACAGGCAGCTGGCCTTAAATAGTGAAAAGACAAATTTCGTTGTTTTTCATTCTCCAAAAAAGAAACATTATAAAGCCATCAATTTTTATTGACAACAAAACTATTTGTGAAGCTAATTCTGTCAAATACCTTGGTGTTCTTATTGATTCTACTTTGTCTTGGAGATCTCATATTTATGAATTGTCTAAGAAAATAGCTAAATCTGTTGGAATAATATCTAAATTACGCTACTATGTAACCACTGATATTTTTATTTCAATTTATTACTCGTTAGTATATAGTTTTCTCACATATGAGATCTGGGGTCTAACATATGCTTCTTATTTAAAACCCATTTCTATTCTACAAAAGAAAGCAATAAGAATAATAACTTTCTCAGACCCTCAATCCCATAGTGAGCCAACATTTAAGTCATTAAATCTATTAAAATTTACTGACTTAATTAATTTTTACCTCTTAAAATTTGTTTTTCGCTGGAAGAAAAAGCTGTTACCAGCTTGTTTCTCTAACTACTATGATTTTTTGAGTGAAAGACATACCTATCAAACAAGGCAATCACTAAATGAAAATATTTATCTAACTCAAAAAAAATCAGATCAATTTGGTAAATGATCTATTAAATTTTCTGGTGTCATATTATGGAATTTGGTTCCTTATAAGATGAAAACAAGTAATTAACTTTCCATTTTTAATAAAAAGATTAAGCATTATATGATTGATAGATATGCCTCTCAATAACTTTTGTGAAATTTACTGTAAGCATATGATTGTCTCCTTATTTAACTTTATTATTGACTTTTCTTATACATTTATTCTCGTATTTCTTAGATAATCAAATCTGAAGATGCAGGGTATCCTCTAGATTAGTTTTCACTAGTATAGGAAATGCTGTACTCATCTTATTAATTTATTGTATCTCTCTGTTTCTCTGTTTTTTAATGCATTATCTTTATGTAATTTATCTACTGTAATATCAAGATGAGTAAATAAAATTTATTACCTATTAAAAAAAAATTATTACCTGATAGCATTGATGTGTCTTTTTAGGTGATTTACATTTTGCTTTTCGTTCCACGGTTATTTGCACTTGTTGTTTTCTTTGGATACTTTCTGAAATGTGCTACGTTGGAAAAGGCCACCATCGTCAACTGCACGCAAGAATTCCTTGTTTCAAATCCCAAGATTTGGGTCATGTGTTGGAAGACAATTTCCACGATTTCCTCGTTCACGCTTATCTTTATCATCTGGTGCAATCGAGAGCAACTAAACTACAGATTTTACAAGTTGCTAAAGTTGTACAAGAAAGCAACTTTTTGGTGGATGATTTCTTTATTCACTGCCACATTCGCATATTATCTTATTCGAATAGATGGTTCTGACTTAGCAATGTCTATCGTGCTTTTGTGTTGGTGGCCAGCTACGCTACTGGTTGTCTTCTCCTTGAACAATCTGTCCCCCGTGTGGTTTCCGTATCGAAATTATAAAGATCTACATGCAGTATGTTTTTCTCTGGGATACTGGATTACCATCATGATGTATTGTGTTGAAAATTTCTCGATGATGTGTGCAGTAACAATTGCTGCATTGCTAAACTTAACACCTTTGATCAATGGCGACCATGTTGAAGTCTTTGTTATAATACTCCTAGCAATAAGAGTCAAGTTCACCACTTGTTTGTTTTCCTTCTTTTTGGACAAGTTTTTTCACAGAAACAAAGATTTGTTCTCAGAACCAAGTAAAGAACTCGAAAAGCAAAAACGAGATGCGAAGAATCAAACTGACATGCTGAGACTGCATGACAATGCTGACTCTGACAATGTTGAGACTGCATGACGACTGACAATGCTGAGACTGAATGACAATGCTGAGACTGAATGACAATGCTGAGACTGCATGACAATGCTGAGACTGACTATGCTGAGAATGTCAATGCTGAGACTGACAATTGCAATGCTGAGACTGACAATGCTGAGACTGTCAATGCTGAGACTGGCAATTGCAATGCTGAGACTGACAACGCTGAGACTGACAATGCTGAGACTGTTAATGCTGAGACTGACAATGCTGAGACTGACAACGCTGAGACTGCTTGCAATGCTGAGACTGACAACGCTGAGACTGAATGACAATGCTGAGACTGACAACGCTGAGACTGACAATGCTGAGACTGACAATGCTGAGACTGGCAATTGCAACGCTGAGACTGACAATGCTGAGACTGACAATGCTGAGACTGTTAATGCTGAGACTGACAATGCTGAGACTGACAACGCTGAGACTGCATGACAATGCTGAGACTGACAATGCTGACACTGTCAATGCTGAGACTGCATGACAATGCTGAGACTGACAATGCTGAGACTGCATGACAATGCTGAGACTGACAACGCTGAGACTGACAATGCTGAGACTGACAACGCTGAGACTGACAATGCTGAGACTGACAATGCTGAGACTGCATGACAATGCTGAGACTGACAACGTTGGGACTGACAATGCTGAGACTGTCAATGCTGAGGCTGACAATGCTGAGACTGACAACGCTGAGACTGCATGACAATGCTGAGACTGACAACGCTGAGACTGCATGACAATGCTGAGACTGACAACGCTGAGACTGCATGACAATGCTGAGACTGACAACGCTGAGACTGCATGACAATGCTGAGACTGACAACGTTGGGACTGACAATGCTGAGACTGTCAATGCTGAGGCTGACAATGCTGAGACTGAGAATGCTGAGACTATATCAATGCTGAGAGTCTGAGACTGTCAATGCTGAGACCGTCAATGCTGAGACTGCATGACAATGCTGAGATTGACAATACTGAGACTGCATGTCAATGCTGAGACTGTCAATGGGAATTAGACTGACAATGTGAAGGCTGACAGTGCGGAAAATGACAGTGCGGAGACACGATGGGCCGGATGGAAAGTGTTTAGTTTTGTATGTTTCGAATTGATATAGTCGCACATACTTTTGGCAATAAACAACTTGGCATTCCGTATGTAACTTGACATTACTCATGGTATTCATTGTAAGACTTGTTATATATATATATATATATGGAAATATAAAAATATAAAGTACAGATTTAAAACTAAATAACACGTCTTAAGAGTTTCAATCAATTTAAGATCTTAAAAGCAGTCAAACTAGTTGATTGCCGAACGTCAAATTCTAAATTGTTCCAATCAGTGACAGCGTGAAAGACAAACCATTGTTTGCTCCAATCTGTGCGTACACGTGGACGAAGATGATATCTTGACGGCGGCGTGTATTATAACCATGAACTTCAGTGTTTTTTGAAAGAATAAACTTTAAGTCAGTAAAATTGCTTAATCTAAAAATAGCGATATTTCAATCGCTCAAGGGGAATACAGTTGGGCAAGTCCAATATAATTCGTGCGGAGTTGTTTTGTACCTGAAGATGACCTGAAGATGCTCCATATGGAGATCACGTTATTCTTATCGCCATTATAGTGCTGTACAGTGTGTATCAAATAAAACGTAACCCTTAGAAAATAAATTAGTATTCTTTTAAAACAACCTATTGTAGTAGTTTGAAAGCCCTAAAAGCGCTGCGTTATAAATTAATCAGCAAATAAGTTAAACAGGAAGAGAAAAAGCTTTTAAATACTTTCACCATGCATATACTTCAAGTTATCTTAATTTGCCAGCTGTATAAGACCATGTTTTTTACGCATCCGTACGCGTGGCTCACGCAGAGGTGTTTAGGGCTTTCAAACTACTACAATAGCTCGTTTTCATCTGACGTCACGGCGGCCATATTGGTGTACCGAAACAATGAAATGGCGGCCATATTGGTGTTACCATCTTTCTATGGGAATTTAGCTCTATTCTTATTAAAAAATTTCGTATTGTTTCACCACCCCAATGGGGCCACAGATCACGTGAGTGAAAACGATCCATAGGTTGTTTGAACAGAATACTAATTCATTTTCTAAGGGTTCCGGGTTTTTTTATTCACATGCACTGTATAGTGTAGTATAGTGCTATATACATGGAGCTGTATAGTGTTGTATGGTGCTGTCTGATGTTGTATTATCACTATTGTAAAGTATAGTGCTCTAGAGACTTTTAATAAGGGCAGAATACGTCATTTTTCACCGGACGTCATTTTCAGGTTTTTGAATTCTATTGAAAATATACAAAATCTAAGTTGAAAAGAAGTCAAAAGAAAAATTAAAAAAAAAAATTAACGTCATAGGGTGGAAATTACGTATTCTATACTTATTAAAATGGTCTATTCTTGGTTTTCATCTGACGTCACGGCGGCCACATATTGGCCATATATTACACAGAAACAATGAAATGGCGGCCATGTTGGTGCACAACCTTTATCCTATGGGAATATTCAAACATTTTGTATTGTTTCACCACCCCAATGGGGCCACCGATCACGTGAGTGAAAACGATCCATACTACTAGTCTTTAATACAAGTATGTGGCTCTGCAAGCTCTCTCCTCCGCAGAGGCTCGGAGGCGGAGAAGACGCGCGAGGAACGCGGAAGAGAGAGGCTCTGCAAGTGACTTAGCCTGGTTCCCTGGCCCAATTTCAAAAGAAATATGGGCCAGGTAACCACTAATCTCATGCTCGCGTCATCAGGGCTAAATCCACTTATGACGACTGCAGTTTTACTCATAGCCACTAAAAACGCGCGAAATTTCAACCAATAGGAAAGCAGAAGTCTTTAGTGGTTACCTGGCCCATATTCTTTGATTGGGCCAGGGTACCAGGCTACAAGTGACTCAGCAGTGAAAACACACTTTAATGAGATTACATGACGTTTTTCAAGTATCGGTGCCCAGCGGTGCGAACAAGAAACAAACATGGCGACCTTGGGCGAGTTTAAACGAGTTTATGCCGTAGCCAATTCTAATCTGCTGAATTGGCAAATCGATCAACTTTACAGATTCTCGTGATGTTCTCAGTTAGAATTGTCGATGCAGACTTTTATTTGACGAAGCCTGTAGCTGGATTGGACGTTTTGTATTCCGACTTTCGTCAGTCAAATGTCAACCGTGTGCCAGTTGTCCGAATATTTGGCTCGACCCCTTCTGGTCAGAAGACATGCCTTCATGTCCATCAAGTATTTCCTTATATCTTCGTGCCTTACGACGGGACACAGCCAAGCGATAAATACCTGAAGCAGTTCACTACGAGCGTTGATTTTGCCGTTCAAGTTGCTTTGGGGAAGGCCTCGTCTTCAACGCATCATGTTTATGATGCTAGTATTGTGAAGCGAATGTGAGTATACTGTATGTACGTATACATATATGGTATTATGTTCTCATAATACTGTACTGTATTATTATGTTCTGTATTATTATTATTTAATTATGTTCTGTATTATTATGTTTCTGTATTATTATGTTGTGTATATATGGTATTATGTTCTCTAGTCGTATATAAAAAGATATGGTAATATGCAGATTTGAATCTGAAAGCTAGGCATAATCTATTAATACTAGTGTAAAACAATACTTGATTGGAGCGTTTACATGTATACAGTAATACAGGCATACAGCAAGGCAATTACAAGTTTACAACAGTGTTTTAATTAATATAAACAGTGTATAACTATATATATATATATAGTAGTTAAAATATGAGCAGCTGATCTTTATGGGCAGCATTTACAATGGTGAGCCCTTATCAAATTCTAAGTGTACATGATGAATACTTTGTTTAAAAGTTATAAGAAACATTAGATAAGATCATTTTAACTCAGAAAAATCTGAATTTGAGCTGCTGGTGTCTAATAACTGATAAAACATTGATGTTTTATTAATCAATGTTTTAACAGTATTTACAAACACCTGATTAAACATTCATTTCTTTTGAATTTTCCTTATGAATTATTAATGAATTTGATAAATAAATATATATATATATATATATATATATTAAAATTATATATATATATATATATATATATATATATATATGTATATATGTATATGTATATGTGTGTGTATATGTACAGTATATGTATATAATAGCAGTCAATCAAATGCTTAGTTCAATACGAACCTACAAATGAACTTCCGAACCTCCAAACAAACTTCTGAACATTTCTGTCAAATGTAATACATGTTCAGAAAAGTAGTGTAAAAGTAATGTAGTACATGTTCAAAATGTAATACATGTTAAGAAATGTTCAGAAGTTTGTTTGGAGGTTCAGAAGTAAACCTGAAAGCAACTGTAATTACTGTACTAGTTTGCTACTACATTATATAACCTAAAAATTTGCTCTGAATTTCTTACTTTTTACACTGTACAGTATGTCATCCCAAAATACATGTATGCATGATCTGTGGTAAATACACAGAAAAGGGACTTTTATTAGGGGCCAACTTTCTTTGCCCCCTTCCACTTTCCAGGTCCCATCCCTGGTGTTCTGCCATCAAGACAGCTGTACAGTACAAACACTACATATATTACTATTAGTGATTATATTTGGTTTTGAATCACTAGATTATAATCATTTTAGACCTTTCTATGGTTATCATGAGGAGGAGCAAGAATTTATTAAGATCCAGTTTTACAATCCAAGAATTGTAGCCAGGTATATACATGTATTAATATTTGAAGATTGTATTAATGCTATTTCTTATTGTAAACAATTTGGTTATTCCATACTGTAATCTGAAAACCATGCTGGGCTACATCAGATTAATGTTTGGCTTGACTATAGCAAGTAAAAGTACTAGCTGTCAGTGAGACAGTCAATATTCCTAATAATTAATATTATTAGGGTGGTGGAACTGCTGCAGAATGGAGCCATTCTTAACAAGGTTTTCCAGCCTTACGAGTCTCATATTCCATTCATTTTGCAGGTACAAAATAATTAATATGGCATTATAGCAATTGCATACATGTACATGTATTCCTGTTTGTTAAACTTACAAATAACTATTTAATAACTGTAACAATACCTATAGATGTATTCTAGCTGCATTATAACAATACTTATACTGTATAGATCTACATATGCTATTTCTTATACTGTAACCCTGTTCTCGAACTTGAATTTCATGTGAGTAGAGTTTAATTGGTCTCTCCTGTGCTTTGAGGGTTTTTCGCAGGGTTCTGCGGTTCTGAACATGAGCCTCTGGCTCGGATGATTGGGTGACCACATCCTGTGCCTATGACGTTAAATGAATCATTACTCATTACATGCATGTACATGTACATTAGAATAGTGTGCCTACCTGACTATTAGTTATTTGTTCCTACAATCAGTGACAAAATACCTTGGGACACTTCGTGTTTGTTGGTTAACTTAATATATTTTACATTTTTTCTCGTGATAGAGTTTATATATCCCTCCCTCCCCCTCCCTTTACAATGTTGACTAGGAAATAAGGGACGCTGTGAACGTGAAAATGAGCCCTTAAATAGTCACCAACATTGAACAGGGGGGCCGGGGGAACATAAAACGGAAATTGTTGCTTTTTAAGTTGAAGTGTCCCAACACTTTTGTCACTGATTGTATGTACTGTAATAACTGTACCTCGCACCTACAGTACCTACCAATTACCCATGCCTATGAAGTTATATGGGTACCCACCAACCTACCTTAGTTAATATCTACTACAGTAGTACAAATACCTACTGTACCTAATATATAATTATCTATAAGTATTGACACCATAGGAAGATTTTCTAAAAAGCACAAATTCAAACCAATCAGCAAACAAGGTTTTACCAAATAAGGTAATACTGTACTTAATATATAATTCTTGATTATTCTTAGTTTCTGATTGACTTCAACTTGTATGGAATGAATTTACTTCATGCTGGAAAGGTGCATTTTAGAGGATGGGCAAGACCTGGTTAGTCTTGGCACTTCGTTTCTCTTGTTTATTTTAGCAATACTGAATTGTGCATGAACAATTGTGCTTTGGTTTTTGTTTTTGATCTGTGCAGAGACGAAAACGTCAAAGAGGCAACCTAGTCCGTCTTCTGAAAGTTCTTCGCCTTTCAGTTCCAATATCTCAGGTTCATTCCACATCAATGCAACTTTTCAACACTGGAATGAAAGTACAATTCCAAGGTGTGTGAGAACCTTTAAGTAATATTTCATAAGCGAGTGGGAGTGTTTTACCAGGGGTTACAAAGACGAGAGGACAATGAAAATCACGAGGCCGTTAACCGAGTAGTTTTCATTGCTCTCGAGTGTTTGTAAAACATGAAAATTACGAGGTAATAAGGCCAAGTGATTTTTGTTGTTCTTGGGTGTTTGTAACTCCTGGTAAAACACGATACACGAGTTTATGAAATAGCTTCTCTATCGTCTATTATAGTAGAATTCGCTAGGGACTTGGGTAATATCAGATTAGACAATGGACGTGTATATTAGTACCCAATCGTGAATCGTCTCATGTTGAATTTATAATTAAGAAATGTGGTAATAAACGGTCTTTTGTTTTTGCCGTTTATTATCCGATTTCTTAATTATGAATTCACTTAGCGCGACTTTTACCGGATTTCAAAACTCATGCACACGATCAAATATTTTTCTTTGATTGGGTAAATAGCTAATGAATTATTAATGAGTTTGAGATTCGCATTTCTCAAACTCATTAATAATTCATGAATTATCGTAGCCAATTAATGCATGAACGTATACCACCACATCACATGCATGAGTTTTGATACCCAATGAAAACCTGTAGGAAACTTCCTAGTGAACTGGATCACATTTTTTAATCTGCATATTGAAATCAATGAAGAAAACACCGCAAATCGCGATGCGAATACTCGTTTGAGAAGCTGAAGATCAAACACTCGTTTATCGTGTTTCATCAGGGGACTCCAAACACTCGAAAACAATAAAAACCTCGGGGCTACGCCCTCATTTGTTTTCTCGTGTTTGGAACCCCTGATGAAACACTCAAACTCGTGTTTGATCTATTACGTCATATTAAATTTTAAGTTGCCAGGAATGCAATTAGTGACTAGTTACTGATGATGGCATTTTGATGGCCAAAGTGGCATAATTATCTCTATAGCCAAATTGACTTTTTGTCGACTTTTTTGTTTCTTCTCACAGTGACTTACGACTGGACAGCCATGTGCCAAAGATTAGTCGTTGTGAACTGGAAGTAGACGTGGTCTCCACTGATATTCTTAACCAACTTGAAATCGGAAGTAAGCCTGGGATATATAATTCCACACTTGATTAACATGCCACTGTGCGCAGTGCATGTGGTACGTTTGCGTGAGCTTGGTCTATGTAAAGCCTGGTTTCCATATAGCCGTAAGAGCCGGCGGCATGACTGCGGCAAGGGGCGATGGTCCAATCATAGACAGTGTTGAATTAGCCAGCAATAAAAAGCTGTATGCGATTGGACCATTGCCCCTTGCCGCAGCCATGCCGCCGACTCTTACGGCTATATGGAAACCAGGCTTAACAGACGTTCGATAAGACGTTTTTATTCCCGAACAGCGATCCGAGCCTGCAACTTTTTTAATTACCGGTTACTTAGCGCTCTAATCATTGAGCTATAGCAGGAGTTTGGATGCAGGAGTTCTAAGGTTGCAAACCCCTAATACATTCACACACAGTACCGGACTGGGAGAACTTCCGGTGGACCGATCCATCTGAACTTTGAAAGTTGTTCGGCTGATTCAGAAGGCTGTTACACGTGTATGTTAAACACCGATTTTATCGGTTGACCAGCCGATAAAAATCGGCCGACTAAAATCGTAGTGTGTGCGCTAGGCTTAAACTTCAACGATTACACAAGTGCATGCAACCTTCCGACGCGTATATGTCAAAACAGAGTTTTTACACCTGCTTTGCTTTCGAAAGCAGATACCTATATATGTATTGTATCTAGCATAATCCGCAGCAAAATTTTCATTTAAAGACAGAATAAGCAATTTTGATATATGACAATGGTAAAAAGCATTGGTAACGTTGATCAGGCGTTGTGCACAAAATATCGATCCGATACGATGTCCGGCTTGATATATCGGTAGACTTCTAAAAAAGTGTCTGTAACTGATTTCTAAAGCTTTGTTGTTAAGCAAGATTTTTCTATTCTTTAAGTACAATATAATTATAATTGTTTTTAGCAAGTGTTGGCACTAATCCAGGAATTGTGGCCATGTGGGAGGACGAGAAACAGCGTCGTCGCGACCATGAACAATCTTCACAAATCACGCTTCCATTGTCTCAAGGTGGGAAAGTGTTTTGGTTTTGAGTTTGTCAATTGATCAGATGACATTATTTTGCTCTGATAGAAATAGACAGTATATATATTAAAACATTTCTATAATTTTTAGACAGAGGTGATTTGCCAGTTCTGGATGCCGAGCGAGATTTCAAAGCAAGAATCAGGGAAATAATATCACAACGAAACCAGCTCGTGTATGTGGTGAACGGTTTTTGTTTAATAGGCGAGTTTCAGGGTGTAGCGCGCGCATCATTTTTCAAAAAAACTGGCAAGCTTCACTCAAAATAAACATGCATATTGTTTAAAATCAACATGAAAGTATAGATACAGTTTCTGGATGTTTAACACTGTTATTCTGCTGTTGTTGGCTCGCTAGCAAGTCTGTTTGCCATTGCTTACTTTGTGGGGAGCTCGCCAATTCCTTTGTAAAACGACGCGCGCGCAATACCGTGAAATTCGCCTATTAAACTATTTGCTATCTTGCGTAGCTGGCGATGGGGCGAATTGGGCAAATGTAAGCGACTATAAAGCAACACGGCTGCTGAACGTTTGCGCCTGCGCGAACTCCCAACCAAAAAAGAGCGGGAAACTATTGTTGTTTTGTAATTCGACGAGACTGACACGCGTTTCTTGCAAATTTTAAATAAACTGAGTAAAATTTTAAGGTTCGTACTTTCTGTATAGCTGCATTAGCAAGCAAGCTTCATATAATGTCCATGAACCCTTTTTAAAACACAAATGAATAGTCGAGTTTGAGTCGTTTCAATTTATGAGTCGAAAGCAAAGGAAATTAGTACTGTTTCTGAGTGGTTTGGATATCGGAGGAAGAAATTACATAAACTAAGCAAACTTTCACATCAATTTTCTATTAAAGATACTCAGATTTGTTTTAGATACTACCTTGCTTCATTCTTGAGATATTCAGGTTTGTTTGACACGTAAATGTCATACTTTCATTTTTTAGAAAAGTATGTTTTTCTTTGAGAGTACTTGTCGAAAGTATTTAATAAAAATTTGCACATGCATATATGTAGCCATGACTGGTCACTAAACGTGTGTAGTTGTGTGTGAAATATTTGGACCATCCTAAAATGGATGCTCTTTCAAAACGTCATTATGCAGTGTGATGTCATAAGCATTACATTTGCATATCAAACAAACCTGAATATCTCAAGAATGAAGCAAGGAAACGAAATTCTACGAAAGATGTTACTTTGTCATTTTAAGTGTTCTTTCAAATGCAATCATCAAAAACTGCGGTGAAATTTCGTTGCAATAGGCACTTTAAAGAAGCCACTTAACATGACTCCGAATTTTTACTTTTTAGTCAAAGCCAACTTGACAAAATGGAAAAGACCCGTTTGAATTCTTTGTCACCAGAAGACTTTCATGAATTATCACAAAGCATTCTTTTGGATACGAAAGACCCGCAAAGTCCAGTAATACTTAGCCAAGGTAACGAGCGTTGTTTACTTGTAAATGGATATATGGGATATCATTTTATGACTGGGTTTATTTTCTGGTCCGTACGCAAAACGATGCATGCTGATTGGTTCCCGAGCGATCGGGATCCTACGATATTGACCGACCGGTCAATACTCAACACGCTTTTTGTCGGACCGGTAAGTTTTGGCCGGGAAATTTCTGAGTTTATTTGAATACAAATAAAAAAGAACTACAGTAGGTGATTTTATTCAAACATTTCGAACAGTTAAATGTGCTGGAAATTATGTATGAACATTACTGCTGGAACCTTCAGGAACATTGGTGGGTTTTTTTTACAGCTTTCTACGTAACTATGAATTAGGAATGAATGTTGAATTGATGCCAACACGAAGCTACAAGTGAAAGTATTATATATGAGACAAAATAACGGCAAACTATGAAAAACAAAAATGGCGTTAAAGCACAATGTAGAATATGAAAAATCCAATGTAATAAGTTTTTCATTAACCCCAATTGCTCGGTCTACACGCGTAAAAGCGCACAAATTGTTCACGGTTGTCAACAGGCGTGAACAATGTTGTGCTGCTCGCCGTGAACAAGTTGTCAACAAGTTGTTCACTTATGGTTTGAACAACTTGTTCACGGATAAATCAACAGTCATGAACAAGTTGTTTCAACAGCACATTTTTATAGCCAACAACGTTGTTTGCACATGATACAACATGTTGTAACAGCATGACGAAATAATAACGATGAACAACAATGTTACAACAATGGTGAACATGGTTGATGTATCAACACGTTCTTCGGTTGTTACAACATGCGTGAACAACGGTTGTTGTTTCATCAAGCTGTAACAACTTGTTGAAACAATGATGAACAATGTTGTTCATTTATCAGTGTTGTTCACATATGTCAACAAGTTGTTACAGCATTGTTCAGGCAACAATGCTGTAACAACTTGCGCGTATACGGAAGAGTTTTGCCTTCGGTGTTTTTTCGCGAACTTCAAGAAAATTGTTCAGGCTTTGCACTCGGTTCAGAATTTGTCTTCCGTGTAAACAGGCGGAACCGTACTAATTCGAGAGAACGGTTCCGAATTTGTCTTCCGTGTAAACAGGCGGAACCGTACTAATTCGTGAGAACGGTTCCGAATTCGTGTTCCGTGTAAACAGGCGGAACCGTACTAATTCGAGACCGGTTCCGAATCCGTCTTCCGTGTAAACAGGCGGAACCGTACTAATTCGAGACCGGTTCCGAATCCGTCTTCCGTGTAAACAGGCGGAACCGTACTAATTCGAGACCGGTTCCGAATTCGTGTTCCGTGTAAACAGGCGGAACCGTACTAATTCGAGACCGGTTCCGAATCCGTCTTCCGTGTAAACAGGCGGAACCGTACTAATTCGAGAAAGGTTCCGAATTTGTCTTCCGTGTGCAGGTGAACAGGCGGAACCGTACTAATTCGAGACTGGTTCCAAATTTGTCTTCCGTGTAAACAGGCGGAACCGTACTAATTCGAAACCGGTTCCGAATTCGTCCGGTACCGTGTAAACGGGGTTTAAGAAGCTGGGAAGTTGGATTCTCTGTTTCTCGTTATATAAGATAGCCGTAGATTCTGTTGATAAGAAACGTTTTTGTTTGTTTCCATTTGATTAGATGTCGATGAAAACATGCCAGTCGTTGATGAAACGGTGATCGAGGATGTTCTACAAGCAAGTCAGTCCCAATCAGAAAGACTTTGTACATGTAAGTGGCTAACTGCATCATTAAATGTTGTCAGTTTTTTCTGTTTCCAACTGTTAACAATGTTGTGCTACCAACTGTAAACAATGTTGTGCTACCAACTGTAAACAATATTGTGTTACCAACTGTGAAAACAATGTTGTGCTGCTAAATGTGAACTCACCATGCAATATCTCATTTTTACATGTAGCTGGCCGACTAGATAGTGAGTTGATTGATATTCTAGTCAGCTTGGCCGATGATCCCAACCAACCAGTCCTTCAAGAATGCAGCCCAAAGTCTAACACCAGTCAACGTATGTATTTAAATTGATTGACTTTTTGATTAAAGTATATAGGTCATTGTGGCCGTGTTATACAAATTCGCTGTCTTTATGAGCTGGAGAAAGCACGTTCTGGCCAGTGCATTCGGGGGTTTCTACTTTACAGAGAAAATTCCCAAGCACCTTTATTTTCCCCAGACCCTCACCACTGTCCGAGATATATAACTGGAGTTCGGGTGCCCTATATCAATGACTACCAATGGGTGACCAATTCAACATGGCGCTTTACGGGTCCTTTGGCCTACAGTAGTAACCGCTGACTTTTTTTTCACAAATAGATTTTTAACTGGATTGATTGGTCTGCGGGCGCGACTGAGCCCACAGTCAAATAAACATATCGGACAAAATATGATCAGCGGTTGTTACTATAAGAAAAAGGACCCTTATTTCCGCCATCTTTGTTCGGTCAATTTTTGGACGGGACCCGCAGTTTAGTTTTATATAGATCCATTAGCTTACCACCAGTTTTTTGAAGTTATGTAATACGCTAAGATATATGTCATCTTTCGTAGTGACTGCAGTTGAGGACAGAGAGGTTGCGGACGAATCAGAGAATGAAGACGAAGAGTCACTGGTAATGTCACAACCGGTGTGGCACGATGAAGACCTGAGTGACGATTTCGAAGAAAGGTTTGTGTTAAGTCTAATGTATTATACAATACCATGGTTACTGTGCGTGTTTTCATTGGTTGTTGGCCATGATCTATTACAGGACAGATGCATGGACACGTCAGATCACGTCAGCTGACTTGCTTTTTTTCTTCTTCATGCCCCAAATCCGGCAAGATTTTCGGTAAAAATCTTTTTAATTTTTGTATTGTATAAAACAAATAGATTCCATTTTTTTGTTGTCTGTTCAGTTATAGATGCACAGAAGACGTCACAACGTGGTAAGAACATCAGTGACCCACTCGACTGCGTCTCGTGGGCCACTTTTTTGTTCTTACCACGTTGTGACGTCATCTGTGCATGTATAACTGAACAGACAACGGCAAAATGGAATCTATTTGTTAATTAAAGTCAATCAAAAACGTTCACATGTCCTCAAACTTTCACAACGTGCGTCTTATGGATTTAATATGCAGTTTAACACTTTGAGGCCTGGACCTCTCACTGTGCTGAATAAAATCGTTTGGCGTTAGCCAGAATAAACCTTAAAGACTCGTCGTCAGGCTTCAAAGTGTTAAATAGTATGAATAAGTTATTAAGTATTGTGGGGAAGCGGGTCGAATCCTAGCCGCGGCCGAGTAGAGTTTTCTCCACTTATCCGGCATGGTCATAGTAGCACCTATAACATACCGCCTATTTAAATATTAGCTTGTTGTAAGTTAACAAAGTTGTATCTAATAAACCACGATCTGCAACTATCTGCCCCACGATTTATTTTGTTTAATGTCAAGGGTTAACACCCTAACACCCGGGTCAAAGTTTAATAGGGTCACCCTGCTGCCCAGGTCAACTTTATTAGACCTGGTTACCAAGCACTAATAACAAGGAGGCAAGAAGAGCTAGGTAGGCAAGTTATCCCTACCAAACGTATTTACAACGACAAAACATAACCCGGCTACTAGGGTAACCCTAGTGGTGTGATAGGGTTAGTGTCCTTGTTAAAACACGACAAACAAACAAAAACACAACAAGAAATATATTATAGCTAGGGTAACCCTACCTCCTTGTAGACAGGCTTTAATAGACACTTCCCAAATTTGCTTCAATGGACGTGAACAATGGCTTGAAATCGAGGTTGAATATCAAAGGTGATAGTGCATGCATTACAATTTCAATTTCATTGACAACCTTGAGGCTATTCATGCCATTAATGGTTTCATAGGTTTTGAAACGAAGTTTCTATTTCTAAGCTATAATTATCTTAGATTATCTTATAGTGTGTTCAGCGCAGCTACATGTACGCCTACGCGTACCTATTTTTTGATATTGAAGAAACTAGATTCTAGTTTGGAAATATCGAATACTATTGTTCCCAGTAAACCGCGAAACAACCATTTCTTAAATTGATCACGTGATACGATTTTCTCATGCTTGAAATTTGAGATGAAGTGGTCGCACCTTGATTGTTATTCGTTTACTCTCAACCGTCCCGACACGAGCAGAGCATCGAAACAACTCAACGAAAGCTCGTGCGTCTTCCAAAAGACGAACAAAAGTATTTTCTTCATCCAGATACTGTAATCGAAGTTGTTCTTCGCTTAAATACCTGAAGCGACTCATTTTGACTGTCCTTGACTGTTGAGTCGCTTAGCCAGAGCCGTTGTGTTTTCACACGAGAAGACACAACAGTGTGATCACGTGACGGTTTTCCGAAAGCTTCAAACTAACCAACTGCCTTCTTCCGGTGGCTATTTGAAAACAGGATGTTCGCGGTCTACTGGGAACAATAGTATATAAGTACCATCATTCCATGATCTGTTGTTTTCAACTTGACCATGTAGCTCAGTCGGCATAGAGCACGGGACTAAACCGAAGGTTGCGGGTTTGAATCTTCGATCCTAGCCGCGGCCGTGTCTAGAGTTTTCTCTACTTACCCGGTATGGTTCACCACTCGGAGTAGTATACCATATATTAGTATTTTTGTATAACGTTTTAAAGGGACGACATTGAAGATGTTGAAGAATTTGATCGGGAGTTACAACGTATTCCTCAACTGGATGGAACTGTGGACGAAGAATCCGGCATGTCGTTATCGGAAAGTACCTTTACTGCTGAAGACGGAAGTAAAGATTCGTGTACTAATTACGAGCAGGCCTCGTGTTTTGATGTGGCAGGAGGTAAAGGGAGGTTGTATATTGAACAATTTTCTGAACGTATTCCGCAACTTGATGGCTGTCACGATGACAAGGACAAAGACCAGAATCAAATGAGAGCTACGACTTCAACCAGTAGAAAAGGTATTGTAAAGTGTCTGAAATGAGAAATTCATCCCGTCAGGCAGTGGATAGGTTTTCGTGCCGCCACGAAAACCTATCCGGTATAGTGTGAACAAATTCGTCATGAAACAGCACAGAAAGGTATCCGATACTAGATGTACCTGAGTATACTTCTTTCAAGATTAAACCGGCGCAGCAGCGTGCCGGCATATACCGAAACATAGTTTTTACAGAAAATTGAGTCGCTACAACTCAGATGGCAGACCGAAGCTGTTCACGATATTGATGCCTCGGAACGAGTCAAACCGTACGTGTGTCGCAAGTACTTGTTGGGTTACACGCAGTGGCATCGTGTCAGTTTAAAATGTTTTTCTACGTCAGTAGAAGCTTCGTTTGGTTATGTGGCTAGAATTTGGAAGGTCCTGGGTTTGAGTCCCGTCTGGAGATCAGACTTTTCCGAGACTGTTTAATAACTTACGACAGCTTGCAGAGTTTGAAAAAAGCTGCGGGTACGCGGGTACCACCCGGAGGAAGGTTTACTCTAGTGAGGAAGGTTTAAAGTGAAAACACGTGAAACAACACATTCGGTAATCTGAGAAAGTTATTGATCAAGTAAGGTGTCGAGAAGAAATGCGATTTGCAGCAAAACATTGGCTAACCAACAATTATGCAGCACTGGCAGTGGCAGCAGTTACATGTGTGAGACATGTGCGCTGATGTCAGCTGTGATGTCTGTATCTTCGCAGCAGTCGAGGGTAGTTGGCAGGCTATCAGTCAGCAGCGGTCAGTTATTAGTAGCTATTGTAGTATGCCAAAGCTTACCTAGGAAAAACCTAGAAAACCAAGGTACTGTAAAAGTCACGCAGTATTTATGAACGTTGCAAAACACAAAATTCTCGCTATATATTTTGAGGAAGGTATCTGAACTTAAAAACCCATCCGGAGGAAGGTTGAATACTTTTTCCAACTCTGACAGCTTTTATACAGCAAAAACCAACGAAACTTTACCAACTTCAAGCTGAGAACACTATACCAACCACTGATCTCTATATAACTGGATTGCTCATCCTTTATGATATGGTCAGCAGTAAACATTTTGAAGCCATGCACCAGCCATATTGGTACTCCAGGTCTAGTTTTCCAGGGGAGTCGGAAAAGCCGTAAAACAATTCTCAAATACCAATTTACCGTTACTGCTGGAATACAAAAGGAAAATACAAGCAAATACAGTCCGAAATTATCAACTACATACTTCAAAGCTATGTAAAGACTTATGTTTTACTATCAAAGGTATATAAGTAGTTTTATAATGAAGTTATTGACTGGTCTCGTTGGTTTTTACGAGTTTTGCGATGTAGGCAAGTTAACGATTACCAGGCAGAGTAAAAAACTACAAAATAACACGTTTTACTGCCCAATAATACCAACAAATGCAAAAACTAAGCTTCTAAACATTTTACATTGTTCTTTGTTTGATACCAATAGCAGAATGTTTTTTTATTGTGGCTTTTTTCGTGTCTTTTCGTGCCACGAAAACATACAAAGTTTCCGTGGTGGCCATCTCCATAAAAACTATACTGATTTTCTGCTATCAGTTTCTGAACTATACAAGTTTTTAAAGGCGTGTATGTATAGTACTAAGGCTGGGTACTCCAAATTCGTCATCTCTGCTGGCCCGGATGAGCAATCCAGTTATATAGAGATCAGTGATACCAACGTACAAAAGGTATAATTAACATTCTTCGTAATTTTAAGAGCTCTTTCAAATAAGTCAAACACAATTTTCGCTTATAGGCGCTTCAAAGTCCAAATTTGACAAGAAAGAAGTTGAAGAGGATGACGATTTTAAAACAGGAAAGCGAAGAAAAGCTGGCGTAGTGAAGCGAAAACGAAATAGTTTAAAAACTGAAGCTAATCTGACCACAAGACAAAGAAAAAGTGTGGTTGCTCCGCTCATAGTATCCGGAGGAAACGTAAAGGCGCGAAAAGTCTCAAGCCGCAGCAGGGGGAAAAGTATTAGCGAAGCAACTACAAGCAAAGACGAACAGTCCGTTAAATCGAACAAAGAAAAATACGGCGACAAGGCGGAAAATACGCGACTCGATGGCGAAATATTGAATTCTGAAATCGAGGACTTTGCTTCAGGTTCTATCAAACGTACGCCTAAAGGACGAAGTATTAGAAATGGAGGCGAAAAAATGTCGAGTAGACCATCCCAAGTGGTTTTCTTTGATTCGAATACAGACGCACAACTGTCCAGCGGGTCTCAGACTTCTGACTTTGAACTTCGTTTAAGTGATAACTCGACCGATAATAGCGACTGTAAAAATCCAAAGAAGATCTTAAAGGTTTCTGTTGTTGTAGAAAATCAATCGAATGAGAATCTCTTTGATCGTGTGAAATCTGAAACTTCACAAAAAGATTACGAATTTAAAAGCTTTTCAGGTAACGAAGGTTCGGGTTTTGTGAACAGGGGTGAATTTCAGAGCGATTTGCCTGAGATCTCCGAAAAACAGGAGAACGTGAAGGGAAGAACTGTGAAGTCTCCGGTAAATTCTCAGAGCATTTCTAAACCGAGAGAACGAAAAAGAACGAAGAAAGCTGGTTGTTTGGAGTTCACTCAAAATCCAGGAAAAGCGAAAAAGGCAGCGGTTGTTCGGTGGGACGTGGGGACATTAACTTTTGCTAAAGACTCGTCTATTTCGCAGAAGCGTTTGCGAAGTACCAAGCCTTCGAAAGAGGGAGATTTACGGGAGAGGAAAAGAAAAAAGACGGATTCAGAAGAGGTCGAAAAAGATCTCAGCGTCCCTCAGGAAGAGATCGTAAGCATAAAACAAGTGCAAAGAATTCCGACTAGGGGTAGGGTGTTACTGGATGCTTGTGTTAAACTAGAAAGGCTTTCCGTCAAAAGAGAAAAATCCGAAGAAAACCTAGATTTGAAAGATTCTGAAAAAATTGAGAATTCGGATAGTCGTGTAGAATCAGTCCACGAGCTTAGCTCTTTGAATCCAGTGCCGGGTGTTTCAGACGAAGGGTCAGGCTTGTCTCGACATGCGTTGTATCAAATGGCTATGCTGTCTCCGAAGAGCGTTCGAAGCGACGAGTCTCCGTCTTTTCTTTCGTCTCCGTCTTTTTCGTTGTCTCCGCCTTTTCCGTCGTCTCCGTCGCTGGATGCGAGCATTAAAGTGCTCGCATCCAGCGATAAGATAAGTAATGTTTTGTTGGATATCTCGGAGAAGTGCGATAAGGAGGATGTAGTGTGCGTAGAGGACAGTTTTTTCTCCACTCGGGAGGGTGTTGTTGGTGATTTTGATGTTGGCGACGGGAGCGAACGGGGGAATAACAGAGAGCTTGATAGTGACGTTGACGTCTTTAGTAAGGTTTCGTGTAGCAGTGATTGTGACTGGAGTCAACACGAGGGACCGAATGTTCCGAGTCATGGTGAGATGTCAAGACCCGAGGGACTGGGTGTTCCAAGTCATGGTGAGATGTCGGGACATCAAGAACCGAATGTTGCAAGTCATGATGAGATATCGGGACACGAGGGACTGGATGTTGCAAGTCATGATGAGATATCGGGACAAGAGGGACTGGATGTTCCAAGTCATGGTGAGATCTTGGGACACGAGGAACCGAATGTTTCAAGTCATGGGGAGATGTCGGATCATCAAGAACCGGATGTTTCAAGTCAGCATGAGATGTTAGGACACGAAGAACTGGATGTTGCAAGTCATGGTGAGATATCGGGACACGAGGAACTGGATGTTCCAAGTCATGATGAGATATCGGGACACGAGGGACTGGATGTTCCAAGTCATGATGAGATATCGGGACACGAGGGACTGGATGTTCCAAGTCTTGGTGAGATGTCAGGACACGAAGGACCAAATGTTTCCAGTCATGTTGAGATGTCGGGTCATCAAGAACCGGATGTTTCAAGTCAGGATGAGATGTTAGGACACGAGGAACCGAATGTTCTAAGTCATGGTGAGATGCCAGGACATCAAGAATCGGATGTTTCAAGTCATGGTGAGATGCC
The DNA here is from genome assembly GCA_035771165.1 of Paragorgia papillata. Taxonomy (NCBI): domain Eukaryota; kingdom Metazoa; phylum Cnidaria; class Anthozoa; order Scleralcyonacea; family Coralliidae; genus Paragorgia; species Paragorgia papillata. Next base: position 1,332,641 of record JAWNZC010000013.1, read on the forward strand.
AGGAAACGAGAGACTGAATGTTCGGAATCATAGTGAGATGTCGGGAAACGAGGGGCTTGATGTTTCAAATCATGGTGAGGTGTCAGGACATGAAGTTCCGAATGTTCCAAGTCATGATGAGATGCCGGGACACGAGGGACCGAATTTTCTAAGTCATGTTGAGATTTCAGGACACAAGGGACTGGATGTTCCAAGTCATGATGACATGCCGGGACACGAGGGACCGAATTTTCTAAGTCATGGTGAGATTTCAGGACACGAGGGACTGGATGTTCCAAGTCATGGTGAGATTCCTGGACACGAGGGACTGGATGTTTCAACTCATGGTGAGACGCCGGACTACGAGGAACCAAATGTTTTAAGTGATGTTGAAATGCTGGGACATGACAGACCGGGTGTTCCAAGTCTTGGTGAGATGCCGGAACACGAGGGACCGAATGTTTTAAGTGATGGTGAGATATCGAGGACTTTGGGACAAGATGGGCATACCATGAACTTGGATGATAATACGAGGGGAATTTTAATGTCTCAGGAGGCCGACCAACGTATTCCATCTTGCTCGTTTTCACAAAAAATGTCTGGGACATGTCAAGTGTGGAAGCCAACGAAGAATCCTCCATCGCCAACTTATGTTCTGAAAACAAGGGATTTGTATGGTTTACCTCACGAACGTCATCAAAAAGCGTTTTGCAGTGATCCTAAGGATGTTCCTTCAGTTTTGAGGTAACTTGAATAGTGAGTTTTGAGGTAGGAGAGGAGGGAGGGAGGTTAAGAAGGAAGGAAGGAAGGAAGGAAGGAAGGAAGGAAGGAAGGAAGGAAGGAAGGAAGGAAGGAAGGAAGGAAGGAAGGAAGGAAGGAAGGAAGGAAGGAAGGAAGGAAGGAAGGAAGGAAGGAAGGAAGGAAGGAAGGAAGGAAGGAAGGAAAGAAGGAAGGAAGGACGGAAGGAAGGAAGGACGGAAGGAAGGAAGGAAAGGAAGGGTTTGAACGAACGAACGAACAAACAAACGAACGAACGAATGTACAAACGAACGAACGAACGAACGAACGAACAAACAAACAAACAAACGAACGAACGAATGTACAAACGAACGAACGAACGAACGAACGAACGAACGAACGAACGAACAAGTTAACAAACGAACAAGTTATTACGCTACTAAGCATTCTGGTAGTTGTAGTTACATAATGCCACCTAACATCATCGGGCAAATGGCCTAATTTTGTGGCAGTGTCTATATAATAGACAATAAATATCCTGTTTTTATATATTTTTTATTATTTTAGAACAGTCGGTGTTCGTCGCCTCCATGTCCCTTCATTATCTGTAAGTAGAACTAAAGTTTCAGTTGTTTTTGCTTTACAAGCTTTCGTTAGTTGTTACATAACCCACAACCTTCCGAATACTAGTCGGACGCTCTGACCATTGTGCCACTACAACTTACGATATTTATACCTGGGAACGAGTCAAACAGTACGTACAGTATTTCTCAAATTCTAGTGGTTTAATGGTTAGACGGAGTTCGGCTAATATTCGGAAAGTTGTCGGTTTGAGTCCCGTCTGGAGCTCAGAGTTTTCTGAATTTAACTACTTACGACAGCTTGTACAACAAAAACAACTGCTTAAAACACTATACTAACGTAGAGCTTAGAACTACTTGTAATTGTACTAAAAATATACAATGAACAAAGTGTCAAGACGTTCAGCACCGCGAACGATCTTTTTTCCTTTCTCAGAGAAAGTTTTGTAATTTTGTTAATTTTGATAATTTGTGAAATTTAATTTATTACTTGAAATTCAATACCTTGTTTCTTTTTCTTTTATATATTTAGGTAGACGAGCTCTCGGAGTTTGACCTGGGAGGTGACTTCCTAACTCTATGCCAAATACGCGGTCTTATGGGCGAGAGCATCGACAATAGCTTCGTCAAGGGGTGTTTGAAGACGTTGAGTACTGAAGGTGGTATTACGGACAACGGTGAATACATGGGATCCCCAACGGAGATAAAGTTAGCCTTAATGGGCGAACATGAGACGGTTATCACACCGGCGAAACTCCCGCCATCGCCAAACGCTGTGCGAGAGTGGTTGGAGCAAAACCGATCGGCGTCAGACAACGTGTGTGTGACGAAAGGGTCAGGAATTTTAAACCCAAATGGACCCTGTGCTGCCATAGGGCCTCAAACAGTTTTACCACAGGAAAAAATAGAAACTTCGAACGCCCCAAGAGTTGGCATTGTCGAGAATCTGGAAGCCGAGTGTGAGACAACTTGTGGCGATATCGAGAATTCTGGGGGAGTTGCTTCTGGTTTTCAATCTCCTCAATTTAGTGGTCGCTCTGGCGTAGCACGAGAGATGCCACAGTCGAGAAAGGAAGGGAGTGTGTCTCAGAACGGTTCTTGCGTTCTGATTGGACCCCAGCACAGTACTCCTCTTGGAAGTCAGACCAAGTTTCGGAAGCTGTTTCAGTGTACTCCCATTGACGCTGGGGAAACGTGCGAAAAGGCGGGAAAACCAAGCTCGCAACAAGAGGTTGGGGAGCAGTGTCCGAGAATTGGCGCGCTTCGGAGAAACATATTGACCAATCAAATAAAGGTGAGCTGTTGAAAGATATTCGTATAGCGAGTATTTTCTGTATCTACTGCGCATGCGAGTAGATACTATGCCGGCATGCAATGTTTTCCGATGTTAGTTAAGTAACAATAGAATATTCTTCAGGACCAATCAAATTTCAGAAGGTTTTTCCGATCACATCCCGAGTCGGTTCGAGCAGTCTGACGCAGTAGATACATGTACGCGCAAGCGTGCCTATTTTTTCCCGTTTGTTGTCATTTTACTGTGGTATTTACGTCTTTTTGAAGGAGACCGCTGTGCAAGAACACCGCCAGGCATCGTTTGATGCTTCTTGTATCGAAGGCCCTACGCCAACTAACAGCTGTGGTTTTAAAATTTCTCAGCCAAATATTCAAGATGCTAAATCCTTACACGAGGTACCGTATAATGCTTTATGTGTGTGATTAGATCTGGTATCTTTTGAAAAACAAATGCAATGTATTTATGTCACTGACCTATATATATATATATATATATATAAGTGAGTTTTGGTTCACGAAATGTTAGAGGATAGAGCAAAATACAAAGCAGAGTCGCCTGATGATCCCGTTTAGGGTGAAACCTCTGGTAGCGAAGACTTTAAGGTAACTATGCTTTATATATATAGATATATATATGGACTGCGGGTTCCCTATTTTAATAAATGACAGGGAGTGATTTCAGCGGTTTATGGGTCCTTTCCATCGAACTCTAAGTAAACTGGAACGCTAACTCCATAAGACAGCCCCTATGATTGGGTGAAGTCAAACTTCCGGCCGCTGGGGGTAGCCATTGCACGTCAACAGAAGGTGTGAAGGGCACAATGAAAAACTGAAAACTCGCTGCGAAAACAACCATTTTTTAGACCTAAAGTTTTTTATAGATGATAACGAAGAAGCTAGTACGTATTGGGCTTATCGGCCTTGTACCTGAACAATTTCTACCCACGAAAATGGATTGAACGACGAAATATCTGCCGAACAAAAGCAAAATTCGAGTCCGAAGCTCGTACGAAAAATGCAGGTTTCTCTTATTTTTCTTTGTTATCTCAAACGTTTGAAGGTTGTCATGCCAAGAATTAGTAATAACATAATGCTAAATTATTGCTTTAACTCAAGTTTCAGTTGTGGAAATGCTAAATCTGACATTTTTCGAGACGAAGAGTAACTCCAGAGCTGTAAAAACACCCAGTAAAGTGCATTTTGTTGTTTTTTTCCCTACTGAAAATTGAGGAATTTAAAACCTAACTGATTTTATAAACAAACTGTTCATTTTAAACCTGGGATTCTTATGTATTTTCTTTATATTTGTCCAAACCATGGCAATTTTGGTTGCATATTGTTGACTTTCATTTGAGAGCTTATATTTTTACTGTTTTTCTTGTTTTTACTCGTCATGTCAGTGTTCACCTACTCTACGGTATATTGCAATTTGATTTAAGCCTAAAAGTGGTTAACAAGTTTAGTTTTTCTTTGATTTCAAGCTGTTTTTGCAAACCATTTCACCAAATTCAGCTTCATTTTTTCTCGGTTATAAAGTAAAAGGGACTGGGGGTGACGTGCATGGCGGCCCCCATGTCCGCCATTTTTGGCTTCAAAACGTGCAAGCGAGTTATCGTTCCAGTCTACTTAGAGTTCAATGGTCCTTTCTCTTGTACCAGTAACCGCTGACATTTTCTTTAATGAATTTATAACTAGATTGATTGGACTGTGGGCGCTGCTGAGCCCGCAATCAAATAGAAATATCGCGCAGGTTATGGTCAGCGATTGCTATCGTGAGGAAAAGGACTCGTATTTCTGACTCGTATTTTCGCAGGTGCGATGTGGGCTACGATATAGCCCTTACAGGAACTCCAGTTCGTAGGGAGAACAATTTTGATATGGCTGATAGGGTTATCCAGTATAAATGTAGATAGTAATATTGGGCATTTCACTCGATTACATAGCATGTTCTCAGGATTTTGGGTGAAGGAAAATTCGAGTGTAGAATATATACATTTTAAGACCACACTCGAATTTTCCTTCACCCAAAATCCTGAGAACATGCTATGTAATCGAGTGAAATCGAGTGAAATGCCCAATATTACTTCTAATATACCCAATTCTCTCCTGGCATTACCACCTTAATATATATACAGAACGCGCGATCAAGCTCTCGACAACGCCCTCCGTGGCTCAGTGGTCAGAGCATTGCACTAGAATCGCAAGGTCGTGGGTTCAATTCCTGCCGGAAGGCCTGTGTAGTTGCATTTTTCGCAACTGGTCCCGGTTTGGTCTTAAAATGTATATATTCTACACTCGAATTTTCCTTCACCCAAAATCCTGAATAGATGTAGATAGTTTAGTAATACTGAACTAATGAAGAATGGTCCTTATTGTACCTCTAGGGAGAACAGATTTGATAGGGTTATCCAGTATAATTAAAGTCAATCCAGATTCCTTCTCTTTCTATGTTCTAAACTTTGCCAAGATACATGTAATAACAAGTATATACAATTGTAAAATGTCTATTGTTACTCTAGCCGACTTTGTCATTTGTATTGTATTACAGGTTCAGTATTTGACCCTTCTGAGCGTGGAACTTCACATCCACACCCGAAAGAGACTCAGGCCAGACCCAGAGTTCGACGCAATCTGCGCGATATTTTACAACATCGAACACGACACGAAGGAAGGCAAGAAAAATATAACGGGAGTCATAGTGGCTAACAATGAATCAACGAAACTGAACTGTGCTACTTATCCTGGCGCATCCACCAGTACTGATGGCGTGTCTTCTTGTGATAACGTAGCAAATAGGGACACCGGGGTTCCCAAGGGGACTTCGGTGAACAGAACTTCGGGATCCAGTAATTTTCACGATAGTATTATGTGGAAGGCAGGATTTGCTAACGACTTTGATCTTATCACAGTGGGCGAAGAATGCGACGCCATCGCTCGCTTTATTCAGCTCGTCCATGACTGGGACCCGGATATATTAGTCGGCTTCGAGGTGCAGATGTTGTCTTGGGGTTACCTGCTTCAGCGGTCCACCACTCTTGGTGTCGATCTAGCCACGCAGCTGTCTCGACTCCAGGACTCGTCAGGGACTACTCGGTTCGATGCGGAGAAGAACAGGTGGGGTGCAAGTCATACGTCGGAGATTGCGATCGCGGGGAGAATTGTTCTGAACGTTTGGAGATTAATGAGACACGAGGTAGGATGGAGTGTTTTATTGATGTTTCCGCTACTACTAAAATCGGTAATCTTATTTAATATTTTTATGAAACGCATCAGAACTGCAGAGAGTTGTAGCAATGAAATACTGACGTTTTCAACGGAGCTCTCTCATGTCATGTCATGTCACGGTTATGGTCATGGTCATGGTCACTAGTCACCTATTGCATATTTGCTAGTGCATCAGTACGTTATGTCATGTCATGTCATGTCATGGTCACAGTTACGGGGTCATGGTCATGGTCACAGTTACGGGGCCATGGTCATGGTCACAGTTACGGGATCATGGTCATGGTCACAGTTACGGGATCATGGTCATGGTCACAGTTACGGGGTCATGGTCATGGTCATGGTCACAGTTACGGGATCATGGTCATGGTCACAGTTACGGGGTCATGGTCATGGTCATGGTCACAGTTACGGGGTCATGGTCATGGTCACAGTTACGGGGTCATTATCATGGTCGTGTGTCACGGTCACAGTTATGGGGTCATGGTCATGGATCAAGGTCATGTCCTATTGTTTCGTCTCCTTTTGTTTTATTTCATTTCTATCTATTCCATCCGTTTTAATGTTATTTCTTTCCATTTTGTTCTATCCATTTCTATTCTCTATTGTTCTATTCTCAATCTAATTTCATTCTGCTCTACTTCATTTCTATCTATTCCATCTCTTTTCATTTTATTTCTTTCTATCTTAATTTATTCCATTTCATTCCATTCTTTTCCATTTCATATCTAATTATTCCATCCCATTTTATTTCTTTTCATTTCATTTCTATCTGTGCCATTTCATTTTATTTTAATTTTAATTTTCATTTCATATTTGAATAACTTTTTTTCAGGTTACTCTGAATATTTATACATTTGAGAACATCGCTTATCACGTGCTTCACGAGCGGATACCGCTGTACACATTCCAACAGTTAGCTCGGTGGTGGGACCAAAAATTGCCGCACGATAGATGGAGGACCGCTGAACACTACATCACGCGTTGTCAAGGCAATATTAGGATACTTAATTATTCGGATCTGATAAATAGAACCAGCGAGTTTGCAAGGCTGTATGGGATACTTTTCTACAGTGTTATATCACGTGGTTCTCAGGTGGGTAAAGTGGTTAGTGTTATTCTTATGTGGCTCTTAGAAAACCTGTCAATCCTGTTTTAGGGATATTCGTGGATAGCGGTCATTTTATTTTATTCCGCTTTTTTTTTTCGAAACGACACTTTACTTCACTCCACTTCACTTCACTTCATCTCACGTCATGTCAGTTTACTTCGAGTAACCTCACCGTCACTTCACGTCACCTAACGTTACGTCACCCCACGGCACTCTACTCCACTTCACTTCACTTCGCTTTACCTCGCCTCACTTCGCTTCGCTTCGCTTCGCTTCGCTTCACTTCACTTCACTTCACTTCACTTCACTTCACTTCACTTCACTTCACTTCACTTCACTTCACTTCACTTCACTTCACTTCACTTCTCTTTACTTTACTTTACTTTACTTTACTTTACTTTACTTTACTTTACTTTACTTTACTTTACTTTACTTTACTTTACTTTACTTTACTTTACTTTACTTTACTTTACTTTACTTTACTTTACTTTACTTTACTTTACTTTATTGCACTCTACTCTTATTTTACCACACTATACGGTAACGTTACTTCACTCCACTCCACTCTAGGTCACGTAAACTCTCCTCGCTTCACTCTAACCCTCTGGGTACAAGGGTAAACCTTGTCTGTAGTAAGTTAGTTAACACGAACTACAGTATCAGTAATGTTTTGTGTTTGTTGTAGAACGTTGTAAGAGTAGACAATGGCAAACTTTCAAGTTTGACTTACGTTGTGTATTTTAGTTTCGCGTGGAGTCGATGATGTTACGACTAGCAAAACCTATGAACTATCTTGCGGTTTCGCCAAGCATTCAACAAAGAGCGAGGTAGGTTTCTGTGACGAGGACGAAAAACTTTGGAAAGTTATTGTTAGACCCCATATAACTTCACTGGTAAAAGTTAAGAAAGTAGAAAGTAGAGTGGTGTGTATAGGCAGTGTGTGTTTTGGATATTGCAAAGCGAGAATCTAGTGAATTGTGCGGAACCCTTCATCGGTCCAGAGTACTGTTAAATCTTTACTTACCGACTCTACTTGTAAGCGGACACCATTTCTCAGACACAAAGATGTCAGCTTGCGGGAAGTTTGACTGTATTTACGTTTACTAATGAAAGGCTTCATCTAAGTTTTTCAAAGGTTGCTTCGCCCACAACAATATTTTTAAGGCTTTAGTAGCTATATAAGAAATCCAAATAGACTTTTCCTATCAGCAGATAAACGTAATTGTGTTAGACAAAAGCCAATATTACAAAAATATGGGACCTTTCGTCACAACGATCACCCCCTGGTAGACACTAGATCGAAGCGTCGAAATGTTGGGTCATGAACAGTAACTTTTTTTAAGTTACGTTTTAAGGACTTTTAAGCCAGAGTAGCGTTAAACTATGTCGGGTTCTTCACCAGGCTGCGTTGGGCATTTATTTGTTGAATGTTGGGTTGTTTATTCTATTTCTAGAATGTGTGCTCCCGAGTGCATTCCACTAGTCATGGAACCAGAATCTCGTCTCTACACCGATCCAGTGGTCGTTCTTGATTTCCAGTCCCTGTATCCTTCCATGATTATCGCCTACAATTATTGCTTTTCGACATGTCTTGGAAGAGTGTCTCGATTGGACGAGTACGCAGCTATAACATTGATATATATATGCAAAATGGCCTATTTTGAAACGCAGAATTTCTCTCCAACCATTTGCCTTTCCCGATATAAGCACTTCCCAATTTAAGCACTTCTCAATATAAGCCCTTCTCAATATAGGCCCTTCCCAATATAGGCCCTTCCCAATATAAGTCCTTCTCAATATGGGCCTTTCCCAATATAGGCACTTGCCTATATAGGCTCTTCGCAAAATAAGGCTTTCCCAATATAAGCCCTTCCCAATTTAGGCCCTTCCCAATATAAGCCCTTCCCAATATAAGCACTTCTCAATATAAGCCCTTCCCAATATAAGCACTTCTCAATATAAGCCCTTCACAATATAAGCACTTCCCAGTATAAGCACTTCTCAATATAAGCCCTTCCCAATATAAGCACTTCCCAGTATAAGCCCTTCTCAATATAAGCCCTTCTCAATATAAGCCCTTCCCAATATAAGCCCTTCTCAATTTAAGCCCTTCTCAATATACAGTAAGCCCTTCTCAATATACAGTAAGCCCTTCTCAATATAAGCCCTTCCCAAAATAAGCCCTTCTCAATATAAGCCCTTCTCAATATAAGCCCTTCCCAATATAAGCCCTTCCCAATATAAGCCCTTCTCAATATAAGCCCTTCTGAATATAAGCCCTTCCCAATATAAGCCCTTCTCAATATAAGCCCTTCCCAATATAAGCCCTTCTCAATATAAGCCCTTCTCAATATAAGCCCTTCCCAATATAAGCCCTTCTCAATATAAGCCCTTCTCAATATAGGCGCTTCCCAATATAAGCCCTTCTCAATATAGGCGCTTCTCAATATAAGCCCTTCTCAATATAGGCGCTTCTCAATATAGGCCCTTCTCAATATAGGCCCTTCTCAATATAGGCCCTTCTCAATATAAGCCTTTCTCATTATAAGCACTTCTTAACTTAAGCCCTTACCAATATAAGTGGGAACATTTGGATGCAATAACCTTAAAGTTCAAATATTTCTTGTGTTTCTTTTTTCACAGATTTGGTACTTTCGACTTTGGTTGTACATCTATGAATGTTCCGCCCGCTCTTTTGGAGGTATGGCTGTAGTTTTCGTTAATTGATTGAGGATACAGGATTTAGTTATAGGTATTGGTCTTTCAGCTTGGAGTTTGAAAAGGTTTTGTTAGTTTTTGCAGTACTTGCCTCGGCGGCTAGTTGGCCACCGTTTTGTTCTTACTACTTTTTTCTTATTTGTGTATCTATAACTGAACAAACACCGGCAATATGGAATCTATTTGTTAATTAACGACCCTTTGTACAGCAAGAATTAACAAAAACGATACATGTACATTTCCCTTATTTGCAGAGTTATTCTTTTCGTTTTTAGAAAATTGAGAATGATATTCATGTGAGCGCCAACGGAGCAGCATTTGTGAAATCTAACGTGAGAAGAGGAATCTTGCCCAGGTAAAATAGTGTACTTTCAGAATAATTATTGTGGGGGAAAAACTACTCGACCGCAACTGGGATTCGAACCCACGATCTTCGGTTTACTAGCCCGACGCATTGAACTCTAAGAAGACTGGAACGATAACTCAGGAGGGGGGGGGGGGGGGGGGATTTTGAAGCCAGTGCCAGTCCCTTTCCAGGTAGCTCCCGTGCTTCAAGTTACTTAATTTTCATCCTGCCATATATTTTGTTTGGGACGATAACAAATTACTCCAAAACAACGGATTGAAATACATTGTTTTATACGTATGTTTTTAGAAATAGCATTGGCTTCAATTTGATGTATAGTATAAGTTTCCTCGTTATTTTAAACTTTTTAAAATGTAGTAAATGTTCGACCATATTTCGCTGGGAAATAACACTAAGAAACTTGTTGTAGTTTTTCTGAATTTTGAGCTAAAATACTTAACGCTGAACGTTGGGCTATATATGAAACTGAAGCTATTGAAAAATGCTATTTGGTATAGAAACTTCAAGACTTTAGCTAAAAGGGAAATAACTAAAAAATATAAAAACAACTGCCATTTTGTAACCTACGGCGAACAAAATGGCAGTTGTTTTTCTATTTTTTAATTATTTCCATTTTAGCTAAAGTCTTGAAGTTTCTATACCAAATAGCATTTTTCAATAGCTTCAGTTTCATATACAGCCCAACGTTCAGCGTTAAGTATTTCAGCTCAAAACTCAGAAACATTCAAAGATTTTTGGCTTCATCCATTCATAGAGCCTGTTTATGGAGTTAGCGTTCCAGTTTACTTAGAGTTCAATGGTCCGACGCTTTACCGACTGAGCTACATATTTTTATAAATACGTTAATTATTTTTCTAATTACGTTGTTGTGTAGAATGCTGGAAGAGATCTTAAACACACGAGTAATGGTAAAGAAGGCGATGAAAGAATACAAACAGGAAAAGGCAAGAATATAACAAGCCAATTGCCTAGTTCACCGTAACTAGTCCTTAAAGTGTCCGATAGAACAAAATTGAAGTGAAGTTCATCTAATCTAAATAGCTCAATCTAAATAACCGATTTCCAAAAAAATGAAATAAATGTGACATGCACTTTTTGAAATATGAAGTGCCAAAGTTTCCCTTTGTCATTTGTTAGTGCCTATGATACGAAAATTAACTTAAAATGATGAAGTAACATCTTTTGCAATTTTTGGTTTCCTTACTTCGTTTTTTTGGATATTTCAGTTTGTTTGATATGTAAATTATAACATGTTGTGACGTACATGTGCATAATGACTTATCAGAAAAGGTTATATAGTTTTGTTCTTATCAAACTAAACTTAATCCGAAGGAAGCATGTGCGTGTGTTCATCCCACAACACCAAAAATGTAGAATTTCAAGTGATACACATGTGACGTCAAATTGTTTAATTTACATATCAAACGACATGAAATATCTCAAAAACGAAGCAAGGAAACCAAAAACAGCAAGAAATGCTGCTTTGTTATTTTAGGTGTTCTTTCAAATAAGACAAACTTTATTTTCGTGTCATACCAGGCACTACCCTGCGAGCAGAGCCTTCTTTTCCTTATTTCTTCGCTGAGAGAGAGAGGAAGAATAAAAGTAGGCTCTGCTGTATTCGTGACTGGTTTCCATTGCGCATGCATGTCAGTTGCTTGGTTACAATCTCGAACCCAGTCCCAATCAGAGCAGAAAACAAAACGAGAACCGGTTAAACGGGTATTAAACGGGTTACTTCGTCCTAAATCTTGGACGAAGCCAAACACGAATACAGCAGAGCCTTCTTTTCTTCCTATCTCTCAGCGAAGAAATAAGGAAAAGAAGGCTCTGCTCGCAGGGTAACCAGGCACTTTAAATTAATTGAGATGTGATTGAGAAATATGTTATTAGCCAATATTTGATTTTCGTCTCTACTTATCCTGTAGGCTCTTGGGCGGCTACTCGATGCTCGTCAACTCGGCTTAAAATTAATTGCTAACGTCACATATGGATATACTTCAGCTAACTTCTCCGGACGAATGCCTTGTGTTGAGGTAAGGAGAAGTTGTTTTCTTAAAGCCGCTGTTACACGATGCAACGATTTGTGAAACCTGTGTCGCAGCGCTATTGCAAGACAGGTTTCAAAACAGATTGTGTCGCTTTCCATGGCGAGACATGTTTCACAAACCGTTGCACGAAGTTAAGGTGGCTCTATACAGTTTCTTGGAAAATGGAAAATACAAGTTTGAGAGTCTAAAACACGTGCATAAACTATTCGAAAAAACAATAAAACTAAATGTTATGCATAGTTAAACATTCTGACAATCAAAAACTGTTACTAAATAAATAGCAACGGTTGTTGCTATGGCAACAATGACGTTTCAAAATGGCTGCCAATTACCTTTCAAACTAATTTAATTCGGAAAAAACTTTGGTGACCCCTAATTTTTTTTTTCATTAAAACTTTTCTTGAAGTATGAGTAATCAATAGGCCGATTTAAAAAAAATTCTGTGGAAGGAATAATTTTTTTTCTCGAAAAAATCATGTTTGTTAATTTTTAAAAATTTGGATCAACAGAATTTTTTTTAAATCGGCCTATTGATTACTCATACTTCAAGAAACGTTTTAATAAAAAAAAAATGGGGGGCCACCAAAGTTTTTTCCGAATTAAATTAGTTTGAAGGGTAATTAGCAGCCATTTTGAAACATCATTGTTGCCATAGCAACAACTGTTGCTATATATTTGGTAACAGTTTTTGATTGTCAGAATGTTTAACTATGCATAACATTTAGTTTTATTCTTTTTTCGAATTGTTTATGCACGTGTTTTGGACTCAAACTTTGTATTTTCCATTTTTCAAGAAACTGTATGGAGCCACTTTAAGGTAACTGGATTGCTCACCCGTCTTCAAAAATGAAGCCACTGGAGATGGCGAATTTGGAGTAACCATGCAAGATAGACCTTATTCAAAAATGGCCGCCGAATTAGGATTCTTTTATGTGCATAGAAATTAGCCCTTACGACCTCGTTTTAAAGTAAAAATTCGCTTGAATTTCCCACATGAAAACGAGTTCATAAAGGCTGATTTGTATGTATATAATAGAATTTTAATTCGTCGGCCATTTTTTAATAAGGTCTGTAGCCGCCACAGAAACTTTGTATGTTTTCGTAGCATGAAAATATACAAAAAGAGTCACGTTAAGAATACATCTGCTATTAGTATCAAGCAAAGAACACTACAAGGTGTAAGAAACCAATTTTGTGCGTTCGTTTGTTTTACTAAGCAATAAGTCACGTTAGTTTGTAACTTTTCGCTGTGCTCGGTAATCAATAAATATTACTTTCTTTTCTTTCTTTCTTTCTTTCTTTCTTTCTTTCTTTCTTTCTTTCTTTCTTTCTTTCTTTCTTTCTTTCTTTCTTTCTTTCTTTCTTTCTTTCTTTGTTTGTTTGTTTGTTTGTTTGTTTGTTTGTTTGTTTGTTTGTTTGTTTGTTTGTTTGTTTGTTTGTTTGTTTGTTTGTTTGTTTGTTTGTTTGTTTGTTTGTTTGTTTGTTTGGTTGGTTGGTTGGTTGGTTGGTTGGTTGGTTGGTTTGTTTGTTTGTTTGTTTGTTTGTTTGTTTGTTTGTTTGTTTGTTTGTTTGTTTTAGATTGCTGACGCAATTGTTCGCAAAGCGCGGGAAACACTGGAACGCGCTATTCATCTGGTGAACACAAGGGAAGAATGGGGAGCGCGCGTGGTGTACGGGGATACAGATAGGTACGAGGGCTGGCAATTTTGCTGCCACTATTTTGTTACAACATAATCCCTACAAATGGATCGTTTTCACTCACGTGATCGGTGGCCCCGTTGGGGTGGTGAAACAATACAACATACAAGAGTTAAAGGACTGAGGGCTAATCATCCTTACTTGTAGCCAGTGGCTGAATTGCGAAGGACGCAGATCAACGTGGCCGTGTCGAGGCATATCAAAAGCGCTCCAAGCAGCCACCATACGACACAGTTCAGACCACGGATCACATGGAGGGAGGAAAACCGGAGAACCCGGCGAAAAAATCTCGAAGCACAGGAGAGATCAACTACAACTCTACTCACATGAGTTCCAAGCCCGACACGGGGTCATTCCCAAGCGGTCACCCCCAAGCGGTCACCCATCCAAGTACTACAATCTTGGACAAAAGTCATTGGGACACGCCACGCGCACGTTCATGTTTACGCAAAAATTTACATATAGCACCAAAACCCCTCCCCCTAATCAATGTTGACGGATATAAATGGCAAATATGCGTGAAAATACATTATATTTGATACAGTGAACAACATTGAAAGGGAGGAGGGCGTTGCTAGGCATCGATCGTTCAAGCAGAATGAAAGGTTATAAGTGAAGAATGTGTTGTTGTGTCCCAATACTTTTGTCCAAGATTGTAACCCCGTCTAACCGGGCTTAACCTTTTGGTGAGAGGCAGCGCGCTAACAGCACACGCCACCCGTGCTCCCCTATAGGATAAAGATTGTCCACCAATTTTGGCGCCATTTCGTTGTTTCTGTGCACCAATATGGCCGCCGTGACGTCAGATGAAAACCAAGAATAAATTGCTTGGAAACGCGGTGAACATCAAAGCGGCTAACAATGAGCTGCAATTTATGTTGAGGGTGACCTGAAAGTGCACAGATCTTTTGTTTAACAAATATTTTTCATTAATATTTATACAGCAACGCTGTTTTTTTGTTGGTTGCTTCATTATACCAAAAATACAATGAGTTCAGCAAACGCGAAGTTGCCGACAAACGTGGGCAAAAACTTAGACCAAAGAATTTGGCTGCGTTTCCAAACAAATCTATTTGTAAGGACTAGGATTCCAACGTGTCGTTAAAAACTGTTTTTTCAATTAAAAAATAGAATATAATTTTTGTTTTTGGTATTTCTTTCTCAGCTTGTTTGTTCTGCTTAAAGGAGCAACAAAGGAAGAGGCGTTCAAGATTGGTAAAGATATTGTTGATGCTGTGACAGCCTCTAATCCTAAGCCTGTTAAGCTTAAATTTGAAAAGGTGGGCTTTCCGTGTTCTGGCGAGAAGAAGTGCTTGTCTTTGTGCGCTTGCGTATGTGTATGCGTTAACTTTCTCATTAAGAAACCGCTTTATGATAGTAATCCCAGCAAACAAAACGACTCTTGTGCCAAACAACATCAGGCTTGGACTGGCCTATGTGCCATTGTGCCAATGGCACATGCGCCCCCTTTAGAATACCTCAACTGCGCCCCATGAACTATATTTGCTAAACTGAGATATAAAATAATATGGCTGCCCATGCATGTAGTTTGTTACTGAATAATATTCTGCTTTCTTAAATTCATGTTGTGTGTGGTAGCAAGGGGTAGACAGGAGAGTTGCTGTTCCGTAAGATATATTTTATTCCAGCAAATAGTAATTAGCCTGTCGGCTACTTTCGTGTCGTTGTTATCAGCCTGTGAGTTAATCATACATGGGGGAACAATGACAACAACAATCACCAATTTTGAAATCTTTCTATTTACAGAGGCTTGTGGGCAAATTTGTCTGTAATGCACCTCAGTAGGCCAATGTCATTATTTATTAATTTATTTTTTAACTGCGCCCCTCTCCCTAGTGGCACCGCCCCTAATACGAAGCCAGTCCGACTCTGAACAACATCACTAATTTTAACAAAAGACAATCCTGTTGTCCGCCATCTTGTTTTAATACTTTGCCTAATTAACTGACATTACCTAATTATTAATTACCTTGCCTAATTACGTGACACTGACTTTTCTATTTAACTGACGTCATTTACTTACCTTGCATAATTGACTGACGTCATTTAATTAGCTTGGCTATTTAACTGACGTCATTAATTACCTTGCTTAATTAACTGACGTCATTTAATTACTTTGCCCAATTAACTTACACCTAATTATCTTACCTAATTAACTGACGTCACTTAATTACCTTGCCTAATTAACTAATTTCTCGTAATTACCTTGCCTAATTAACTAATTTCTCACTAATTACCTTGCCTAATTAACTAATTTCTCGTAATTACCTTGCCTAATTAACTAATTTCTCGTAATTACCTTGCCTAATTGTATTCTTTTTCTCAGGTGTATCTTCCTTGCGTTCTTCAAACGAAAAAGCGCTACGTTGGTTACATGTACGAGACTCTTGACCAGAAACAGCCAGACTTCGATGCTAAAGGGATTGAAACTGTGAGACGAGATACTTGCCCAGCAGTTGCAAAGGTAACAAGTTAAAGTGCTTATAACCCCCAAATACGATATTACTGATATAGATTCTATGTAAACTGTATAGTTGAATATCAAAATATATTTTGATCTGAACTTTTATTTATTGTGATATTGATGTTTGTATTTTCAAAATGGCGATTGATGATGGCGTCAATGCAGGCATAATTTGCATACACAATAGGGTCATTAAACAGTCAATTTCTAATAAGTCGTGACTTATTTTGGACTAGCTTTCAACCCTGTTCTTATTTTAGTCGCGACTTAGGGGCCGTTTACATGGACAAACGTTGTCCCTGGTAGAAGGGTCACCCTGCCCCCCGAGCTACCCTGGGGGAGCCAACTTTGTGTTCATTTTACTTAGTCTCGACAGCGAGCGTTTACATGGGGAATTTCATACTTGTCTCGGGTAGTAGGGTCACCCTCTTTGCGAGGTAGGGTTACCCTAGGGGGCGAGATAAAGTTGACTCGCCTACCCGAGGCAAAACTGCGAAACAAAATGGCGGCAGAACGTGAAACAATTGATAGAGCAGCAAATACGAAGCGAAAAAAATGGTCTTGGTCTCCAACAATAGTTGAAAATGTGATAATTGGCCTGAAGAAGTATAAAAGCTTTGTGAGTTTAATTCTATCTTTTAATTCTAACGGTGCAGTTTCTTCCCGACGATCGGCAGATGCATTAAACTATACCCAGCCCTCCAGGCTTAAACCGATTCAGAAGTCATGATCTAATTCCTCATGTAAACACACGACAAAGTTGTCTCGGGGGGGGGGGGTGTCCCTCTTACCCGAGTCAACTTTTAGTCCATATAAACGGCCCCTTACTTTGGTCACGAACAAATTGACCGTTTATACGGGCCTATACGAATGTGTTCGTGACTTAAAGGGCATATGACTCGAAAATTAAGTTTGTCTTATTGAAAAGATCATTTAAAATGATAAAATAACATCTTTTGCAGTTTTTGGTTTGCTTGCTTCGTTTTGGAGATATTCCCGTTTGTTTGATATGCAAATGACACAACTTTTTACGTCACACGTGCATAATGAGTATTATGTGTTACCGAGGGAAGGTTACATATCTTTGCTATTGTGAAACGAAATCACTTGGAATTCT